>CM052814.1:46902171-46933214 GCA_028533885.1 Nasua narica
ATGGGATGGGGAAGGAGACAAACCATGAGACTCCTAAACTCACAAAACTGAGGGCTGCTGGGGGGTAGGAGGGATAGGGTGCCTGGGTTATGGACATTGGGGAGGGTATGTGCTATGGTAAATGCTGTGAAATGTGTAAGCCTGATGATTCACAGACATGTACCCTGGGGCAAATAATACATTATATGTTAATAAAAAACAAACAAAACTAATAACTTAAAACTGCCACATACACACACAAAAACAAATGGTCCACAAAACATTCTCCTTTCCTTCTGAAGGTTTTACAATGCATTGTTATCACTAACCAGTCTTTTACTATTAAACTTAAATGGCCAATTGGAAAAAAAAAAAAAAAGAGGGAAGGGGTGTGTCCTCCCTTCTTTCTCCTATTGGCAGGGAGATGGCAAGAGCTCCAACAACTCCTTGGAAACATAGACAGAAGCAGCTTGTGAAGATGGCAGAGCTATCCCACTGACCTTGGACCTTTCAGCCCTGGGCTTTATGTTAGAGAACCACTGGATTTTAGGATAAGACAATTCCATTATAGAAAATGAAGAGTGGAGTTCACCACTCAGCATGTGTTAACTATGAATTATCTTAAGCAGCAGCTATCTTTATGAACTGTTTGCAGACCAGCAGCAAGAATGTTCTTATCTAATTACAGAAAAAATTATGCAACAACTTCTGTTAGTTTTCAATATTTAAGATCTGTTGTAGACAATATACTGGAAAATCTATCCTGGACACTAGTATATATCTGAAGTGTTTATATTGAAAGAATGTTCCAGAAGTTACTGAAACTTTGTGACTTGCTTCCTGAGGTGTTAAGACTTATTTTCTGAAACAACAAATTGCCAGTATTTTTCATTTCATACAACCACTGGCATTAAAATAGTGCTAAGTTAAATCTGTTCTTTTTCTTTTTCGTATAGTTCTCCAATGACACTTTTAGTTAAGCAGTACAAAAAGCCTTTTGTGGACAGCTCATTTATAGAAAGAAGGTAGGTATTTACTTATCTGCCATCTGACTGAAAATCAGTGCTGAAAATCAGAAGGCAGTGCCCTTTCCTCCATTATAAAAGTTCCACGGTGAAGCTTTGTAAAATTTCCACCCACTAAGGGTTTGGTAAACATATCTACCTTATCAGGAAGATTGTATCACAAGAACAGGTATGTTGTTCTACGGGCAAGACAAGAGGGACTGCCTGTCCTAACTGACAGTCCACAGGACAGACCTTCTACCTCTAGAAACCGAAGGTTTAGTGCTGTTAACTTACTCACAGGGCAACGATGTGCGAGGCAAAAACTCTGGGGGGGAAGAATCAAAATCCTTATAGTTACATGGTTTTATCTTGTAAATAAGCACGTAGAGCGGTCTAAGAATGGGCTCCTCTCACAACAGTGCAGTCGTGTCTTACGTGATAGAGACGTAGCTTTCACACAATGCTAGGCAATAATTAAACTGCTTACTGGGTATACCAGATGACAATGGAAAGGACAGCACTAAAAAGCTGTGCCATTAAAATGGCACATTTTTCAATTATTTTCCACTATCTTAGATTAAAAAATCTGGAAACACACAGACTATAAATACCCGAAATAAGTGTGTTAAATCAATCTTTTTTCTGAAAATCTAGTAGAGGCCAGAGTTCACAGACAATTTCCACTAATGAGCAGGCCTCATCTCTCAGACTGACATGTATTTTCTGTAAGAAACAAACTTATCGGATTCAACACAGTGGGCACTGTCCCACGCAGACTTGGTTTGCATCCTCTCATCTGCACTTGTTTTTAATTCCCTTTTAAGTCATAAGGCATTTCTAGGTGTGTGTTCTTTCCTGAGAATACTAAAACTTCTTGGGCTCAAAGACCATGCATTGGGTTTTTCGCTCTCTCGTAGTAAGGCATGGGGCACCCTTGCCACTTATAAATGCATCGTCTCTGCTTAAATAAGGATGAAACAAGTATCTTATCCCTTGGGCATATCTGTGAGTTACTTTTCCAGGAAAATGGATGTGAGCCAATCTGTCGATATTCTCTGGCCTGGTCCCTTTTGTGAGATAAATTTTCGAGACCCCTGGCAGAGAGAAGGAGTAAAACCTACTGAACAGAACACAATCATCTGTCGCACGTGGCTACGGGACACGTGGTATTTCATTAACACCTGCCAGCCACGGACAGTGCCACTGACCAATCTTTTTGTGCTTTTTATTTTATTAAACAATGTGTTTGTAAAAGCATATAAATGTCTACTCAATTTGTACTCCAAATTTCCAAAGGTAAAAATCAAATCTTATTTACTCATTTGACCTACCAAAGCAAAACAAGACTGCCAAGGGTTAGGAGCTGCTGTGAAGAGCGGTGCCGGAAACATAATGGGCGGACGTTTCCAAACTCAGCACGGCTTTCTCTATTTCTCCAAGACTAGTCAGCAAGTCACGGGAGCTCTAAGGAGAAAACTGGTATATCAAGGATAAAACGGGCCTCCGCTCTAGATGTAGCTGAAAAACCACGATCTCCAGGGCCACCGGTATTTCCATTCTACACCTTCAAGGCCAACACAGCCTGACATGTGGAGACAGGAAGCGTCTCTTACTGCTCAGTCGTGTGTCTCTATATATGATCACAAGAACCAGAGAGATAGCAAGGGAGCTTTGATTTTTATAACAATAAATGATGGTTCAATTATATAACAGGAGTATGTGAATGGGCTATTTCCAACATCTTGGAATCTATTAAGACAGATATGTCATTACTAAGCAGAGAGTATGTTCACAGAATTTCTGCCAGTCTTATAAGCATATTCTCAAATTTTTATAAGCATTAATTTAAAAAATCTCAAGATATCTTTTATAGGTAAATAGGACCCTCCTCAGTCGTTAAGCGTCTGCCTCTGGCTCAGGTCATGATCTCAGAGTCCTGGGATACAGCCCCGGATCGGGCTCCCTGCTCAGCAGGGAGCCTGCTTCTCCCTCTCTTTCTGCCTGCCGCTCCCCCTGCTTGTGCTCTCTCCCTCTCTTTCTGTCAAATAAATAAATAAAAATCTAAAAAAACCACAAACTGATGTTTTCATTTTATGGTGCCTTATCAAGTAAAAAATATCTTTGAGATGGGAAACAAAAAAAAACAAGCTGGACTTTATCAAAATAAGAAAAACTTGTGTGCAAAAGACTTATCGAGAAAGTCAAACGAGGGGCACCTGGGTGGCTCAGTGCGTTAAGCCTCTGCCTTTGGCTCAGGTCATGATCTTAGGGTCCTGGGATCGAGCCCCGCATTGGGCTCTCTGCTCAGCAGGGAGCCTGCTTCCCCCTCTCTCTCTGCCTGCCTCCACCTGCTTGTGATATCGCTCTGTGTCAAGTAAATAAATAGAAACTTTGAAGAATAAGAAGAAAAGAAAAAAGAGAAAAGAAGAAAAACAAAAGTCAAACGATAATCTACAGAATGAGAGAAAGTATTTCCATATCATGTATCTGAAAGGGGCTTGATATCCAGAATATGCAAAGAACTCTTACAACTCAATAACAAGACAAACAATCCAGTTTAAAAAAATGGGCAAAGGGCTTGAGTAGATATAGCTCCCAAAAAGATATACAAATGGCCAAGAAGCACATGAAAACTGTTCAATATCATGAGCCATTAAGGAAATGCAAATCGGAACCATAACGACATACCACTTCACACCTACTAGGATGGTCAGAATCAAAGAGAGAAAATCACAGAAAATAATTGTTAGTTAGGTGGTAGAGAAATTAGATCTTTCACACACTGCTGGTGGGAAATGTAACATCAATGTAAAATGGTTCAGTTAATGTGGAAAAACAGCACAGCAGTTCCTCAATAAGTTAAATATACAAGTAGAGCATGAGGAAGTAATTCCACTTCTAGGTAAACACCAAACGTAACTGAAAACAAGGATGCAGATATCTGTACACCGTGTTCACTGCAGCACAATTCACAATAGTCAAAAGGTGGAAACAATCCAGGTGCCCAACAACAGATGAATGGATGACAACATGTGGTCTACCCACAGAATACAAAGTGTTCAGCCACAAGAAGGAATGAAGGTCTGACACGCTACAGCATGGATGGACCTTCAAAACTTTACACTAAGTGAAGGCAGCCGGACACAAATGAATATTGTATGATTCTACTTACAGGAAATAACTAGAACAGGCAAATTCACAGAGAGAAAATAGATTAGAGGTTATCAGGAGTTAGAAGAAATGAGGGAAATAGGAAAGATCTGCTTAATAACTACAGAGTTTCTGTGGGGGTGGGGAGGAAATAGGGGTAAAGAAAGTTCTGGAAATAAAGTAGTGAATATAATTAATGCCACGGAATTGTACAGTTAAAAATGGCTTAAAAGGCAAATTTTATGTTCCATATCTTTTCTCACAATTAAAAAAATACCTTAAAAAACACCATGAGGTACCACTTCACACCCACAACGATGTCTAGAATTTAAAAAACAAAACAAAACAACAAAACACTGAAAATAACAAGTGTCGGTAAGGATACAGAGAAACTGGAACCCTCATACACTGCTGGTGGTGAGGTAAAATGTTCAACTGTGGTGGATAACAGTTTGGCAGTTCCTCAGAAAGTTAAACACAGAATGACCCATGTTTATGACCACATGACCCTACGATCCCGTAATCTAACTCCTACAACATAAACCCAAAACAGAGGAAAACAGGCATTTGTGTAAGTACACGCACACGCATGTTCACAGCAGTGCAATTCACAGTGGCCGAAAGGTGAAAACAGTCCAACTGTCTCACAAGAGACAAAGAGATAGACACACTGTGGTATATGCACACAGTGGAATGTTATTTAGCCACAAAAAGGGATGAAGTACTCATATGTGCTACCATGGGGGCGAACTTTCAAAATGTTATGGTAAGTGAAAGAAACAAAATACGAAAGGTCACGTATTATATGATCCTATTTATGTGAAATACCCAGAATAGCTAAGTCCACAGAGACAGAAGGCAGATTTGGTGGTTGCCATGGATTAGGAAGGAAAGGAGAATGGGGAGAAACTGCCCGACGGATGAGGGGTTTTACTTTGGACAGAGGAAAATATTTTGAAACCAGACAGACGTGGTCATTGCACGAGGTTGTGAAGGTACTAAATATCACTGAATTGTTCACTTTAAAATAGTCAATTTTACAGAGAATGATTATCAGGGGCTGCAGAAAATGGGAAGATGGAAATGGGCAAAGGGTACAAAATATCAGTTACAGGATTCAGTTTAGAGACCTAATTAATGTACAGCCAGTGACTACAGTTATAATAATGGATACTTGAAATCTGCTAGGAGAGTAGATTTCAAAGGGTTCTCACACCCCCACAAATCAACAGGTAACTAGGAGAGGTGATGGATATGTCAAGTCAAGATACCAAGCAGCTTAACTTGCTTTTCTCTTTCAGGCAGGTATTAAATTATCCTGTAGATCAATTCTGTGTTCATCAAAACATGCAGTGAATTAAGATTCCAAAATGAAACTCTTAATTATATGGAGTCAAAGTTCATATAATTTAACTTTCTGTCTGATGCTCCGATTTCCTCAGTAACATCCCTAAGTGACTACATATGGCTTAAACATATGTAGTAATTTACTGGAACACCTACAGGCATTCAGAGGAATTCACTAATTTTCTGGTGAACAGCTCTAATTGTTAGTTTCATTTTCCCCAATACTGAGGTGAAAGGCCTATCTCTAGCAGCCTCTACTCATTAACCACGATCTGCCCTTCTGTTCCAACTTCCACAAACAGTCCTTTTCAGGAATCTGAAGACTATTCCTGTTCCTCCAATATTCCCCACCCCCAGGAACCACTACTTCCCTTGTGGTCAGTTTCATCCACCTGAACACTCCATTCAGCTATGTTCCCAGGGCTCTTGTATCACGGTGTCTATGATTGCGATGTCCTTCCTGTTTGTAGTCTACACTTCAAGTTTTTTCCACAGTACATCTACAGTTCCTTTACGATGACAAAATGACTTAAAAAAAAAACTGTATCATAGGAGGAGTCATTAGAGTACTTTCTCTAAAACACTAAAATATGCTTCATGACAAAATATTCCAATATGAAAAGAAAAATAGTAGAATCAGAACAGATGAGAAATACTTCTAGGTTCTTAAACTCACGTTAGTGATCTTTGATCTGAAAGAGCTGATCCAAGTCTCCTACTTTAAAGATCCAAAGATTTACAACTAGAAAGGTCAAAGGAATTGCCAAGTCTAAGTCACAGCCTAGTGTTGCCCTTTGTGCCAAGTCCAATTTCCTTAATGTGACTATTAAGACTCTTCATGGTCTGGTTCCTACAATCTTCCCCAAGCTAATAATGTCAGGCTCTTCCCTGCTCTCCTCACTGACATTCTATCTATCACTTATTTAAGATCTTCTTTTGCTCACCTCCAAGACTTAAATATTCTTCCTCTTCTTCCTGCAACACTTTCCCCCTTATCCTCATTCTCTTCAGCGGCCTGAATTCTATTTGTCTTTTAGGTCTTCTCTGAACCCTAACTTGGATCAGTTCTCCCTATTTGTTCCCGTAGAATCTAGGACCTCTAATTTAAAGTAGGTCTCCCTATATGTTCCTATAGGATTCAGGACTCCCCCTCTTCACAAAACTCATAACCTTTTTTTTTTGTGATTACTTGTTTAGTATTTATCTTGCCTACTAGACTGTAAACCTTGTGAAAGGAGGGACCACATTTATCTTGGTCTCTTCTGTAGCCTTAACACAAACACATTACTGGGCAAAGACTATACAATAAATATTCAATTTTGCAAAGGCTTAAATTAGCTTGTAATTGCTAAAAATTTCTATTAAATGACATTAACTTGCTACACTATGTAGAATTCTTTTGGACCTGAATCTTATATATATATTTTTAAAAGATTTTATTTATTTATTTGAGAGACAGAGAGAGAGAACATGAGAGGGGAGAAGGTCAGAGGGAGAAGCAGACTCCCCATGGAGCTGGGAGCCCGATGTGGGACTCGATCCGGGGATTCCGGGATCATGACCTGAGCTGAAGGCAGTTGCTTAACCAACTGAGCCACCCAGGTGCCCTGAATCTTATATATTAACCTTGACCTTATTGTGTTTCACGGACACACTGCTCTAGCCAGATCTTTCTGGATCTTCATTCTGCCAACCAATATATTAGCTATCCATGCTAATTAGCTATACATTTGATAAAAATGCTACAAAAATATATATATATTACCTTTAATAAGAAAGGTTATTAAGTGTTCTTAGTTAATTGTTAAGTGTTCTTCCCCTAAGAAACCGTCCAAAGATAATTTTTTTTAAAGATTTTATTTATTTATTTGACAGAGAGAGAGAGAGAGAGAGAGACAGATCACAAGTAGGCAGAGAGGCAGGCAGAGAGAGAGGGGGAAGCAGGCTCCCCGCTGGAGCAGAGATTCCCGAAGCGGGGCTCGATCCCAGGACCCTGGGATCCCAACTTGAGCCGAAGGCAGAGGCTTTAACCCACTAAGCCACCCAGGTGCCCCCAAGGATAATTTTTAATACAAGACTCCTCTGTATCTGCATCTGATCTTCTTCTAAACTACCACTTTCTGAACTATCAAAGTTTTTTCTTTTCCCCATTAAGTCAGTAAGTACTTTTAGCTTTGCTCCCAGACTTACTTGAATTAAAAGACTGCAAAAGTGAGATTCAAGTCAGATGGCAACAGTTCTACATTTGAACAATAGCTCCCATCACCGTATGTCTTCTCCACAGTCAGGGAAATTTAAGAGATGGAACTGTTAACAGGTTTACTTATCCAGTGTCAGTATGCTTGCTAGAGAACAAGCCTCTCGCCGTGTATAGAGCACAAAGTTAAACATGGAACCTCTGGAATTTAGACAAGCATGCTTAGCTTACTGTCCAAATCCCTAAAAGAAAGTGAGCAGAATCGGGTAACACTGCTGATCATTGTCAGAGCAATCATTCACCTTCAGGATCCATGCCTCAGAAATTACGAAAGCTCTAATTACAGTGCTAATGTCTAACTTATCATCTTCCTCAGAAACTGCTGAAGTGTAGAAAGTTTCAGGATTCTGATAACCAGAGGGATACATAATCAAAGGAACATTGGGAGTAACAACAATTGAGTGAGTGAGTGCAAAGCACAGGACCATGAGTTTTGAATAGTGACTGAGAGCACCGGCCCGGAGCCGGAAGCCAGTGTTCAAATCCTGACCTTCCTACTTGGCCACGGTGCGTCCCTGAGCTGGTTAGTTAGTCTGTGCTTCCGTTTGACCATCTGTAGCATCAGCCCCAAACCTGCACTTACTTCCTAGAGCGGCTGTGAAGACTAAATGAGTTAAAAAAAGAATAATGTGCTGAGGGCGTTAAATTAAATTTACAACTGATGACGTGTCATTCCTTTTTCTTCTGTGTCTATTTTCGTAGCACTGAGAGGAAACCTGGGCTCTAACCCTGCGGGATGTGTGGACCCTGCCTTTTATGTTCCTCATGAGGTCAGTTCTCTGTTGTCTCAATTTGTGGGTAGACTGATACCCTATTCCTGCTCCAAGACTCCTCATTTGAAGTCCGTGCAGAGTTAAGAAAGGAAACTCTTTCCCTTTGTGGGGTACCAGACACACCAAAGGCACGTACGTTTTACTGTTACGTGGGAAATTCTCCCAAAGCAGAGGAAGACCGATGGCCCCCACACACAGATGGGCCATGCAGACACTGTGAGCAAGGTGGGTCAGCGTTGACGCCAGCCATGCCTTCCTCACAGTACTGTCATTGTCACATGGTCCGGGCACAGTGGGGCCCAGGCCCTGAAACCAGAAGCCAGCTGAGTCCCGTGGGTTTGGTCTAAAGAGGTCACAGGTGGTGAAATGTTCAGTATGAATTCATTATGATTCTACATAATGTTCAAATATGTTCAATATACAAACAACTGCTAACTATACAGGTTAAAAGACTGAGTAGGCTGAATGGCTTCATTTCACCAGGGATGGATTAGTACTTTTCCTTCACAGCATTTTTATTTCCGTTGTTCCCTTAATGATTGTTTAAGGGAGGAGACAAGGAGCTCTTTATTATGGCATACTAGTATCACTTCAAATTTATTTTTACACCCTTTAAGTATTTTCAATACTTTATTCTCAAATCTGCTGAGATTACACAGAATGGCTTCTATTATTTCCTATTAACAAAAAGAAGGTTCATTCAATTACTCCATTTACATACTGAACCCATTTTGGTAGACTATCTATCATGTTCTGACCCGAGAAGGGTTGAGAAAAAGCCCTCATCCCTTGGCTAGTGTCTGTTCACAAATGACCCCTCTTCTCCCCTGGATCCAGTCTCAACACCCTCTCGCCCCAAATGTGGTGCCCTGAGCTCCACTTCCACCAAAGATTATAAAGAGTGCTCGCTTCCCGACGTAATAGGTCAAAATCCTTCTTAGGAGAAAAATGAACTTGTGAGTCCAGCCAACTCACTTATCCCCCTCTTATGACATGAAATATATTCCCACCTATCCCAGCCCTCTCTCTTATCCTCCTCTCTCCATCCTTCCATCATTGGGAGGGCTGGTCACTGGACACCTCTCATTCTGGTGCGACAGTTTTGAGTGCTAAGTTACGCCTTGCTTTCCGAAGCTTCCTCAAAGAGTTCAAGTCCATGAGAAATTAGACTACCCATTTACAGATGACACTCATACTTTAAATGGAAGATGTATTTCCTGTCTTTTTAATAAAAAGAAAGCGGAGCAGCCTACACCCAAGTGGGAAAGCAATTTGCATCTTTCGGGCGGGAGCAATAAAAACGACTGCTTTACATGAAGGGATCAAATTAATGTGAGTGTGATTGTCAGGTTGGAGGGTGCTGCAGAGCTCTGGGGCTTCTAACCAAGGGCTAGCTTTCAACTATTAAGGGAGATTATGCTAATTCTAGCATTAAATACTGTAGATTTTAACACTACCTTAGATAGCCTGAATCCCAAATCATCAAAACTGTTAAATCTATCAGCTTGAACTACTCTAATGGAAAGATCAGTAAATGCACCTGGGGCCTTCCTCTCCCCGCCCCTTCAAACTCTTAGGATGTAATTGGGGAAGGAAAAAATTTATTTCAAGATACCTCAATGCACTTGCAAACCAGGAGGATGAATGTGTTCAAACACAGCATCAGTGACTGGGAGATTATTTTTCAAATCCAGCACCCAAAGAATAGCCTGATCCAACAGGCCCCCTACACTGGGCAATTATGATTATTCTACAAAAAAAGACTTTCGAGTATGCACAGTGGAGCCTAGCTTTCTGAAACGCACCATCCTTCTACACATTCCGTGTGGCCGATAATTGAGATCCTGATTAGAGAAGTACCTGCCAGCGAAATGTCACAAAGAGGAAAAGCAGCACATGTAATAGATATCTATCCAAAAGGTGTGAAGTAAAGGTCCTTAAAGAAAAAAAGAAATAAATAAAATGGTTATGTCTCTAAAAGACACCCATACATTTAGGAGGAGGCCACATTGTATAAGCCTACATTGACAATTATGCTGTGATTTATGCAGAAATATGTAGCTGTTTTTATTTTCTTTCTTCCTGGAAGAAATTATAAGAATTTTTCAACAAGTGGCTATCTTTGAAAACCACTTTGTATTTTCTAACCTAATACATATATTGATTTTCTTTGATTGTTTTAAGAATAGGAGTTATTTGGACACGGAAGATCTCAGGGTGGTAAAATTATGAGTAATTATTGTTTTATTCGTGTTTTAGATTTTACTTATATGCATTTTCCATATTTTGTATATCCACAAACTATTTTAGTCATTAATGATGAAAAAAACCGTTAAGTTGCAAAAAGATCTTTAGGGAATAGACCTATTTGGCAGCCTTCGCTTTTACTTTTTAAAATTTTTTTCTGTAATATGTTTATTCACTCTTTTTCTATATAGACTCATATCATAGATTTTTTGGACATAGATATAATTATTAACATATAAGGATATATTACCTGGGCAGCCTTCACTTTAAATAAATAGATATAAACATCTATTTTTTCTGTAACATATATTAATCAACTTCATTACATGACATCCATACTCAAAACCTTCATCTATAGAATTAAAAATATCAGTTCCTTAGCATTACGCTCAAAACCATTCGTGACCAGCTCCCACTATCTTACCACCTTCTGGCCTTACTCCCGAATTTCAGCCACATGGAACAAGCTCAGATTCCCAGCTCTCTCGCTCCTGAACGCCTCCAAAAATTATTCCTTTTAAATGGAACAGCTTTTTTTCCCCTCAACTACCTGAAAAATTTCTATTTTTTCCTTTAGAATTCTACTCCAAAGTTTCCACTTTTGAATGGCACAATTTTATATATTGTTGGTGGAGAAAAATGATATATACTCTAAAGAGAGCAATTTGGCCCTATCTATCAAAATTATAAATGCACTTACCCTTCAACCCAGCAATTTCACTCCTAGGAATTTAACGTACAGATATCCTCACACACTTGTGAAATGATGATATACAAAATTATTCATAGCACCATGGTTGGTAGCAGCAAAATATTGGAAACAACCTTATATAGATGCATATACTGGGAATTGGCTAAACACATGAAAATCGATATAGTAAAACACTTATCTATGCAGCTGTCAAATGAATGAAGAGTCCTTAATGTAGAGAAAAATCTCCAACACATGCTGTTAAATGAGAAAAGCGGAATGGGACACCAAATTTCTGTATAAGGAGAAGGGACGAATACATACAAATTTGCTTGTATTTGCATAAAATATTTCTGGAAGGATATCTCTAAAAAACTAGGAACATCATAGGACAACAGGAATGTGCAGGAAACTTCATTAGATGCCATTTTACATTTGTTGAAATTTTGAAACCATGTGAATATACTACTTACTTAAAATTGTAAAAGCTAAACACCAAAATGCTAAAAAAAAAAAAAAGTGTCCACAGGTTTATGAAAGTATCTCTAGTTCCCGCACTCTCCCGATCATTCCTTTATTCTCTCATCAGAACCTTTACTGACTACAGATACTATGTGCTAGGTGCTGTGGTAGGTAGAGTCGGAAAATAAAAACAACATGCAGGGAATGAACCTCAATGTACAACTCAAAAAGCAGGCAGAATATCTCATTTCAGTGAGTGCCCAGGGTGCAGGGTGTGACAGATACGCAAAGAGGCAGGCATCTCAGACATCTCTAATAGCCCTCTTACTCCTGGTTCACAATAACCGTTCACATCGCTATCTCTGAAACTAGATTACTATCTCTTTAAAGATAGCTCAGAGGTTGACACAGTGCTATGCACAAAGGAGATATGCATGTTATAAGATATAACAGACACAAGCACTGCACTTTTTAATAAGCACTAATATTTAAGTACTTAACTAGACTCTAACCTGATTCCACAATTTTATAGAAATTTAGTATAAAGATTTAAGGATTAAAAAAAATTGGGGGGGGGGGTCAGAGAGAGAATCTCAAGCAGGCTCTGCAGCCAGTGTGGGAGCCCAACGTTGGGCTTGATCTCAGAAGCCTGAGATCATGACCTGAGCTGAAATCAAGAGTCAGACGCTTAACCCACTGAGCCACTCAGGAACCCCAGGATAAAAAAATTTTTAAATAACTATCCCCATCTTATGTACATAGATATTTATGAATATATTCAACTGTCACAAACGTCATCTACTGTAGACCAATGATTATACCTACGTGGTGCTTCATTTTCTCCCAATACCATCAATTAAATATACACAGTGAGACCACTGCACCAGGCACAATGCAGGGCTGGTGATATAATGGCAAACAAAAACAGACACAGCCCTGCTCTCATGGATGTTATGAGTTAGTGGGAGATTAATCACATCATCACACAAGTTTCACAAGCATTTTTCTGTATCTTTAAGAAGGGGAAGAGAATACAAAGCATGGCCAAGACTTCTCCTAACTAGCCATAAGGAAAGGAATGCTACCCTAAAGACCCACAGACCCTCTGTGTCTCAGCTAATATAAGGTAAAATTTTTTGTTAGAGGATTGTAAAGAGAATTCAGTGTCCTTGAGTACTGATGGGAGAAAATACCTTTATTTTCCTGAACCTCTGAAATTATCAGCTGTAGATATTATAGATATCTTCATTCACATTAAATTACTGCATACATCTCAAAATATTATTTATATTTATCACTACTTTGGAATTATGGTAGTTATTCTACTTGCTACCATATCTTGTTATTTAATGTATCAATAAAGAAGCCATAGTACTCTATCATAAATCTGATTTGGGGGAGTTGGGGGTGGGAAAAATGGGTAAAGATGGTCACAAGGTACAAATGTCCAGCTATAAAATTAAGTCCAAGGGATGAAATGTATGTTATGGTGACTTTAATAATAATCCATTGCAGTGTTGGGGAGTGGGAGGGGTAAAATAGACAAAGGGGACAAAAAGGTATAAACTTCTAGTTATGAAATAAACAGGACACAGGGATGCAATGTACAGCATAAGGAATATAGTCAGTATTGTAACAACTTTGTATGATGACAGCTGGTAGCTAGATTTATCCCGGTAATCACTGTGTAATGCACATAACATTAAATCACTATGTTGTACACCTGAAATTAATATAACATTTTACATCACTATATGTCAATAGAAAATAATACTCTATTGTACATTTGAAAGTTGCTGAGAGTAGAAAGATAAATTTCTCATCACAGGACCAGGAATGCCTGAAGCACCACAGGGGTGAGGAAGCTGGAGGTGGGCAAGGTGTTTCCGGAGGGTGTCCGGCCCTACATGGACCCGGATGAGACAGAAGGCAGCACCTGGCTCCTGATGAACTTGGCAGCCAATGAAAAGGCAGCCCATGAAGACTTTTTAAAGGATTTTGTAGATCTCTTTGATGAAGATAATATCTTTGAGATACAGCCGTATGTGTGGTCAAGCCTTTGTTAGGTAGTGGTCTGGTGGATCTCCTCAAAGGATAATTTCAAACGGATCTAAAGACCTTGTGGACATTACTTGAAATTAGAAGATGGTTAACCAAGAGAAGGATGGTTTTAGCCATCTGTATGAGGCCTGTTAATCTCTGAATGTGACCAACTTTCATCTTTCATTTTTAAAAAAGTGATGTCATCAAAAAAATTCTTATCACAAGGGAAAAAATTGTAATACGGGTGGTGCTGAATGTTAACTAGACTTATTGTGATCATTCTGCGGTATATATACATGTGCCAGATCATGTTGTACATCTGAAGCTAATGTTTATATGTCAATTACACCTCCATTTTGATGACTATATTTCAATATAACTAGTTTCCTGTATAATTTTATTTTACACATTTAAAATAGTTCTCTGATAAGGGGCCCAGGTAGTTAATCAGACTGCCAAGAGTCCATAACCCCAAGATTGTTAAAAATCTCTGGGCTATACAGATGGTTCAGGCTGGGCTAACAAAGTTGGTATACCATAGCATGTCATTAGAGAAGAGAGATTTTTTTCTTTCTTTCTTCTTCTTATTTTTTTAAAGACTTTATTTATGTGTGTGTGTGAGAGAGAGAGACAGAGACAGAGAGAACACAAGTGGGGTAAGGGGCAGAGGGAGAAGCAGACTCTCTGACAAGCAGGGAACCTGATGCAGGGCTCAATCCCAGGAATCCAGGATCATGACCTGAGCCGAAGGTAGACACCCAACCAACTGAGCCACCCAGGGGCACCTGGAGAAGAGAGTTTTCCGTTTTTAATTACCTCTGGGAGATGGGAAAGAAGTGTGCCAATTCACTTCAAAGTTCCAAGTAAAATGATAAAGGAAGAGTGGTTAAGTTTGAATTTGCAGGAAGGTTTTATTATATTTTTGAGCATATGTCACTTCCTAATGACAAATCTGTGGACATACAGTTTGTGTGAATATAAACAAAGTATGCTATGAGAAACATAATATTTACATATTTTAGACAGCTACCTAACCATGATAACCACACAAAAGGTCAATTATTACATAGGTGGTAGATGATTATTCAGCAGATAGTCACTTCCCCCTCCTCCAACTTCTATGGTGGTGTATCCCCTTTCCTGTCCCACCATGTTGGAAATGACTCTCTCATTTGCTTTGGCCAACGGAACAGGAACAGCAATCAAAGTATGCGAGCTCTGAGACCAGACCTTTAAGAGGCATCTAATGTTCCCACTGACCCTTCCAGGAATTTTTTCTTTCTTCTTCTTCTTCTTCTTTTTAAATATTTCATTTATTTATTTGACAGAGAGAGAGAGAGATAGCACAAGCAGAGGGAGGGGGAGAAGCAGGCTCCCCACTAAGAAGGGAGCCCGATGTGGGGCTTGATCCCAGGACCATGGGATCATGACCTGAGCCAAAGAAAGACACTTAACTGACTGAGCCACCCAGGCACCCCCGTTCTGGGAATTTCTAAGCTCTTGTCATGAGAAGGAAATATTCCAGATAGCCTACTGATTACAAAAAAATGGCAGATCTAACCAAATCTGGTCCTGAAGCTAAGAAAACTCAACTATATCCAGCTGCGCCAGCCAAGATCAGCCGAACTCTAGCCATCCAAAGACTTATAAGACAAAGATAAACGATGGCTGTTACGTGCCACAAGACTTATGGTGGTTTGTTGTGAAGCAATATCTGACTAACAAAATATGCTAAGCGTGCTCTTATTTAATGGTGAAACAGAAAAGTCACTGTCACATTAAATGACTACAATGTTAGTATCAGAGATGTAAAAAGTTGCTTAAAAAAATTGTACAAAGTTTACATGAGATTGCTTCATTAGTTTAATAATTTGTTGCCCTCTTAAGGAAACAAACTAGAAAGTATTACCTATTTTAGTTCCTAGTCTAAGAAAGGGCATCAAGGTTCCTATAACAAAACTGACAATGAATATATACTTTTTTTAAGTTAAAATAAATGTTTAGGTTAATATGTACTTTTTTTTTTTAATGTTTCATCCCCTGAGCCAATTTTTTCTATTAACCAGCTACAGTCCTGACTGTATCAAGGTAAGTGGGCTTTTTCAATATTTCAGTCTGCCAGAAATCCTATTATGGGCATTGCAATGATCAGGGCTCCACTGTTATTTTTGCTATGTTTTGTTGCAAATCCTATTTATAAGCCAGCTTGTAGTCCTGGCATTGAGTTTGAATGTTACAATTTCATTTCATATTGAATTTGAGCACTGCGGTGAGTTTTTGATGTAATACTGGCTTCTCCAACAATTTAATCATCAGTTTAAATTTCTGTTAACCAAGTCTAAAATCTGATCCATTAGATTTTTAAAACACAAGGATATCAAATGAGGTATAAAACCTGACCTCCTTCTGACTTATAAAGCCCTCCATCCTAACCTGGTTCCCAACTTCTTCCCTGACCACGTTTCTTACCACTGTCTGCCCCTGGTGCTCATCCCACACTGACCCTCCTGTTTTGCTAATATATCAAACCCGTTACCACTTCAGGGCCTTTCTCTCAGAGCTTTTCTCTGCCTGAGCTACTCTTTTTCCTAATTTTCCCATGGATGTCATTCAGATCTCAAATGACACCATGGAGACCCCCACTGACTACCCAAAATAAAGCCTCCAATTAATCCCTTTTGATGATACTACTCCATTTTAAGTCTTTGTATAATACTTCTCACTAGGGATAAGTTACATCATTAGGTAATATTTCTGTCTGACTTTTCCCCAAAATAGTATAAGACTCACAATTGATATGTCTTTCATGTTCACATCTCACTCCCAGAGCTTAAAAATATAGCATAGCACATAGTAGCAGATCAATGAATATTTTTGATTATTAAATTGAATACAAACACAGATGCTAAAACAAACTAAAAACCTAGAATAAGATTTTTCAACCACTGTGGATAAGTTAGGATTTAAAAACAGAAATAAAAAATTTAACGTGTTGTTATGTTTTATGCCAACTGCTTCTATCACATCCCCCCAAATAGTTCGAATGGACTTACAAATCAGCACCACCCCCAGTATCAAGCACAGAAATATTACGTCTCAAATCTCAAACAGGATTAAATGCAGAAATGTTCTAATTATTTTACAGAAGCTGGTTCAATGATTTCATATTTATTAGCAAAACTACCTAGGTAATTTTTAGATACTGAATTTCTTTTTTTTTTTAATAAAAATTTTTATTTATTTATATGGGGACGGAAGAAGGTCAGAGGGAGAAGCAGACTCCCCGCAGAGCTGGGAGCCTGATGTGGGACTTGGTCTTGAAACTCCAGGATCATGACCTGAGCCGAAAGCAGTCACTCAACCAACTGAGCCACTCAGGTGCTCCAGATAATGAATTTCTTTATAAAGTCTGATAAAACCTCACCTTTTTTTTCAAGATTTTTATGAAGAGAAATCAGTTTGGAATAATATCAACTAATGCACACGTACCTCTTCCTGTGTGTGAGGTAAGCTCAAGTACTTGACGTGCATTGACTGATTTAATTTGCACAAAATCCTATTAGGTTCTTCTAATCTGGTTCTAATTTAACAGATGATAAAAATGAAGCTCAGAGAGGTCAAGTCATCTGCCAAAAGCCAGCGAGCTGGTCAGAGGTGAGGTGGGATCTGACCCGGACAGTCTGGTTCCCGAGCCTGTGCCCATAGGCTCTACTCCACGTCCTGTCACCTCACCTGACAGGACGCAGCCAGATTCTCCCTGAGGATTCTGGACTTGTGATTCAGGGGTAGCAGCTTAACTCTCTGCATATGACAGAACGGTCTATCTGGACGCTGTGTGGCAGCCATATTCCTCGGGAAGGAAGAAGAAGAAAACTTGGGTAAAGAGGGATAAATAAAGGAGAGGCCAAGAGAGAAGTTAATGAGATGGCAAGAGACAGGGAGGACGCTCGCCAGCATCAGTGCCGTGCCAGCCCTGCCGCCTGGCTGAATTTCTGCCCTTGAGTTTAAAGGGACAAACCCTGGTGTCTGTATGGTAAGTCCCCTTTCTTGTTTAAGATACCTCAAGATTTTATTACTTGCAACTGTTAAGAGCCTTAACTCATTATCAGAACTGATCAACCAAATGAGGGAAGATTTGGCTCCTGATACTAAACTGAAATTGATGGAATAGTGCCAGAACATGTACATGCTAAATGAGAATTAAGAATAAAAAATGTTGGGGCGCTTGGGTGGCTCAGTGGGTTAAAGCCTCTGCCTTCGGCTCAGCTCATGGTCTTAAGGTCCTGGGATAGAGCCCCGCATTGGGTTCTCTGCTCAGCAGGGAGCCTGCTTCCCCATCTCTGTCTGTCTCTCTGCCTACTTGTGATCTCTCTCTCTATCAAATAAATAAATAAAATCTTAAAAAAAGAAGAGTAAAGAATGTTTGGCTAATAACATTTTTTAAAAATATGGACAAAGCGATGGGTCTTAGGTTTTATTCGAATCAATATTTGAAATGTATATCCAGGGAAGATTCAGAAATAACTTTGATTTTATTGTTTTACCCATCTCTGGCACATAGAATTGCTCTGAATTTTTTTTTTTCTTCCTAATCTGGCATGGTAGATTACATCCGTGTGCCAACCCAATAAGGAGGCAGTAATTTCAGAATGCTTACCCTCACTCACTGATAGAACAGATAAAACGTAGCTCCCTGAAAGAGCTCCCGTCCTTTGCTGGCACCGTGCTGCTATTTTGGTATCTATCAGTGAAGAACAAATATCTAGTGGCAATAGAGCTTAGACACGTGTTAGCCTGGGTAAACAGCTTTTGTTAATGGACAGTGGTCAAGCTACTGAACAACAAGTCCCTTACGGTGACAAGTGACCTAGAATTTCTAGATGTGGAAACTAGTAAAGCCAGGCCATCTTTTCTCCAACACACTTTTTTTGTTTTTTAAAGATGCATTTATTTTAATTTTGAGAGAAAGAAGGGAGGAAGGGAGAGGGAGAGAATCTCATGCAGACTCCCTGCTGAGCACAGAGTCCAGTGCGGCAGGGCTTGTTCCCGTGACCCCGAGATCCCGACCTGAGCTGAAATGGAAAGCCCAACACCCAGCTGACTGAGCCACCCAGGCGCCCCTCCATTACATTCCTGATACCAACTTTCCCATTCAAGTTGGCACAGCAATCATTCCACTATATGAAGTACAAAGTTCACAGTAATTGTCAACTTATTTCAATAATTTACTCTTCTCATACAAATCAGCTGCTGCTTCTTCCTAAGTAGTATTATTGTATGTATGTATTGCAAGAACTAACCAACATGTGTGGACTAATTTATCACACTGCCATTGTTAAGTGTCTAAGTCTAGATACTTGTCAGCTCTTCACCTGCATTGTTGAAACGTCCTTTAAAAATTTTTCCACGGGCAGTGTGGTGCCTGTCAGTCCATTATTCCAGATTACTGCTGCAAAAATCAATACATCTACTCAGCAGGTGGTTTGGCCCATATAAATCCCTCCTATTGATTCTATATTACCTTCCCACCTTCCTGAGGCTCACACCCAAGACCCTCTGTACCATTTTCAGGGCAGAAGGCTTCAAGTTTCCCATAGGACTGATATCCTGATAGTGATTCCCTAATCAAACCAAGTAATTCACCAGGGTAACCCAACAAGCCCATGTTCTCCTTTTGTCCAGCCCCTTCCTTCTTCCACATCATGGTGGTGCCTTATCTACTCAACCCACTCCTTCCTTTAAGCCTTCTCCAGTTTGAACAGCCCTTTCCTTGTTAGAAGGGAGACAATTAGTAAGGGCATTCACTGTGCTAAATACTGTACGAATCCTCTCACTTAATCCGCACTGCAATCCAATGAGACAGTACTACTAAGTCCCTCATTTTGAGATGAGGAAACTGAAATGTAGAGAATTTAGGTAATTTACAAGTAAGTAGCAGATCTACAACTTGAACTAGACACCGTAACTTAAAAAGTTAACTGCTTTGGGGAAAGCGGTTAACCTCTCGGCCTTTGCACAAGCTGCTTCCCCCGCACAGAAAGTTCTTACCCTCTTCTACTGGTTGGCAAGCACCTGGTCAGCCTTCAAAGTCTGACTTAAGTGACCCCATTCCCTTCTGAAGGCTTCTTCCACACTGCTCAATCCATGGTAATTATTCTTCACTTTGTTCTACCCTATCATAGCCAAGTATCACTGCCATAAATACTTATTTTGCTTCTCTCTTTTACTTGTTTGTGAGGTCTTTGGAGGAAGGGATATTCTATTTATACCAGCACACGGCAGTAACCCAAAAACGTCTGAACGTTACGTACTGCCCTAAGAGACATCAGAACGCAAAGTTCCCTTCGTAACCACTCTATAGATTAAAAGATTGAAATAATTCAACAGAATATAAATTAACTTTTAACCTAAAATATTCAGGCTTGACAGTAAGTATGCATTGGTTATTAGGCTTGTTAGCTGTTTAAATCATACATTTTAAATTTAAATACATATTCAAAGCTTCCTTTGGAATGCATAATAATGTAACAGGTGTGATCTTTTCCCTGTATTTACACTAGGCGGCTAAAGAAGTAATTGGAAATGGTGGAGGAGGGAGAGAGGAATGTTGGCCATTCCTCTCTGCCACAGAGGGCCATGACTGAGGACAACATCAGAGACTGCCTCCCTGGCTTGTTTATCACTCCTTGTGTGAGCACCTCAGGTCAGATTTAAAGATACACGTTTTGGGAGGGAGAATCGGGAGGGTACAACTTTGTCTCAAAATGCAAGCCAGTTAATTTCAGCCAGAGAACAACCAAAGAAAAAGTAATCTGTTAAAGGAAAGCTGGAATCCTATGTTCGATGAAGCACCGTTCTAAATGTTGTATTGTAAATGTTCTGGAGCCATTTTGCCTATACTGGATTTTCACCTTACACACCAACGTATTTATGCTGTAATTAAAAAGTTCTTTTTTTTTAAGATTTTATTTATTTATTTGATAGAAGGAGAGAGAGAGCGAGACAGAAAATACAAGCAGGGGGAGTGGGAAAGGGAGAAAAGGCTTCCCACTGAGCAGGGAGCCAAATGTGGGGCTCGATCCCAGAACCCTGGGATCATGAGCTGAGCTGAAGGCAGACGCTTAACGGATGAGCCACCCAGGTGCCCCTGTAATCAAAAAGTTCTTAAGTTTTCCAAGTGATGACTCTCAACTTTTGTTTAGTTTATCTCAGTAAGTATAGTATTGGCCTAGGCAATTTCTTTTTTAAGTAATCTCTATACCCAACATGGGACTCGAACTCATAACTCTGAGATCAAGAGTCAAATCCTTTACTGCTCTACCAAGTGAGCCAGCCAGGAGTCCAGGTAATTTCTTGGGGGGTGGGGGAGGGAAAAAAGGAAGAGAGAGAGAAAATGAATGAATGAGAAAGAGAGAGAGATCTGGAAGACAAGAGGAGTTATGCATGGTTTCCTTATCCCTTTTTCTTGCCATGATTGTCTAAATGGACCTGTATAAAGGGATTTGTGATTTTCTTGTGTTATTATTCAAAGGATCAATAGGATATAGGATTTTTTAAAGTGTAGCTTGAGACATTTCTGAAATAAATTCAGTGGAACATAACTAGCCTGTAAACAAAACAAAAAACCTGAATACCTCACAAGTAGCAACAAAAGTATTGTTTAAATTTTCTTTTAGTCTTGTGTGCATAATGGCTTGTATTTTTGTACCAAGAGTCTCCAACAAAAATGTCAGAAAGCCACAGGGCTACTTATAAACAAGAACAGATTCAGTGTCCACACCAAACCACTGTTCTTTTTTTTTTTTTTTTTAAAAGATTTTATTTATTTATTAGAGGGAGAGAGACTGAGAATGAGAGGGGAGAAGGTCAGAGGGAGAAGCAGACTTCCCACAGAGCTGGGAGTCTGATATGGGACTCAATCCCGGGACTTGGGATCATGACCTGAGCCGAAGGCAGTTGCTTAACCAACTGAGCCACCCAGGCGCCCCAAACCACTGTTCTTAATGGAATTTTTACCATTTGAGGAATCAAGATACCTTCCGTTATGAAATGAAGTCCAATTACAGAAAGATATTTAATTAATCCTATACTAAGAAACCTTCCAAATACCCTTTGTAATAATTGACCTAAACCCGAAGGATTTTATACATTAGCAAGAATGTAATTTGCTTCACAGTGCAGTAATAAATCAGATTGAGAAGTAATTTATTTCATACTATAGAAAATCTGGTATGTATCTCTTTCATACAATTTAAAGGGTTCATCTCCGATAAAGCAAAAAAATTCATCATGGAATAAAAAGTAAATGATATTTCATCTTAGCACAATTTTAGTATGACTTTTCCACATGAACCAAAACTAAATGATCCCCTTCAAAAGACTGTACCAGTCAAGTCTTTAAAAATTTCACATCTGGTATGAAAACTATCTCCAGAAAGTTGTATAATCAGATTCAACACCCCAACATCTATATTATTTAAACATTTAGTATAAAGACCAATATTTTGGGTCTTTATCATACCTCTGAGACTTTCCATACTAGTGACCAAGTTTCACAGCAAACACGCTGCAGGGCTAGGAGCAGGAGCGTGCTTTGGGGGAGCCGCAGTTGTATCAGGGCGCGACATACATCAATGTACTGAACATTCATGTAATCTACAAGTCAAAGTGTTTCCTGGTCAGCACATTCATATTAATTCGTTGATTCATTTCCTCTCCGTGTCTCCTGTACATGTGCACGTGACTACACATGCACACCACACAATGTCCTACACTTGCTGAGTGTGAGATGCTCCCTAGGACCTAGTCGGGTTACCACCTAGCTCCTCAGTCGTCTCCCATGGCCTCTTCAGTATGCCACTTTATATCTGTTTTTGTTTCTTCTCTCCTTTGGCATGGAAAATTCCTACAAATGGAGACACCTGGGTGGCTCAGTGGGTTAAAGCCTCTGCCTTCGGCTCAGGTCATGGTCTCAGGGTCCTGGGATCGAGCCCAGCATTGGGCTCTCTGCTCAGCAGGGAGCCTGCTTCCCCCTCTCTCTTTGCCTGCCTCTCTGCCTACTTGTCATGTCTCTCTCTCTGTCAAATAAATAAATCAAATCTTGAAAACAAAAAAGTAAAATCTTAAAAAAAAAAGAAAGAAAATTCCTACAAACGTTTGAAGACTCAGCTCAGACCCTTAAGGCCCATCAAAAAGAAATGAAATAAAGTTCTGAATTCTTTGGATAAGTTTTCATGGTGGAATATTGAAACTCATGGCTAATAGGAAGTTTCAAAGATTATCCACAACTACCAGTGGGCTCTCTCTCCTGACTTGGTAAAATATTGTGGTTTAAACTAAGGATTAGCAGTAATATCCACATATTTAATTATAAAAATTGAAAAAAATGTAAGTTATATATATTAAATAGGACACAAATGCAAAAGGCTAGATGTTTCTGGATTAATGAATACTTAGGGAAGTATATTATGTTGTATTTGTTTGGTTTTTGCTATTTTTTTGGTTCAGCTGACTCTTAAACTGCATCTGTAAAACATCTACAGGGGCACCTGGCTGGCTTAGTTAATGGAATATTCAACTCTTGATCTCAGGGTCATGAGTTCAAGACACACATTGGGAATGGAGCCTACCTTAAAAAAAAAACCTACCAAAGTGGCACAGAATGAACCCCTGTATACTCCTCTCCAGTTTCAACAATTACCAACACATAGTCATCTGGCCTCATCCATATCACCAACCCCCTTACTGAGTCATAAATGTTTTTGAATCTTTGCAGTCATTTCATCCATAATTATCTTAATATGTATCTCTAAGTCATCATTTTAAACATACTTATAATATCATTATTGCATAAAAATGAATAATCCTTAGTATCATTAAATATCTAATTAGTGGTCAACTATAGATGTTTTTATAGAGTTCGTTCAAATCAGCATCTGAACAATGGCAATAGACCGCATCTATTTAATGTGACCCTAAGTCTTTTAAAATTAGTTTATGAGAGGGCGCCTGGGTGGCTCAGTTGGTTGGGTGACTGCCTTTGGTTCAGGTCATGATCCCGGAGTCCCGGGATCGAGTCCCATATCGGGCTCCCGGCTGTGCGGGAAGTCTGCTTTTCCCTCTGACCTTCTCCCCTCTCATTCTCTCTCTCTCTCGCTCTCTCTCTCAAATAAATAAATAAAAATCTAAAAAAAAATTAGTTTATGAGATCCCCTTTATATTGTTCATTGCAATTTATTGTTTGAAGAAATTGCCATAGTATGTTTTTAAGGTTCCTATGCCTTAAAATAGAAAATTAGGGTTTCATATTAGCAAGATAACTTTTACAATACAGTCTTTCATTCTATTGCTTGTGTTGAGTACTATCAAATATAATGAGTAAGAGGTTACTATGGCAATGGTTGAGAAAGTTAGTTTACAAAGTATGGCTCACTACTATCTTAAACTCAATAGCCATTACAAGGATGACATCCACAGAGAAGAAAAAACATTTGCAAGAACTTCATTTTTCTATTATGCAAGGACATGCACACAAAGACCCATGGAGAATGGTTAAAAAAAATTACAAATATTAAATCCAAATGATAACTGTATTAGAAGTTAATTTCATAACAGTTCTTAGTAATAATGTAAACACATTTTGAAAGTTGAGTACCTGACTTTTAGACAGTTCAGTTCTCCGTACTGATGTTCTAGCCCAATGTTGAGTTCAAATGTTCCACTTCAAGAAGACTGAATTGTATGTGTTTAAATGTAGGCAACCTTCACCTAATACTCACATACATACAAGCAAGGCGAACACATGGGACAAAGTGGTATTTACCACTCTAAAACTCCTCTGACCCTCACTATGTATGAAGGTAGTAACCTAAGTTTTACTCCTAAAGCACTTTAAAATGCACTATTAAACATGTCATAGTGTTTAGTGATGTAAATAAATCATTAAAAACCTGTAGATCTTTTTGTAGCCTGAACACCAAGCCGAACGCAATACTTCTATTCTAATTCCCAGGAAGTTTTTCTCAGTTGCTATAGGAATACAGCTATCACGTTAGAAAAGGAAAAGAAAACAACAACAACAACAAAAAAAACCAGCCCCAGAGTACTGTGCAAGGCACCACCTACCATAGACCTGGGCTTGCTGATGGCCACCAGACTAGTGAGGAAGTCTTCATCGTGCAGCTGGCTGAAAACATGGGCGTCATAGGCCACCATAATGGAGATTTCTTCCATCATCTTGCCAGCTGGCCTTTCCACAGCACCAGCTGCTCCCCCAGCTCCAGACCAGACTATCCAAGGAAAAATCCTACTGCAGCTCAGTGCCAATGCCCACACCCACCTGAGTCTGAGGGGGCGGAGTATCGAAAATCCAGAAGGAAAAAAAGAAAAAGGAGAAAAAAAAAAAAAAGAAAAGCAGCTGCTATCCCAGGCTTGTCAGGCAATTCACCTCCAGTAGAAAACTAAGGGAGGTCTCTTATCTGTGGAGGAAGTATACACTATAAACACCTTCTGCATTCTTAACACAGCAGCTGGAAAGTTCAGTTTGGGGAAATCTTCTTTCAGCTTCAAAAAGAGAAATAAAGAAAAGTTTTCTAACTGGAAATATCCTATAGCAAAAACAAATAAAACTTGAAAACAAAGGCCCCCAAACTGATTTATGTTATGTTCCTGGTAATTAGAAACTTTTAAAAAGTTTATCTTCTTACTTCAGTATCATTTATATCAAGATTCTTCTTCTTGGAGAAGTGAATTTTCTTATGCCTTAATTTTTTCACATTCATAGAAAATAAATAGATGGCAACCTTTAGTTTTTCAGAATTTCTAGAATTCTTGGTGCGGTTAAAAATTATCTCCTGAAGTATGAAAAAAAGAGATTCTTTTTCACCTCTGATTATTTCTGTTAAAAAAAAAAAGTACCAAAATATAAAAATGAAACAGGAACTGCAATAATTAATTACCATTTCCCCTTCTCCCACTAAAAAACACACAAATATTTTAAATAAAATCCTTGATTTTGGGAACTTTGTTTTCTGTTGTTATTCAGAAAGCAACACAAAGGTCTCATTTCTAACCTTATGGTTTTTCTCCCATAGATAAAAGTTCTCCTTTTTTTTTTTTTTTTTTTTAAGCTTAGAAGTTTCTTTTAAGCATTTTAGCAGATAGTCATGGACTGGTAGTGTCTTAGCCACCAGAAGTGTTTTACAGTTGGGAGACCATATATGAATCTCAATATGCCCTAATGAAAAATGTGAAAGCTGCCCATAATTATCATTACAAGGCTGCCTAAATTACCAGGAAATATAATGTATGCTAATTCCATGGAAAAAGTATTATGCAAATAAAAAGGGGGAGAACAAATGAAGCTCCTCCAAAAGTTGTTTTTCCAAAATTTCTAATTAAGCTATTATCTTCTCTGCTTTTTGTAGATTATGACACTGCAGTACTATGAGAAATATCATTTGTTAGAATTAGAAATCAATTTGGCAATGTTTGTCTATAATCAAATACAGATACTGGTTGGAATTTTTAGCCCTAATTACCAATAGTATTGTTATGTCGTTTAATTGTTTGCTTTTCAAAAGACAAAACTTAGAGATTCATGGTGTCTATTTTCCCTTATTTTCCTGAAGTATCTTCACCTAGAGTAACATGATTACTTAAATAGCACCTTGTTCCATTTAAATATGATTAGGAGAGTTTTGCAATTGCTATAGCATCTAGATTAAACACACACACACACACACACACACACACACACACACACACACCCCAAGGAGAAAAACACCTGATTGCTAGGAAACAGAAGCAAGTCTAATAGGCTTATTTTAACAGAAAATGCAATACTTTCGATAAATCTTCAAGATTAAAACAGCTTCAAACTGGGCTTGACCCTCGTTGGAGCCAGTAAAGCATTTTTACTTCATTTTTTGCTACAATGCAGCTTTGTCTCTTACGCTTTATTTTTGTTAAAAACTTTCTCAGTATATTTATCTTAACGCTGACTAACCAGGTAAAAATTAAACGGTAATCAAGAAACAAGGTTTCATAAAGCATCCAGGTAGTTCATACCTTTTAAATTCCTTTTTATCTTTTCAGAAGTACTGTAAAAGATACTGTGACCCTCTTCATGCATTCACTAGCACCAGAAGGTTTCAAGTTTATCTTGCAGCACCATTTTCTAGATGGGAAAGCAATTCCTCTTGCTTTCATGTTTTTCTTTGCTGCGGCGACTCAGGGCTTCTACCCTGATACCTGAATAAGGAGCACTGACAAAGACACCTGTTGTGGAAGGTAAAGAAACTACTTCCCATAATGCCTTACTCCCTGCTGGCAACCGCCCAGGGGCAAACAAGAATTATAAACCGCATTGGAGCAGTTGCCTATGCACCCCAGGAGAGCAATTCAGTGTAACAATGGGTAATCTCCCTGGTTAAGAAGAACACTCATAACCCAAGGAAAAAAAAAAGGACCGGAAAAACAATATCAAATAGTTTTAGGTGCTGTGTATTAAATTCATAAAACATTTAGGGAACAGGGCTGTTAAGAGTACAAAACAATCTAGGAACATAATCAAAGGCTGTAAAGATACTCTTAAAATTATACATAAACAGATGCTAATGACTTTAAAGAATTCAGTCCTTTCAGAACTCCACACAGGTTCTCAGGTACACAATCAGGTACTTTTTAAAGCTTCTGATTTATTACCTAAAAAATTGTTCTAATTAGCCACAGCCACTAGAATTATTAATAACATTTCATTTCTAAATCTAAGAGGTCCTCTATCAAAGCCAGAGTGCATGCATCTTCTAAAGCAAGGGTTCCATAATTTAGACTAGCAACTTTTATTTTTGTTACCCTTAAAATGGTTCTCCATACTTGACTCTCAGAGTCTGGGCAGGAAAAATTCCAATGTTTTTCTCTTACAATTAAATGTATACTGTGGTCCCAACAAAAAGCATACTTTTTGAAAACCAATGATTTAAAAACCTGTCTTTGAACTGTTTTTTCTTCTTCTGAAGACCTTGACTCAACTATCAGAAACAGTAGCTACGACCCCCCCCCCCCCACAAACTTTCCCTGTTAGAGTGAAGTTTACAAACAGCCCTCTACTCCCTTGCAAGGTGTCTTTCTTACTCTTATCCCTTTCCCCTGTGAACTGATCCCACGGATCTCCCAGCATTGTTTCCACCTGAGGTTCTGCAGTCCTCTACCTCGCACTATGAAGCAACACTGAAAAAAGCCGTGGGGGTGGGGAATTACCTGCGATCAAGGGGTGTAGCAGCACTTGCGGCTAAAATGTACCAGGAGGGGACTGTATCTCCAATCGGCAGCAGAAAACAAGGCGTCAGTGGGAACCAACAGATGGTCACCAGTTCAAGCAAGAACTAGCTAGCTGTCTGTCCCAGGGCAAGTCATTCAACCTCCCTCGGTTTCAATTTCCTCGTGGTCATGTAAATTGAGAGGGATGGACTAGATCTGAGGTTTTCACAGGCGCTCAGAAATAGTCCAAACCTAAGTATCCAATTCCTCCACTAAACAGACTTACTGGGGGATTTGAAGGTGGAAATACCTTTTTAATCTCTGTCAGAATAAAAAACAAAGGGTAACATTACTCCCAGATGTTAAGAAAGTCAAGGTTGCTATAATGTGTCCCAACAAAGGCAGTCTACTTTGTACCCTACTTTGGATTTTCTAATGTCAATTCTTTTGCCTGTGAAGAGGATTCAATGACAGCAATGATACTTTTTACTGGTTATTCTTTGCAGTCTTTTCAGTTTAGAGGCCAACCTGGCTACAAAACAATTTGTAAAAGCCCCTCCAGATCTCATTAAAATAAGAAAATTTTAGTGAATAAAATATCTTGAATGATTTTTTAAGTGCCGTTTTAACATTTTACGTAGTAAGATGTTATCCTGGCAGCTGATTTTGTTCCAACGATCATTCTTCTAGGATTATTACTTTTAACAACAACATACCTGGGTCATCCTGAGTTGAGTATGAGGCTAACAAACCATTCCTGGCCTTCAGAGAACATCTGTTCTCACAAACGTAGGTATGGCCAAAATGAAAAAAGACCAAGAAAAACCTGAATAAGATATGAACATTTTCTAATTTCTGTGTTCTCCCCAAATGCAGCAAAGCAAAGTAGCTTTGTGAGGGGAGGGGATTCAAATCAAAGGTGCAAATATGTGAAAAACAGATGGCACATCTTTTAAAAAAAAAAAAAAAGGCCCCAAGAGTGGCTGCAAAGACCCCTTTTCCCCACGCCTCAGGTTCTGCTTGTTGAACTTCTCACAGCAGCCACAAGATCAGGGGCAAGACGGAAAGGACGAGAAAAGCACCGGGGCAGAAATGTGGTCTCAAGGACAGAGGGTCTTCTGCGCCCTCGGCCAAGCCCAGGGGGAGCCCTCTAGATGCTCTCTTTCCCTCCCGGGTGCTGCTGGTCTCTCCATGCCTCAGTCAGTCAACATCCACACTCACGAAGTGCATGTGGCTCAGTTTTAAGAGATCTTCACAAGATATTCACGGTATTGACATAAACAACCGTAAGAAAGATAAAATTCTACAAGTACTTTCTCAATCCCAGAAAACCAATATTCCAAGTAGGTTTCCCACTTAGGAGTGCACATTATAAAACTCTAGTCCTCTAAGTGAGGAACAAAAGATAAAAGAAGAATGAGAAGTCATAGATGTATCAAGAGAAGAAAGCTTTTCAGAGTATTTTGGATTTCAGAATAGTCCAGTGACACATACTGAGTTTTTACAAAGGGAAAAGATCAAAGAATAAAAGATAAATAAGCAAAATCTTCGTTTTCTTTAAAAAATCATGCAAAGGTAAATAAAGAAAACCATTATTCTCGTGTCACATTGCAGCCATTGGGCTCACTATCTTTCCTATCTTTCCTAGCAATTGCTAGGAATTCAAAACCCCAGAAATCACAGATTGTTAAGGTAAAAAACAAAACAACAGCAACAACAACAAAAAAACCCCGAGTTAAAGAAAAGAAAAACCAGTGGGGCCTAAAATACTTGCCTAACGGCTACACTGAGGATCTTACTTCCTCACTCCTATCTCACTACAAAGAATGTGGGTGAGGGAGAGTCCACACCGTGAGCCTGCAACTCTCTAACAATCAGCTTTTTACCTCATTTGTAACTCTAAAATCCACAGCCAACTGTTAAACACAAGACAACAGGCCCCCAATGGAGTCACCTTTGTGAAGCGCTATGTTACCAGAGGCTCCATTACAGTGTTGGCTCTCCCAGAAATGGAATCTTAAACCAGTCATTCAGAAATTGCCTGATCAGCACTAGTTGGGTAATCTGCCCGACAGACCCCTTTGAAATAATCAACCAGCTTTTTGGCCTACTGCACCTTCTTTATTCCTGCTCCCTTCTGCCTACGAAAGTCTTTTCTTTGGTACAGCTCCTCAGAGCTCCTTCCTATCTGCTAGATTGGATGCTGCCCAAGTCATAAAATCATTGGATAAAGCCAATAAGATCTTTAAAATTTATTCAGTCAAATTTTGTTTTTTAACAACACATTCCCTTAAACTTTACCTAACCAAAAATAAGTGCTTCCGGTGTTGTAAGCATTCACTGATATTTGCTGAGGATGGTTTCAGACACACATAAAAATATGAGCAATGCTTCATCTCGTCTCGTTTTGAGAATACACAACTCACTTGTAATTACAAATAACTTTACCTTAATTTTTAAGGCATTCAAATAATTTTTAAAATTTAAAATATGTTTTAAATTTTTTAAAAAGTTTACTAACAACCAAATCAAACCATTCCACAAGGATGTTTTAGGGTTTTTTTGTTTTGTTTTGTTTTGTTTTTTAAACCAAGATCAGAAGGTAGTTTTAGATTTAGGGAATAGCAAAACAGCGTAAGCTAGATTTATTTACACGTTCATTTGTTTCAAGTTCTTCCTGCAGAGCTGGTGACTCCGGCCTGGATAAGTCCCTTTCCAATGTGCCCTCAGGTTCCTGCAGTAGGTCACATACAGACAGCTGGCAGTGGTGGACTCCATGGTCACCAGGGGGAGGGGAGTGGGGGAGGGGGGTGAATAGGTGATGGGGA
>CM052814.1:46933314-46994892 GCA_028533885.1 Nasua narica
AATGCTAACTAATATGTAGCAAGCATTCACTATGTCCTAGACATAGAATCTCATTTAATCTTCACAGTAAGTCAATGAACTAGGAACTATAATTATCTCTTCTTCTCCACTCAAGTATGGAGAAGCTTAGTAATTTGACTCAATTATCACAATTAGAAATGGAGTTGATAAGATTCAAAAATCAGTGTATCTGGCTCCAAAGTGCATGCCCTTCACCACTAAAGGATAGTAAGGGAAGCGAGCAAACCTAAACTGAGAATCAGCCATATCCAGACACTACTGCTCTCCAAATACCGACATCCCCTCCCCCACCAAACTACGATACTCTGGTCGTCAAGTAATGCAATCTTAAGTGACTTTAGGACTGTAATAGTCTCTCTGCAAACAGGAAAGCTTTCATGGAGAAGATGCATTGGATTTGGACAGGCCAAGTGAAATAATTTTTACAGGGAAAACAAGCTGGTCACAGTGCTCAACTGATATTGGTGGGGTACAGTAAGAGATCAGGTTTCAAAGGCAGATTTGAATCGGCCTGTGGTAGGTTTCAAATATCAGGTCAACAGATTTGGAAAACACGGTGTATAAGCCAAGGGCAGTCATTGAAGACTATGAAGTTTTTGCCTTTCTGGCCTCTATTTTTGTCAGCAGAGGAAGGACGTATAGTACAATGGTTAACACATGGGCTTCGGAGTTCAGAACAACTTGGGGTAACATCTGACTCTGCCACACACTAGCTGTGTGACCATAAGCAAATCACGTGGGCTGTCTTACCCTTGGTTTTGGCATCCATGCAATAAGGAAATAACAACAATGCTGTTTACTATGAGGGATAATAAGATAATGCCCATAAAATCCCTTAGTAAGCTGCCTGGCTCTAGAAATCATTTGGTTAATGTTGCTGTTATTTGCTATTATTATCAATATTAATAAAAACAATGTCTGCGGGGACAAGATCATTTGCTAAACTCCGAAGAGAAGATGGAATTGGAACTTTCAGAACTGAGGTGGGGAGGGGGGTAGGCTCAGTATCCGAGAACACAATGTCTCCATTTTCTGTTTCCTTATCCAATTAATAAAAATCCAGAAGAAAAAATAGATGATGTCACACAACTCCAACCTTCCACCAGCTTTCCCTAAGCAATTAAATGTTTTTAGATGTTGCTTTATTTGGGAGCAATTTGGTAATTTACCTGTGTTGTTCTGTCAGAAATCAATGAGACAATGTGCTATGGTAAATGCTGTGAAATGTGTAAGCCTGATGATTCACAGACTTGCACCCTGGGGTAAATAATACATTATATGTTAATAAAAAAATTAAAAAAAAAAAAAAGAAATCAATGAGACAGGTTAGAGGACTTGAAAGGTTGAGTGTGTGTGTGTGTGTGTGTGTGTGTGTAGTCTCCTGTACTTTCACCGCCCTCTCTAGTTTCCTGAAGACAATGCAGACAGAGTTTAATCAATTACCTCTTATTAAATTAAGCAATTGTGACAAGAACAGGGAACAAAGATAGCATTTGTTTTATACCGATATTCATCTGTTGTAACCTGATCAACAAAACACTGTTACTATGGGCGAACATGTAGAAATACATAATCCTTCTTTATAATTGTATTATAGCAAGATTTTCCATTGTTCATCGGTATCTTAGAGTCAAAAGAAATATCCTATACAATGGTTTAGAGTAACAGCTTATCTGGAAGCTAGGAACTGATCAATAAAACTGTTAATCCATTTCATTTCAAAGAGATCAGCTGAATTTGATGAGGAGTGAAGGGGGAGGGAAGAGAGAAGTTAACACATTATTTAACATCTACTGTGTTAGGATAGACCTTTAACTACACTCTCCTAATTTTTACAATAATACTATGAAGCTGGTTTATCTTTCCCATTTTACAGAAAGTAAATCACTGCCCTATAGGTTTAAGTAATTTAAGGTCACACTGCTAGTAAATGAGAGCCATGATTAAAACTGAAATATGTGATTACAAGGGTTGTGTGTCCCCCCAACCCTCAACAGATTCATCATAAGATGAATTCAAGAGAGAAGACAGTAAACTCAACTTGGAGATCCTGAAACAGAAGCTTTATAATTTCCAAAGCTAGACTTTGTATCTCTCTTCTCTTAGTATTTTGCTTTTAAATTTTTTAAAGCAAAATCTAGGCCCAACATGGGGCTCGAACTCAGGACCCCGAGATCAAGGGTCGCATGTTCCACTGACTGAGGCAGCCAGGCTTTCCCTTCTTAGTATTTTCCTTTTAATATTATATTATTATATATTCAAAATATGAACTAAAAACTCATTTATAAGGCATTCGAAAATAGAAAACTGAGGCCAACTACTGACAAGTGTAATGCACATATTAACAGTCCCCTACAATAGAAAATATTATGTGGATTGAAGCAGCATTCCTCGAATGACCTGTCAACAGCAGCTTCTCCGTTGTTAAAAATTGGCTTTTTGTTTGCTTTAAGAACAAGAGTAAATTGCTTAATGGGTTAATAGAAAAATAACAAAAAGGTCTTAGTAGTTTTTTAGCAGCGGTCTTTGTAGGAGTGGTAGCAATTTCATTCACTTCAAAAAGAATTTATTTTTATTTTTTTAAAGATTTTATTTTTAAGGAACCTCTACACCCAATATGTGGCTTGAATTTACAATCCTGATGTCAAGAGTCATATGCTCTTAAGATCTATGCTCTCGATATCTACCTACCAAGCCAGCCTGGCAACCCAAGAATTTACTATTTTTTATGTTCGATCTAAAATATTTTTCCATAAAGTGGTCATTTCAGGTTTAAGAACTGTTATAAAGTATCATCTTAAGGTATATCTCTCCAATATCATGATTTTTATTTTTTATCTAAAAACAGCTGACATCCTTATGTGTTACTCATTAAAGACAGCAGGAAGAGAGAATATTAGTGCCTACATAGCTGCTCAAGGGTTTACTTTCAGTTATGAATTGTAAGGACCACCTTTAGGCCTAAGGACATACATAGTCTACGATGCATCCTTATTTAAAAATGTGGTGGCTCAGTTGGTTGGAACATCCCACGCTTGGTTTCCACGCGGGTCATGATCTCGGGGCTGTGAGACTGAGTCTCGCGTCAGGCTCCATGCTCAGTGTGGAGTCTGCTGGAGAGTCTCTCCTCTTTTTCCTTGCCCCTCTGCTATTCCCCCCATGCTGGCTTGCCTGCATACTCGTGCAAGCTCTCTTTCTTTCTGTCGAATGAATGAATGAATGAATGAGTGAATGAATGAATGAGTGAATAAATAAACAAACAAATAAATAATCTTTTTTTAAAAAAAAGAAGTTCCTGTTGAGGGGCACTTGGCTGGCTCAGTCGGTGGAGTGTGCGACTCTTGATATTGGGGTTGTGAATTCAAGCCCCCCATTAGGTGTCAAGGTTATTTGAAAATAAAGTCTTTACAAAATAAAAAATAAAAATGTCCATTTCGGGGCGCCTGGGTGGCTCAGTTGGTTAAGCAACTGCCTTCGGCTCGGGTCATGATCCCTGAGTCCTGGGATCGAGTCCCATATCGGACTCCCGGCTCTGCGGGAAGTCTGCTACTCCCTCTGACCTTCTCCCCTCTCATTCTCAGTCTCTCGCTCTCTAATAAATAAATAAAAATCTTTAAAAAAAAATGTCCATTTCATACAGCTTAGCATGCATTTGTTGAGAATTTTAAGTATGCAACATAATATGAAATTATGATTTATAATACTAAATGACCAAGCTGAGACTAGAGCAACGCATATATGCTGGCAAATCTGTATAAATAAACAGATGGCAAAACTGAATACAAATAGATATTAAATATTGATTTGTGGGTAACTTTAATTTACGTAAATATAACACCTTTTGCTTCTCCTAATGGCCACCTAAGGCCACCTTAGTTGTTTGACACTTCACTACTTACCAGTATCTGTACTCCAAAGAGTACAAAAGGGAATGAAAGAAAAACTTTAATTAGTGATAAATTGGTAGATGTTATTTCTAATCATCTCTATCAAATGACTACACTAAACAAGTAAAAATTAAGAGCTAGAATAAATAAAAGGTTCATTTGAAAATTTCCATATTTGAAAATTAAATGTTTTTTCCATACTCTCTATTTTCTATTCCCATATATAGAGGAGAGCTGTCTAAATGAATGTTATAAGAAAACTGCCCCATAAGGCTGACTAAATAAAAAAAATAATAATAATGTTAAGCAAGAAGTTCTGGTATTAAACTTTATAAAGAATAAAATGAATTTTTCCGTTATCTGCACTTGGAACACAGAATGGAAGCATTAGTAACTGCCTACTTTTATTAACTATTTTATTCACTATTAACAAAACTTGTGAATTTCCTTTAACTCTTAAGCCAGTCTTTAAATTTCAACAGTAACATTTTTTTTCTTTCCTTTCTCTCCATTCTTCCTCCCATTATCTATCTCCTTCATGACATCTCTTGTAGAAGATTATTTTTGTTCTAAACTATTTGATTCTTTAGCACATAATGTATTTATATCAGATAACTTACTAAGTATACACTTTTATATACTTAATTCCAGTTATTCTACATCGTTCCAACAAGGGTTGACAATGTAAATGAAATATGAACACAGTACATGATCTTACAGATGGAACTTTATGAGTCCTATATTAGCCAACTGTAGATAATTGTTTTATTATAGTTACTGCATATACCGGTAATTCAATATTGCTAGAAAAAAACCCTTTATTTTATTTTATGTTAGGGTAATATCTTAATGAAGATATTCCATTTAAAAAAATCCCACTGTTATGTATAAGGTAATTAACCATTGTGCAAGATGATATCCCAGGAGTTCTTTCCTATGAAAGAAAATAGCTATAAATTTGTCCAAAGCCTCCATAAGAAAAAACTGTAAAGCAGCCATTTTGTAAAGGAGCTTCATTCTAAGACAAAAGTTCTCTTTGAAATCACAGAGTTTCTCTTTAATGCATACTGCTTTAGCACTAGTAATATAAATCTCCCGTGTTCTTTTTATTAGTAGTATATTTATAAAAGTGGTCTTTAAGGGCGCCTGGGTGGCTCAGTTGGTTGGGCGACTGCCTTCGGCTCAGGTCATGGTCCCGGAGTCCCAGGATCGAGTCCCATATGGGACTCCCGGCTCTGCGGGAAGTCTGCTTCTCCCTCTGACCTTCTCCCCTCTCGTTCTCAGTCTTTCTCTCTCTAATAAATAAATAAAATCTTAAAAAAAAAAAAGTGGTCTTTAACTTTATAAGACCACAGAATAATACAAAGGAAGCAGTAAACAAATTTATTGATATTTTTTCTTTACCCCAGGGCAGTTGAACAGAGGCAAAGGGAAGGCAATGGGTCTGAGGTTTGAATAATAATAAAACTCTGTATATGCCACAGTGGGAAGACTTAAACCTCTGGTAAGTGAACACACTGAGGCTAGGTGACAGGAGTCTAACAGGCCCTTGCAATGTGACAGCACCACTTCCCACCCCAAAACCCTTAGCTTAGATGACTCTTCTGAGATACTTCTGGGTCAAATAACCAAAAAATAAAACCAATATAGGCAATATCATTATCTCTACTTCCGTCTCCTAAAACCTTAATGTATTTCCTCTAAAAAGAAAATAGCTTTCCTTAGTATTAAAAAAAAAAAAAGCATTGTAGAAATCTGTATCCAATGATTAGAAACTATTTCTTTACCCAGCATATAACACTGACAAGGTATAACAATGTTACGGAGAGTTTGAAGGGAGAAAAGAGATGTTTACATTAAATATATTGTGTCTTTTGTTTCGTTTTTACTACAAAAAGCCCATATATAAATTACAAAAAGATGCAGAAATCATAAGACACTCAAAGTGAAACTACTTCCTCTTGGTTTTAATGGTCAATAAAGAAATACATAAATTTAAAATAAATAAGTCTTTTAAGCCTTTACTAGATACAGGCTTATTAGTTATTTTGACAGTTGCTAAGCAACATTCTCTTCTGTAGGACTAAAGCACATGCAATTAACAGGTTTTCAGAAAAAGATATATTAAATGCAAAATTAGGGAACAGTACTTGAAAAGCCAAAAAAGAAAAAGTATTAATTTGCTAATCAGATTGTAACAGAGATTTAGTTACTCCTGCAATAGTGGATAAACATTTTGTTTTCCAAAACAAAATGGAACCAAAGGAGATGCTACTTTAGTACGTTAACATTTTAACTTCATTTAAATGGTGATTATTATACTCACCTCTACACTCAATAGTCTAATTATTTTGAATATCTCAAATTAAATCAGACCAGTATGCTCTAGTTACTACTACTAACAGTGATCTCGGTAGATCTCCTTCTCTGCCAGCGTTTTCCTCAAATCCCCAGTTTCAGAGTAGTCACAGCCCTGGTTTGTATTTTTTAAAAATTTTATCTTACTGTGACATGCAATTGATAAAGCTACAGCTTCAAGATGCTGCTTAAGCTACCAGATCCCTGAAAAACGTGTTCTTTAAAAGTGAACATTTTGTTTTTAATTTTAAGTAGGCTCCAGGCCCAATGTGGGACTCGAACACACAACCTTGAGATTGAGAGTCACATGCTCGAGGTGCCTGGGTGGTGCAGTCAGTGGGTTAAACATCTGACTCTTGGTTTCAGCTCAGGTTGTGATCTCAGGGTCTTGAGATCAAGCCCAGCATTGGGCACTGAGTCTATTTCAGATTTTCTCTTCCTCTTCCTCTCTCCCTCCTACTTGTGCTCTCTCTCTCAAATAAATAAATCTTAAAAAAAAAAAAAAAAGAAAGAGATGCTCTACCCATAAGTAAGCCAGGCACCCCTGAAGGGCACAATTTGTGATAACTCTTTCTACAGATCTTATCGTATCAACTCAGTGACTAATGAAGAATACACTTTAATCCATTGGGTATAATGATGGAAATTTTTTTTAAAGGAAAAAGGCAAATAACCAAATGGAAAATTACTGTAGAATTTCAACTGTTGCGGGGGAAAGAAAAGATAGGAAATGGAAGGCAATTCTATTATTTTGAGGACGCAAGGGAAAATTCCCTCCCTATTCCTGTACTTTTCTCCCTTCCTCATTTTTAATATTCTGTTGCAAGTTGTGTAAATGGTGGAGGGCCATGACTGCCAATCCCCTTGTTCACAAAATCAATTCCTCCCTGAATTTTCTTCGTCTACGCTGAGCAAGCTTGATGCAGAGGCTAGTGAGAGTCTGCTTTCATAAATGAGCTAAGGAAAAAAACTTAAAATGTGAAGTGCCTTGTGTCTGGGTTGTAATCATGCCTTGTATCGGTTCTACAACCAAACACCTGTGAGCTTAGAAAGGCAGCTTATTTAATTTTAAAAGAACACTTTGGACTAAATGATTGGTAGAGTCCACATCAGTTTAATGCCCATTGCTCCACCTTGAAGCATACTATTATAAAGAATTATAATCTATTAAAGAACTACTCCATCTTTAAACCTGCCTAGATAGGACACTTAATACCAGTTAGTAGGATCTTTGAGTATTTTCTCTTTTTGTTTTCCAGTTTCCCTCAGACCAAACTCAAGAATCTACTGTGAAAACCTAATTGTCCAGATAAGAGTAAAAGGTCAAGAAAAATGCCAAAAGTCGGCAAGCAGTTTGTAATGATATGCATGGCTAAGACATGAATTTTAATGGCCTCTATTTTGTTTCCAACAGCTACCAGAATTAAACATGAGCAGACACTCCAAACTGTAGAACTCTCTATTGAGTCATATATAGAAAAATTTCTTAAACGTGGCTTTGCTAAAATTTGGGGATGAATAATCTTTTATTGTAGAAAGCTGTCCTGTTAATTTTAAGATGTTTTAGACCATCATTGGCCTTTACACATGAGATTCTAGTAGTACTATCCCCCAAGGTAGTGGCAACTCCAAATTTTTTAGACCTTGTCAAATGTTCTCAGGGGTGGGTGGGTGGTGGGGGAACTACCCTGGGTTGAGAACCATGAATATAGAGCTATATATCTAAATTAAAATTATGGAAAGGGGTTATTTTAAAATCCCAAATTGACCTCCAACCATTAGACTTTTTAAAATAATTTCTATGATTTCAGGTCCTACTGATACTGTCTCAAACCCTATTGAAAATGACCAATAAATGAATCATTCGTTAATATCTGTGAAGAACTTTCTTTCGCTTTGACTCTATGAGGTTTTTGCCTCACGAATCACAACCAGAACATTTACATATTCTTGTTCTTTTAGTTTTATTGAAGTATAATTGACCAAAAAATTGGATGTATTTAAGATATACAACTTGATGTTTTGATATTAAATATTTTTAAAATTGGAAAAATCATATCAGTTACTGACAAATTACTTGTGGTGTCTCATTGTTACAGGTGTTGTTTAAATATCAGTATTAATTACCCATATGTTGGAATATATATTATTCAACCTCATCAGTTTTATAAAGTAGTATCCATGAATTTTAGACATAGGAGGGTTCTAAAAAGAGGTCAGATTCTTAGGTTTCTGAAGGGGACCAGAATATGCTACCCCAAAATATGCCTAAGGATTATTTTGAGCTGAAGGAAATTGAGAAGCCACAGACACAGAAGGAACTCTGCCCTCCTGCTAATTGTCTAAAAGCAGAGTAGGGATTGCCCATTCGTAAAGGGAATTTCCATCTGTAAAGGGTCCCGCTCCACAACCCTTAGCTACCATTAGTTTCCCTCCTACATTTCCTAGTTACCATCGCACAATTTACCCCCTCCAAGCCCAACACCCCTCCTCATTTGTCTATTCAATGCTTCACAATTTATGACCCTTGGTTAAAATGGTATATAAGTCCACAGGTCCAGCTGCCTCTTTGGGTGTTCACCTCTTTTCTGTAAAGTCCCTATTCATACGAAAAGTATTAATATCAATAAACATATGCCATTTTTCCTGTTAATCTGCCTTTTGTCAATTTATTTTTTTTAAGATTTTATTTATTTATTTGATGGAGAGAGAGGCAGTGAGAGAGGGAACACAAGCAGGGGGAGTGGGAGAGGGAGAAGCAGGGTTCCTGCTGAGCAGAGAGCCTGATGCAGGGTTTGATCCCAGGACCCCAGGATCATGGCCCGAGCGAAAGGCAGATGCCCAAGGACCAAGCCACCCAGGTGCCCCATGTCAGTTTAACTCACAGGCCCCTAGACACAGAAGCTGAGAGGGTATAAGAAAAGTTTCCCCCAACTTATATTTCCAACCCATAATTTGATGAAATTGATGAAATTATCATTAAAAAGATGACAATTATATTTATTCATAAATACATACTACCCCATGGGTTTGTAGAGTATTGCCATTGGCTTTAGAGAGTACTACCTAGTTCCTGATTTACAGATGAGGAAACCAGAGGCTAGGGTTTGAGCAACTGAAAAAGTAAAAATAAATTACATTTTTAGAAAATGAAGGGAAGATGAAAGGGAAAAAGCTTAAGAAAAAGAAGAAACAAAACCAAGAGGGAGGGAAGTAATGCCTTCAGAGGGGTGTGGCTTAGTGTGACAAACCTAAGCTTCACAAACTGCAGATCTTGGGCCCCGGGATCCACACAGAACAAGAACGGGAGAAGTAATGAATGTAGTTTTACAGCTTTGAACACACTCGGTGCTTCCTGGCCAGGGCCAAAGTTGCCGGAGGAGACCTGCAACCCGCTGTGGGCAGACACGGCGTCCCGGGGCAGTGGTGCACAGAACTACCTGGCTCCTATATTGCGGTTTCCCAGCACCTGATTCCCTTCACTTCCTGTTAAATGGTGGGGACCAAGGGTGTGCCGAGTATGCTTTAAACTTTTATATTTGGAAAGTTTTTCTTGTGTGTTTATCCTGGGGCTTTAAAATCTAAAAGTCTAACTTTAAAAATACAGTAAATAAAACAGAAATTAAAAAGTAGATCAGTAATACATAGTGGTTGACCTTTGGCTGCATCCATACAAATTTTAGATTGTATTTTAAATTTGTCCAGATGTTCCAATGTGTAATCGGTCAGTTTCATCTGAAAGCACTTGAATGGGAATAGGACTTTGTAATATTTTAAAATAAAGAGCACAAAGGATCTTCTCATTTAAACCAGCCATTCAGTGAAAATGATGCTCTGTTCGTATAAACAACAGAAAAAGGGCTCGTGCTTGAACATTCATCCATCATTAAAAATAGGTTTAGAAACAATTCAAATACAAAAAAGGTGGTTGATTCAACTTCACTTTTTTAAGTGATATTACAGTGAAGTTCAAGAGAACATGTAGTTACTAAGTGTGTCTCTTATTTATAAAACAGTGCTAAACATCTGGAGTATCAGACTGAAAAACTCGAGAAACCCAGATTTTTATCAGTAGGCTGTAGAAGAAAACGAAAAGAAATTTCTACACATAATGAAAGTAAATATATTAACCACTCATTCCCCATAAAAACATAATTAATAACCTCAGTCCATTTTACAATGACTTTGATTTGAGCCTTTCTTTTCACTGCTTTTAGTAGTCCCTCTTTCTCAAGAGACTTTTCATAACAGATGCAGAAAACAAGACCCACAGAAGGGGAATGAAATGCTTATTTCAGGATTCTATGAAATCACAAGTGATATAAGGTGATCTGAGAGCTGTTCAGGCCTTCAGGGGTTCTCTAACACAACTGCTTATGTTAAAGGCCCCAAATAGAGTTGTTCAGTAGCAAAGTTAAGATGGGAATCAGCCCTTTGAAGTGAGGACCTTAATGGAAGCCCAAAGCCTACCTTACTTTTGGTCTATGTATAGGACACAGCCATTCCCAGTCTTCCACAAAACTCAGCTAGGCTATTAGGGTTAAGTAAGGTGGGAACACCCTTCCTCCAGCACCATTTAGAACGGAAAAGTTCTAGGCCTGAATGGGGCCACCAGTGTGGTCCATGGTGGCCACCCTGATTTTGACTTTCTATGGACTCCCAAAACAAGACCAGATATAGGTTAGTCTCTACCACTAAAACATGCAATCTAGACTCAATGGTAATTTTATACCCTATACTTAATATAAAATCAGACTATCTTTAAAATAAGCTTTTAGATAATTTATTCCCTTCATTGAGAATATCAGACTTTCAAAAGCTTTGGGATGGGAGAGGAGGAGGGAACATTTTAAAAAGCATTTAAAGAAATGCATTTACATTGAGTATTACAGTAAGAATTTTTAATAGGCAAGAAGTTTTATTTCAAATTCACTGGTGGAATCTATAAATATATCACTCATTTCCTGGTTGCTTAGGCCATTAGGGTCTAATCTATTTCCTGAGCTGAAACTAGCTAATGGAAAAATATTTAGAATAGTAATCATCTAGTGAGATGGGCAGTTGGCATCTATTCACCCAAAACATATCCTTGGTCATAATTCCCTTCAGTAATTTACATGGTTTCTAAAGAAATAATCGCACTTTTTACAATGAAAGATCTTGGCTCTACCCATAATGTTTTATGAATAAGAGCATCTCTATGACATTCTTCAGCCTCGACATATATGTACCATTTAGTCAGGAAGTATATTACTTGCTTTCCTACCAAGTAATTCCAATTCATGAAGTCAGTAAAAAAAAATAGGAAAAAGAAAACCTCATGAAGTCAATACTGTTGTCATAATAAAACTCAGATTTTGTATCTACGGATGGACATCTGTTAATAAGCTCACGACACCCCCTATTTGCAACAGGTGCAGAGATCCCAATTATTGAGAGCAAACCTTGGTGGGCTGTTGCTGGGCTTACCAGGGGCAGCCCACAGGATGACATCAGTAAGCCTCTCAAAGTTGCATTCCTACAAGATTCCTGCTCTTTAGTGGCCACGCCTGGTTGTTGATCATCAGCATACCTCTAACATGTCTGTGATTAGGTGTAGGCTTCAGATGGCAGACTAACTTTATATTTCGCCGATGAGAAGCATTATTCACAAGGTAAACCTGCCGGAGGGAAACCCCCAATGTAGGAGAAAACCAAGCATGATTTTACCTCCCTCCCTTCAGCCAAGTTCATCAACAGTTGTCTTTGAAAATGATCTACAGGACACCTGGGTGGCTCAGTTGGTTGGGCGGCTGCCTTTGGCTCAGGTCATGATCCCGGCATCTTGGGATCGAGTCCCGCATCGGGCTCCTTGCTCCGCAGGGAGCCTGCTCCTCTCTCTGCCTCTGCCTGCCTCTCTGCCTGCTTGTATTCTCTCTCTGTTAAATGAATAAATAAAATCTTAAAAAAAAAAAAAAAGAAAAGAAAATGATCTACTACAGCCAGGCTTGGGCTCTGGAGCAAAGCTAGCCTTTGAGTTGAGACCTGGGAGTGTGGCATTTATGAGTTAAACACAATTCTGATACCTGAGCCCACCAGAGATTTCTTTTAAATCAGTATCTATAAAGACACAGAAATATCTGTACTTTAGTATGCAGAAGATAAAGCTCACTGGATAATGTATTTGATGAGATAAAAATATTACTGGACTTTAAGAAAAATGCCTTTTTTCTTCAAACAGCACTCTTATACATGTTATTATCTTTCCATAATTCAGATACCAGTAATAAAGCCATGTTGTATATTTTGGCACAGAGTATTAATATAATTATTGCTACTGTAAATGTCTCAATACACAACAGAATCAGCAGTAATACAGTTCTAGTCCTTTTGGAAACCTCCCCTAAAAAAAATAATAATAACTTCATCTCATAAAGAAAAAGAACAAATTTCTGCTAAGGAGGACCAATATATTCTTTAAAGAAATTTGATTATCAAAGCAAAATAGAAACTCTTTATTCTGTCTACTATTCACACCACACATATACAGTCATCAACATCAGTTGTCAAAATTTTTTCTTGTGGGTTCCACATCTTTCTATAACACATTGTCCCGTGGTGTTTTGTAGAGGAGGCAGAAGCATTTCCTGACCTCAACAGGCTTACAAGGCCCTGGAATTGTCCTAGAAAAGAAAACTGAACAATATAACTTGCCAAAAAGAAATGCATCAGAACTCAGGATCAGAGATTCATACGTGGTCCTGTGCCTGCTAATGATGCTGTGTGGTTGGGCTTCGGACGCTGACTGACTTGCAACTGTTCTGTGCTTTCCTATTCAGAATTGGAAGTGATAGTGGCCACAGAAGAAACTCTCCACATTCTGGAATCTTCCTATGCCCTCTGAAGATCTAACAGACAGACTTCTTTTCTGCAGTTCTCAGGGTTAACATTTCCAAGGTAAAAGTTTCCAAAACTACCGTCAAGTAAATAAAAACTAAATATTCAATTCTCATACCACTAAACTCAAATACTTAATTGAAAGACATGTTCTGGTGTCTGACAACTTTAAAGGTAAACTATCTTTATTTGGTCTTAGATAAAACTGGCATTGGAACAAAACTGGAACGACTCAAGTAAGCCTCTAGAAAAACTAAAGTAGTCAAAGAATTACAGTGTCAATGAGGTGTGCTATCATGATCAAAAACTGTTCGGATGACAAGTTTAAAATAGGTCACAGAAACCCAGAAAGTTTTAGAAAAGTAGGAGTTAATTTGATAAGGCATCCAAAGGAAAAAATTCAACTTCCTCATTCAAAACAGAAAAGACTATTTAAAACAGAAATGCTGAGGAAAAAAATTATTTTCAATACTACAATTTGAACAGAAAAAAAAAGAGACAGGTATAAAAATTATTCTCTTCATTAAGATAATAAAATTGGACTGCTACACAATCGGTGAAAATAATGAAAATACAGCAGAGAATATTTTACATCATGAGAAACATGCAGCCCCTGAGCAGTACCATTGGCTCTGGGGCTGATGTGCACTATCCCAGCGCGCCTAGAGAGGATGGCTCCCATCTCTGATTCCCCACAGAACCTCACATGTATGGAGGTTTTATTTAATTACTATTATTGTTTTTTAAGTAGGCTCCATGCCCAACGTGGGGCTTGAACTCACAGCCTCATGGTGAAGAGTTGCAAGCTCAGCTAACTGAGCCAACCAGCCATCGCCCCTGTGAGGAGGTCTTAAAATGTAATTTGACTCTGTCAGTTTTCTGCTGTTGTATAACAAATTACCATAAACTTCATGGCTGAAAGCAACACCCATTTATTATCCCACAACTCTGCAGTCAGGAGCCCAGGGAGGCCCCGCTGGCCTCTGCTCAGTGTGTCACAGGCTGAAATCAAGATGCCTGGCAGGCTGGGTGGGCTCCTATCCAAAGGCTCTGGGGAGGAGTCCCCTTCCAAGCTCTTTCTGGTGGTGGGCAGAAGGCAGTTCCTTGCAGTTGTGGGAATGAAGTCCTGCTTCCTTTCCAGCTGTCACCTAGGGGCTGCCCCGTGATCCCCCCCATCATCAAAGCCACAACTGCAGGGGAATGCCTCCCCACACCTCCTATCTCCTCGACTGCCTTTCTGCCTAGCTAAAAGCAGCTCTCTGCTTTTAAGGCTCATGTGATTAGGTCGGGTTCACATACACAATCCAGGATAATCTCCCTATTTTAAGGTCAACTGTGATATAGAACATAACTTATTCACAGAAGTCAGATCTCGTCATATTCACAGGTTCTAAGGATCAGGGTTGGACATCTGTAAGAAGAGGCCATTTAAACATTTTTGCCCACCAAAAAAAAAAAAAAAAGGAAAAAAAAGAAAGTAAACAAAACAACAAAAGCCAAATGGTTTTGTGAACTTGTCCAAAGGTAGAAGATATTCTAAATTCCTTACACTTAGATAAGCAACATATATGTGTACGGTATAAAATAGAGAACCACCTGAAAGCTAGATAATAAAAAGTAAGACTTGCTTCTAATAGTGTCCCTTAACCCCAGCTCCATTCCCTAGGAACAACAACTGTTTACTAGTTTGTCTCTTTTCAGAGATATCCATATTTATTAAAGCACATATATTTGGGAAGATTGATATTATCTGTTCCTGAAAAACTGATAGAAATCCCTTGTTAAATCACCTGGGCCTCACTCAGGGTTTTTTTGGAGGAGATGGCAAGGAGGGGGAGGGGGTGATTTTGTGATAGTTTGGATTTTCTAAGTATCAGAGGTTTGTATTGATCATTTCTATTTTCCTTGAAAAATCATCCTTTCTTTCATGTTCTCAAATTAATTTACACAGGGTTGAGCAAAATATTTCGTGATTTTCTTATTCTTTTCTGTTTCTGTCATTTCCCCATGATGATTTCTCATCTATGCTCTCTTCCCTACCCACTTTTTACTAGGTAGCTAAAGAATTATCTATTTTTTTTAAGAACCAGCTTTCACTTATTGGTCTGATCAATTTTCCTTTTTCTAGTTCATTCATTCATTTTTGTCTTTATTCCTAACTTCTGTTTAAGGTTTGTTTTGTTGATCATTTTTCTAACTTTTAGAGTTAGATATTTTATTCAGTTATTTTCTTTCTTTCTTTAGTCAGAGAGGTGCTTCTGAATTCTGCTTTAGCTCTGTCCCATAGGTTCCAATACCGAGTGTTTTTACTGTGCTTTTTTTTCCTAGATTTTCCATAACCTTTTGTTTCCTCTGTGACCAAGAGTTGTTTAAGTAAAAAATTTTAAATGTTCAAATGATAAATTTAAAAATTCTTTTCTTAATTTTTAGTTTTATTGCAACAAAATTAGAGAACGCTATATGCATTCCTTTCACCTTCTGAAATTCATTGTATTCCCTTTAAGATCTACTTTTGTGTGAATGTTTTATTCAGCATTTAAAAAGGGTCTGTTAGCTTTCAGAATACAAAGAGACGGATATCAAATAGCTGCTTTATTAATTATTATTATTTTTTAAAGATTTTATTTATTTTTGAGAGAGGGAGCAGAGTGGGAGAGAGAGCGAGCGCTAGCACAAGCAGGGGGAGGGGCAGAGGGCCAAGCAGACTCCTTGTTGTGCAGGGAGCCTGACATGGGACTTGATCCCCGGATGCCGGGATCATAACCTGAGCTGAAGGCAGACGTTTAACCAACTGAGACACCCAGGAATCCCTTTACTTATTATTTTTATTTGGGTTTTCTTTTTCTTATTTCTTGTCTACCTGATCTCTTGAACTAAGAGAAGTGGATTAATGTTTTCCTACCACTATCATGTAACTATTTTTCCTCATATTTCCTGCAGTTTTTGCTTTCTAGATGGAAGTGGCAGATTGCTATTATGAATCATCCTTCTTTGCCTTATTTAAAGCTTTTTCCTCCAAATTCAATCATGTCTGATATTAAAGATGCAATCCTACTTTATTGTGTTTTGCCGGTAAGCTTTTGCCCATGTTTTCAATTTCGTCTGTGTGATTCTCCATTCAGCCCATTACCCTGCTTCCCCTTTCTGCCTGATCAGGGCCCCCGAGGCTGTTGCTGCCAGCCCGCACACCCACCCCCTTGGTCCACACGGGGCGGGCCTGGTCTGTCTGAGATCTGGAGCTCGTGCACATCTTTCTTCAACTGCACTTGTCTGTCCCCCATTGCACACTGCAGCTTGGAATGGCAGGTCTCCTAGTTTCTTTAAAGACGGGGCTCGTGTTCCTTCTTTTTCCTTCTCCTACTGCAGTTGGATGATTTGTGAGAGAGAGGGGAGCTAATGCCATCAGATATGCTCCGCCATTTTAAAACCAGAATCTAGATGTTGTTTTTTTTGCCAGTTCTCCTTCACTGCCCATCCCCTGCTCTGGCCAAAGGCACTGCTCTACTATGTGCTGTAGATGTTCCTGATAAGGGTATGCTCTGGTCCTTAGTACCCTGAGCCAGGAAGGCAGTTTCGTATCTGGCTCTCTAAAGTGTGCTCAAGTAGTTTCTAGGCTATTTTTGCAATGTCTATATCTACCTCCCCCAGAAGCTTCTCGAAATCCTACTTCTTGTCTCTGACTCATGTCTCTCTCTTCAGTTTACAGTTTAGTCTGCCTAAAACTATATTTTTACCAGCCAATTCAAAGCTGATACTAAACAAGACAAACCAATGGCTGGGCCACATTATGTTATGTTTTGTGTTCTACTTACTGTGTACAAGGCCCCCTGCTGGGCAATCCTGAGGCATACCGAGACAAAAGCCTCAGGAACTTATACTTAAGCAGAAAGAAAAGAAAAAAAAAATATATTGTTCCTAGACTTTTTTTTTTTTTTTGCTAAATAAACATTTCCATGTAGTCTCCTCAAATGTCATGTTATGTCATTAGCGTTATCCATCTTCCTCTGGGTCCTCCCTGTGTCACATCAGCTTTCTTAAACAATTAGAAGTGAACTGCCTCTCCTGTTCAAAATCTGTACACCCTCTCGTTTTTTTTTTAAACTTATTCATTTGAGAGACGGACAGACAGAGAGAGCACAAGCAGGGGGAGAGGCAGAGGGAGAAACCGACTCTCTGCTGAGCTGGAAAACTGATGTGGGGCTCGATCCCAGGACCTGGGCATCCTGACCTGAGCCGAAGGCAGACGCTTAACCATCTGAGGCACCCAGGCGCCCCTTCAAAGTCTGTCCACTCTTGACATGGGCATAAAACTGCTACTGTTCGCCAGTGCTTGCCTCGGTTGCACAGCCAAAATAATAAGAGCTGAACTCATGGGGCAGCTGTATACATTAGGATCCCTTGGCTGCAAAGAAGAGAGACTCATTCAAGTTATCCCCAGGAACTGCGTGTGGTGGTGTGGGTGTGAGAGGAGGACCAGAGGGGGCATTGCCACAGGCTTCACGTGAAAATGAGGAACAAGGGAGGCCATGTGGTTAGGCCTCATGGTAGTTCATGGAAAGCAGCTCAACCAGGCCTCATGCGAAGTATAGGAACACAGGTTGAGAATTTCAAGCTGTGATTTCAAGTTGTCCGGGATTGGACAGATGTGCAAAAATCTGCTAAGTTCCTTATGCCTTTGGCAGCGGTAATTTCTTGCTCCTCCTCTTCCCCTGCAGATAGGAAGTAAAATCTCTGCAGCCCCACGCACACACTTCTTGAAAATCTCATGACTTGGCTCCTACTATTTATCATTCTTGCTTACTCATGGCTTCTAGTGACTCATGTCATCTATATCTGCCTTTTTTCCTGGCTAAGTATTTGACTTCGGTTCCTGTCAAATAATTCTACCTCACGTTTAAAATTTCCTGAAAGAGAGGACCTGATGATCTAGCCACCGTGTCACCATCCTGCGTTGGGACAGAAGTACTGGGGCCGGGCCATGTGAAGGGTCAGACTCCCGAAAGCCTGACTGCTCTAGGGCAAATGCAGATGGTAAGGTCAAGCAATAACGAACATGGTTACCTAGAGTTGTGCCTTGAGTTGACACCCTCAGGGAGGTGTTATAGGTAGGATCCCTTAGGGGAAAAAAAAAAGGCCTCTGGGTATCTCTGGGTATACGGGTATGCCTGGATTTGGCCTGACTTTATAGTGGTTCGGTTTTCCTCCGTTCTGATTACCAAACATCAAGCGTTCTGTCCCAGATTTTCTGTGACTTCCAACGTAGGTATGTTTGTTTTATTGTATTACAAGCTTCTCCTGCATATTTAAATGTCATCCCTACCAAGATAAAAGTCCATAGGCTATACCACCAAAGGCAAATTTAGTCGAGCCAGCTAGAACCTCCTTGGGAAGGGTTATATCAAACATGGTACCTACCTACCCCGAGTTTTCCAAGGAGTTAAAGTGATTGATAAACCCACTTCCATAGAGGAACCATCCATTCACTAAGAGCACACAGACAAAAAAGCTTTTTTAATTTCACCTATGACAATTTAGAATGGAATTTCACTCTGCTTATCACAATCCCTGTGAGAGTAAGTTTTACTATCATCTTATAGATTGGAAAAGGAAACAATTCCAGAAGCCATCAACGCCACAGTTTAGATTAGAGGTACTGGATTCAGAGAATTAACTGTTATCACTTTAAAATTTCAACCACAGCACAGCTGTAAACATCAGCCTGGCCTAGCACCTGAACTGAGACAATAAATGTCTGATTAGGCATAGACACCTACTTGCTCAAGCCTAGCCATATGCACTGGACTGAGGACGAGGCTACAATCCACAGGGCCAGAATGTATTCCTTTAAAGCTCCTGTGGTTGGGGGCGGGGGGAGATGTTGTCTGTTCAATCTGTTCCTGTGTGTGTCTGCCATTCGCCCAATTCTTGCAAAATTATAAACTCTATCAATCATAAGAACAATCTAACAGTTTCGTTTAGAGTACACAACTGAAGATATATTCATCAAACAAAGGGATACAAATCTAGATAAATTCCTTATACAACAAACATCATCATAATAAGGTTTTTCATAAAAATACTTTGAATTGCCAGATAATGATCTATGTCTTAAAGGCACATTACTCGTATGGATAAAAAGAAATAATGCAGAAGATGCCTACTGCAAGGAACACTTTTCGTTATCACTGAGACCCATACCATACCACTTCCATCAATCACTTGGTTTTCAACCAAGAAGTTCTAAGCACTTACAATACTAATGTACCAGGAATTATAATGGATATTTGGGGTAGGTATGACTTTGCGATCTTATTGGATTTCATGTTTGTATGGGCAAAAATATTACCAGATTAATTTATAAGGAGAAAAAAAAAACTTTGTAAAAATATGTTTCCTGATTTCAGGCTTAGAGACTGGTCACCATACTTAATCAGCGTATATTTAATAGCTACCTGATGGTCTTGAAGGTGCTCAGGTTCTGTAGGTTTCTCCCAGACAACATAAACTACATAAAGATGAACTTTTCCAAAAACACATTCTATACTAAATTATCAAATATTTTAAATGAGAGGATTTATGGGAGGTTTTATGTTTGCTATTTTAGCATGGCCTGTCCTCTTTCGTTTATCATTTTTCTCCTTTATATAACAGGTCGATAAATTTTACCTGAATAATAACGCAATTTTGTGGAAATAAAAAAAAAAAAGAATTTACCTTCTACTTGCCCTCAGGGGAAGGAATCATGAAGGTTGAGCAAGGCAAATAGACTGAGAAGTAAGAAGAAAATAATGTAAGAGTATCTTTAATTGGCTAATCTATTGGCCAAAGATTCCAAGGGGTATGTTCTGATTTTGACATATCCTAACAGAGACAGGCACTTCTTCTGACACATTTTGCATCTCTCCCAGAAGTGTTTACCATGAGAGAGCCTCTGACATCTATTATCGGTCCATAAAAAAGAAGAGTATCTAGTGGTGTTCTATTCAGTTTCAGTGTTATGGTTAGTTAGCATCCCAGGTGTAAGTCTGATTATACATGAATTATACTAGGCAAGGAAGGGAATGGTGATGAAGATCTTCACAAATTATGCTTTACAATGGGGATGCCAATAGCAGGTGGAAAGAAGCAGCTTGCAGGAGTGTGAATCTCTGAAATGAATGACTGGGCCAGACAGAGGGGGAATGATGGTTATCTTATATGGAGAATAGGAAGCAATTATATCCTCCAAGTCCTCTCTCTTACCTCAAGCATCTTCAATCCCCTCGCTCCTTTATAAACCTCTAAACATCCTCATCTATTCAAATTGCCTGGTTACTGATGGCAGCAAACAAACATGGAAGAAAAATTAGAAAAGAAATGAGTGGGAATGAAATTAGTTTTTTGGTATCACTTTGAAAGAAAATTAACATCTTCTTTTAATGTAATGTGAGCTGCTGGAATAGTTAAATCATAGAATCTTGGTGATTCAAATGAAAAGAAGTTCATTTTTTGATCATGTAAAGTTCAGGTAGCAGGAGGGTGGGGTTGGGGCTTTCTGAACTATGCCGACTGATGGAAATTTTATCATCTTCAACATGTGGTTTCCATGGTCCCTTTGGATGCCAATATTCAGTTGGTACAAAGGGTAGAGAGAGAAGATGGAGGCTATATGGGAGATTTCTCTTTAAACAGCTGGACTAAAGGAAGAAATGTACATCACTTTTACCCTCCTTCCTTTGCCCAGTCACATAGCTATATCAAACTGCAGAGGAGGCTGGGAAATGTAGTCCAAGCCCTATTAGCAGGAAGAAAGGAAAACAGATTTGGTGAACAATATGCCAGTCACTGCCACAGTGTCTTTCCCAGATTATTATACTTCATCTGCAAATACACCCAGCTCTTGCATCCGAGGGATGTGAATTTAAATGGTGTATTTTTTACAATGAAATTCTATTACTTAACAAGTTTGCTTCCTGATGAAATTTACTGAAAAATGAATTGCCTGTAAAAGGAAAATTTTCATTTTAATTACACACTAGCTTATTCAAATATGAGTTCAACTACATAAAAACATTCTAAATTCTCTTCATTTACATTATATCAAATGGTGGTACTGTCTCTACTTGGATCCCTTACTTATGAAACAATATTTCCCAAACTCTACATATCTAAAACCAAATATGTGAATTCCTCTCCATATCTTCTCCTGTCTTTGTCATCTTAGAAAAAGACCTCTGGACAGTCCATTATTTAAGCCAGAGCCTGGGAAATAATGCTTTATATTTTTCTTCAAATTCTGATCCAATTCATCAGCAGGTTTTACTTTCAAAATATATCTTGGATTCCTTAATTTCTTCCAATTTCCCCTAATCCAAGTCAATCCATTTTTCACCTGGATTACTGCTGAAGTTTAATCTCTACCTCTTCCTTTAGAGTAGCTCCCTACTTTTATATTTTCTTAATCTGTTCTTTATCACATAAGTCAGGTAATCTTTTGAAAATCCTTCTAAAGACCTGCATTGTGCTCAGGATAAAATTCAAAATCCCAACGGAAGGCTTTGAGGCCCTGCAAGAATACCCAACTTTTATATCGACATGGATGGGACTGGAAGAGATTATGCTGAGTGAAATAAGTCAAGCAGAGAGAGTCAATTATCATGTGGTTTCACTTACGTGTGGAGCATAAGGAAAAACATGGAGGATATTGGGAGAGGAAAAGGAAGAGTGAATGGGGGGAAATCGGAGGGGGAGATGAACCATGAGAGACTGTGGACTCTGAGAAACAAACTGAGGGTTTTGGAGGGGAGGGGGTAGGGGTTGGGCAAGCCTGGTGGTGGGTACTGAGGAGGGCACGTATTGCATGGAGCACTGGGTGTGGTGCATGAACAATGAATCTTGGAACACTGAAAAAATAAAATAAGATAAAAAAAAAAAAAAAAAGAATCTGGTCTCTGGTTTCCTCTCCAATCTCACTTGCCAGCACTTGCTTTGCTCAATCTGTACTGGCCGTCCAGTTCCCTGAAAAGGGCAAATGCCTGTCTGCCTAAGGGCCTTACTACACAGTATTTCCTCTGTTCAGGAAAAAAAATTTTTTTAAACCATAATTTATATTTTGTTTTTATCAGGAAATATATTTTCATATAAATGAATGTATTGATATATGTGACTCGCATTTACACAAACATCAAGGCCAAGATAGGCCAAGATTAACCCAACTGTTTCACTCTGGGAAGAAGAGGTATAGGGAAGGGATGGATTTTTTCCCCCAGTTCACCTACTGACAGAGAAACCTTTGTCTCTGTCTTCTTCATGATGCCCGTCAAAGCCCAAGATCTAGTCCACCAGGGATTGTCAAATGCCTAAAGAACAAAATATAGGTGTAGAATTTGCTAATATCTCAGGATTCAGGTTTTCACATTAATTTCTGGCTCCTAAAATTTTTTTCTTATTTTCCCACTCACTCAGCCACACATTTAAAAATATATTTTAATTATTTTATCCAGAAGTTTTAGATGTTCTGTACCTGAAGGGTTTATACTGACATCTGGTCCCTATTTTGCCAGAAACAAAAGGTCTATGACATACATTACTAGTCCTCTTCAGCCTTCAGGAGCCTATTAAGCTTTTAGACCTTCAGATTAAAATGTTACCTTCCAGGGTGCCTGGGTGGCTCAGTGGGTTAAAGCCTCTGCCTTTGGCTCAGGTCAAGATCTCAGGGTCCTGGGATCAAGCCCCACATCGGGCTTTCTGCTCAGCAGGGAGCCTGCTTCCCCCTTTCTCTTTACCTACTTGTGATCTCTTTCTCTCTGTCAAATAAATAAATAAAATCTTTAAAAAAAAAAAAGTTACCTTCCTCTGAAAAGTTTCCCTTGATCCTCATTCCCCAGTCTAAATTAGCTTCTTACTATTTTCTCTCTTAGAACAAACTTCTCTTTCCCTTTGTAACCTTTTTTACAATTTTTGATTATATATATTTTCGTGTTCTCTATCCCTTCCATTATCCTGTTAAGTTTCAGGAGGACTGGAATCCTGTCTGATGTGATTATTCCCGAACAGAATGCCTAGTGGGGTGCTAGGACACGGTAGGTGAGCAAGAAACCCTAGATGCTTCTTAAGCAAAAAGAACGAATAGATGCAATTTAATGTAATCATATTGAGTCAGAGTAGTCCTAAATCCTGTGACTGATAAATACTTGCACTATTTAAACACTCATAAATACTGACTGCCTTCAAAAACTACGTGTTATACTATAAGATGAATATAAAAACACTAAGTATAAGAGAGGTAGTAAAGCACAGACTCTAGAACCAGGCTGCCAGGATTCAGATTTTGACTCACTTAGCCAAGTGGCCCTTGTTACAGACTTAAACATTTTGTGCCTGTTTTCTACTCTGTACAATCAGGTCAATAAGGGTATTTCATGATGTTGAAAAAATGACTGAGTGATAAACATGCCAGGTATCTATGGAAGCAAGATATAATTGTGTGGCTATTATCATGACAAATTTAATATTAACCAGTGGTGCCTTCAAACAAAAACGGCAAGTTGTATAGAGTCAGGAGGGAGAAAGAGGCAGGAATGGCAAGCCGTGGAGAGGCACTTGGGTTGTAGATGCATCGGCAAGAGGCAGGAGTGCACGGAGACATCCACGAGGGAGGCAGGGAGGAAAGGGCTACACGGGTGCCCACTGCCGGCACACAGACATTACTGACATAGCGGTCAGGAGAGCAGAGCCTGGGATGGGCCTGCCATCTCTTTTTGCAACATGCTCATAGCACTTCCGTTCACTTGATCCTCACCAACTCTCTGTGGGGAGGATGTCTTTCGATATGATTTTGGGCTCAGTTCATCAAAAATACCTGTGAACCTCAGCCAAATAGGACAAAATAAAGTTCTGCTTCTTATGACAGCATCAAGTGTCTCTGGGCATTAAAGGCAAATTTTGTCTAATGCAGCAGTTTTCCTGACAAATGCAATGCTCTATTCATGGTGCCTATTTTTCAAAAACCAAAATACTAGATCTTTCCATTTTTTGGGTCTTCCTTCTTTTTTCCAACTGCATTTTTCTCTAAATACTGAGAATATATTACACAATATCTTCTTTTGCATCCATTCCCCACCCCCAGATCCTAGATCCATCTAAAAATAAAGTCATTAGAGTTTGTATCTTGGGATATTACACTGACTATAGGTCTGATTATTTTATAAGTAAGTTTATTGCCAGGGCACCTGGGTGGCTGAGTGGGTTAAAGCCTCTGCGTTCAGCCCAGGTCATGATCTCAGGGTCCTGGGATCGAGCCCCACATCAGGCTCTCTGCTCAGCAGAGAGCATTTCTCTGCCTGCCTCTGCCTACTTGTGATCTCTGTCTCTGTCAAATAAATAAGTAAAATCTTAAAAAAAAAGTTTTATTGCCCTTTTCTCTAGGTATAAAACTAGTTCTTTTTAGTCATCCTGAGACTACGTACCCATGGCCCTCCATGAAAAATTTACATGAAGAGGAATTTAACTACATCACCCATATTAAGAGTCTAAAGTTCTATCTGTTGGGATAAAAGGACTACAGTTGATCAATGAGATGAATTAAAACAAAAATAGAATTAACTAGGTCCAGAGAATTTATTGTCTCTGTTTTCTTCTAGGTGTTTAAAGGTTTCAGGTCTTATGTTCAAGTCTTTAATCCAATCTGAGTTAATTTTTGTGTGTGGTGTAAGACAGCAGTGGAGTTTCATTCTTTTGCATGTGGCTGTCCAGTGTTCTTATCACTTCTTGTAGTTTTCAATATACAGGTCTTTCACCTCCTTGGTTAAATTTATTCCAGGGTATTTTATTCTTTTTGATGTAAGTCTAAATGGGATTGTTTTCTTGATTTCTCTTTCTGATAGTCCATTATTAATATATAGAAACACAACGGATTTGTGTGTATTGATTTTGTATCCTGCAACTTTACTGAATTTATTTGTTTTATTTTGATGCAATATTTAAGTTTTTCTACGTATGTATAATATCATGTCATCCAGAAGTAGTGACTGTTTTACTTTGTCCTTTCCAATTTGGATGTGTTTTATTTCTTTTTCCTGCCTAATTGCTCTGGCTAGGACTTCTAATACTATGTTGAATAAAAGTGGCAACAATGGGCATCCTTGTCTTGTTCCTGATTTTAGGGACATGCTTTTGGCCTTTCGCCATTGAGTATGGTACAATGTAGAACACTCAAAAATTTTTAAGCTTCCTCTGAACTCTGGAATCCCAATTCTCTGCTGAATGATGAAATCATTATCACAGGCTGGATTTTCTTTGTAATCAGAGTATCTCTACTCAAGTTTTATTAACATTCAAAAGCAATTATTGCTTCTGCTATCAGGGAACCTAAACTGATGCTGGCCTTACTCACTTTTCATTATGAAAAAAATGTTTTAATTGAAAATGCAGTATTAGCTCATAATAACAAAATATATAAAAGGATATTATTAAATAAAAATGATTAATAAATGCTAGTAAACATTATTAAAATGGTAAGGAAATGTCCCTTCCACACCAAATTCTCAGAAATGAAGTTAATTTTTTATAAATATACTTAAACATAAATTTCCCATGCATATATATGTGGTAGATTATTAGAGGAATGGTTCCCAATCAATCATGTCTCCTGATATCCATTTCCCATGTGTAGTCTCCTCTAACACTGACTCTCCATGTGATTTGTTTTGGTCACCATGACCTGGCAAATATGACACAAGCAGAGGTTTAATTTGTGGTTGTGCACTGGGTCTTGACTGCTTGGAAACCTGGGACCACAATACTGTGAAGAAGCCAATGGTAAGAAAATATGTGGAAAGAGAGATCTTAACCTGAGCTATCCCACCTGCTGAATGCTATCCCATGAATGAATCCAGAGCTAACAGCAGAACCACCCAGCCAACTCACAGAATCATGAGAAATATTGTTGTTATAAACCAGTAAGTTTTGGGATTGTCTGTTATGCAGCAGTAGATAAATGAAACAATGTGCCATTTATCACATAAATCTGCAGATCTACTATTGACACTCCTTGAATTTAGTTTATGAAGAATAAAATAAAATTGATAATTATGAAATACATGAAGAAAAACAAAATATGATTATAATTTCATACATAAATAAGGAACAGACCACGTTGTTGTTTGAGATCTATATTAGCAGTCTTGATCATAAACTATTAAGTTGACATTTTTCCTTGTTTAAAAAAGGCTGTGGCATATACATCATAGCCTTAGTTCTATAAACACAGTTGTTTTTACTACAGACAACTAATAAGTTAAGGCAAATGAGACTATACAAAACTTGAAAAACTTTTAGTATTCTTTTTTTAAAAAAAGACTTATTTATATATTTGAGAGAGAGAGCATGAGTGGGAGGGGCAGAGAGAGAGAGAGAGAGAGAGAGAGAGAATCTCAAGCAGATTCCATAGTGAGCACAGAGCCCAACATGAGCTCAATCTCACTACCCTGAGATCATGGCCTGAGTCAAAACCAAGTCAGATGCCAAACCAAGTGCATCATCCAGGCGCCCCAGAACTTCAAGTATTCTAAAAATCATTAAAATCTAATAGTTGAAGATATGGGAGGGCACCTGGTTGCCAGAGCATCAAAGAAGAAAGCTGACCTTCCCTTCAAGCCTTAAAGGTCTATAAAGGTGGAAAATTCACAAAGTCTTATTTTATGATCCCTGTAGAATATACAGTATGATAGTTTTTTTTAAAAAAGATTTTATTTATTTATTTGAGAGAGAGTGAGAGAGAGCATGAGAAGAGGGGAGAAGGTCAGAGGGAGAAGTAGACTTTCCATGGAGCTGGGAGCCTAACTCGGAACTTGATCCTGGGACTCTGGGATCATGATCTGAGCCAAAGGCAGTTGCCTAAGCAACTGGGCCACCCAGGCGCCCTAGATAGCTTTTTTTTTTTAAAAAAAGATTTCATTGAGAGAGAGAGAGAGAGAAAGCGTAAGCAGGGGGAGGGGCAGGGGGGAGAGGGAAAGAGAAAATCTCAAGCCGACTCATGCAGAGCACAGAGCCCATGTGGGGCTCGATCTCACTATGCTGAGATCATGACATCAGTGAAATCGAGTCAGATGCTTAACCAACGGAGCCAACCAGGTACCCCAGACATCTTATTTTTTTTTAAGATTTTATTTATTTATTTGAGAGAGAGAGAGAGAGAGTGTGGGGGAGCAGAGGGAGAGGGACAAGTAGACTCTGAACTGAGCAAGGAGTGAAGCTGGAGGTGGGGCTGGATCCCATGACCCAGAGATCATGACCGGAACTGAAAGCAAGAATTGGACACTCGACCAACTGAGCCCCCCAGGTGCTCCCAGACACCTACGTACCTTTCTTCTTTCTTTCTTTCTTTCTTTCTTTCTTTCTTTCTTTCTTTCTTTCTTTCTTTCTTTCTTCCTTCCTTCCTTCCTTCCTTCCTTCCTTCCTTCCTTCCTTCCTTCTTTCTTTCTCTCTCTTTCTCTCTTTCTTTCGATTTTATTTATTTATTGGAAAGGAAAGAGAATGAGAGAGAGCATGGGGGGGGAGGGTCAGAGGGAGAAGCAGACTCCCCCCTGAGCAGGGAGCCCGATGCAGGACTCGATCCCAGGACTCCAGCACCATGACCTGAGCTGAAGGCAGTTGCTCAACCAACGAAGCCACCCAGGTGCCCCCAGACACCTTTCTTAAAAGCAAAATCCAGACCAACATACTCAGCTATTTCATTTTTCTGTAGGAAGAAATGTGGAATAATATTCAGTGTAATACATGAGAATTTTTCTGTTTATTTCCAGTATTTTCAAAGATGATTTAAAGTCCATTATTCTTCATCTTAAATGAACAGGATTTGCTAGCTAACTAAATATTTAATGAGTGACTTCTTTGATCCAGCTAGGCCTTCTTTGATCCCAGCATAGGCTAGGCATTGGATCAGACACTAGGCATCTAGAGAAGAGCAAGGAAGAGTCAAAGCGGAATTCACAATAAGAGAAAATGACTCAAAATGAATAGTAATAATGGCTAACATTTCTTGTTAGCCACTAACTAACATATACATATAACTATATACAGCATTGTGCTAAATTTCTTATACAGTTGTATAACTTCTTACACATTGCTCAGTTCTTTGAACAATGCAGGGGGTTAGAGGCACTGACCCCCCCCCCCCAAATCCACATGTAACCTTTGACTCCCCCTTACTTTACTAATAGCCAACTGTTGACTTGGAAATCTCATCAATAACATAGAGTCAATCAACATATTTTTTGTGTTTCCTGTATCATATATTCTTATAATAAAGTAAGCAGAGTAAAAGAGTTATTAAGAAAATCACAAGGAAGAGAAAATACATTTACAGTACTATATTTGTCTAAAAACATCCATGTATAAGTAGATCCACGCAGTTCTAATCTGTGTTGTTCAAGGGTCCAGTGTATATATTATCCCACTTAATCTTCACAGTAATCCTATTACATAGATAATATTATCCTTATTTTACAGAACAGATAGCTGAGGTCTAGGAAGTACAAGTAACCTGCCGAGATCACAGAAGTAATACATAGAGAAGCCAAGATTTGAGCCCCAAAAACATGGCTTCAGAAAACCACATTCTTTACAACTGCATTGTGCAGGCCAGGAATCACCAGAGTTAGAATAAAAAACAGCTTAGGCTCCCAGAGGAGGTGATGTCGGATCCGGGTCTTAAAGGGTAAAGAGGGGTTTTGCTTGATCCCATAACTGCAACAGGAATTGATAAATAATTTAGCAGTGAGTCACACATACGCTTAGCTTTAGGAATTCTTACAAGATCCTCGTGCAGTAGGTATTAGCCTCATTTCATGATGAGAAAACTACTCAAGGAGATTAAGCAAATTTCTTAGGATCCCTCAGTCAGTAAGAACTGGAGTCAGAATTCAAAGCTAGACTTGTCTGCCTCCAAAGCTCCTGCGTTTTCCAGGCACTCCACAGAGGGAAAGTATGCCAGGCAGAAGGGACGAGAGGCGACAAGGCGAGGAAGGGGCATGGCATTTTGGTGCGAAAGAAAGGGCTCTCTACCAAGCTAAGGAGTGGGGGGTTTATCCTGCAGGTAACAGAGGGCCAACGGTGTTCTCTGAAGTGAGGAACAAGAAGAAGAGGTTGATTTTCCAGGCAGACAACTCTGTACAGGAGTACAGGAAACTCGAGAAGGTGAAAACTAAAGCCAGAGAGACCAGTTAGTCTGAGGCGAAGGGTCTAAGAAACTCCTGCTATGCCAGAAATTTTCCTTCAGAATATTTCTGCTGCAATGTCTACAATCTGTCTTCTTAAACAATGGCCATCTTAAAATTCAGTGAAGCGTTTTAAAATAAAAAAATTTATGTGAATGATTTCAGAAAACACCTCTAAGGTATGTTCCATGTAGTACTCATATTATGTTGCTGCTTAAAATACCCATTCTAAATTAGAATATAATGCAGACTTTCTTTTATCACAGGACATCCTGCTAAGCACAACTCACTTACTTACCCAACTCACTGCTTCTCTTTAAGGAAAGGAAGAGAAACAGGGAGGTTGCGGTTTATATAAGATATGATACAATATAAAGGCAAGACTATAAGGAAGCTAATGTGGTAAAACCATACCAGAGCAAGGTAAACAGGGTATGTAGGGTAATTAGAACTTTTCCCATGTGAACATGCATGCCAGAGGACATGTCTTGCTAACAACCTGGGCTGATGGAAGTCTGAGATTTTAGGATCGAATGGGAGAACTTGGGGATGCTGGCAAACATGGGAAATTTCTTATCATGTATTATCAGACACTGGAGACCACTTCAGGGTTGCCCAGTAAGATCCACGTTAAGAAGAGAGTATTTTTAGGGCGCCTGGGGGGCTCAGTTGGTTAAACAACTGTCTTCGGTTCAGGTCATGATCCAGAGTCCCGGGATCAAGTCCCGCATTGAGCTCCCAGCTCCAGGGGAGTCTGCTTTGCCCTCTGACCTCTCCCCTCTCACGATCTCTCTCACTGCCTCTTTCTCAAATAAATAAATAAAATCTTAAAAAAAAAAAAACAAGAGAATATATTCAGAGAAACTGGGGAGAAATTGGCATTTTGTTAATTATGAAAAAAGACATTACTAGGGACTGAACTGTGCGCCCCCAAATTCCTATGTTGAAGCCCTAACACCCAGTACTAGTAACCCTACACGAAGAGAAGGGTAGGACACAGACAACCCACACAGAGGGGCAACCGCACAAGGACACAGTGAGAGGACGGCCACTTGCAAGACAAGGAGAGAGGCCTCAGAAGAAACCAAACCTGCCACACCCTCACCCCCATATCTTGGACTTCTAGCCTCCGAACTGTGAGAAAATAAACTGCTGTTAAACCTCACAGTCTATGGTATTTTATGATGGGCGCCCTTGCCAACGACTACAGACATGAGACCCAGAGAATAATGACTGTCTCTTTAGGAACCAACCTAGTAAGAAATGCCGGCGCAGAGCATGAGCTAGTGGGAAGTATGGCGATCTGGAGGTAAGGGAGAAGGGAGGACAGCGCAACGCATGGAAAAGAGAAGGAATGGAACACGGCAGAGAACACACCGGTAAGGCGTTGAAACTGCGCCCAACTGCATACTGAAGTCTCCAACCTAAACCACTTAACACTGAGCTTTACCACCTCTTCCTGCGGTCTGTACTCCAAGATCCCCTCGCATGATGATAACGATAATAGCAGCAGCTATTATGTCACTGCCTCACTACAGGAGAGGTAGTGAAATGATAAATAACGGGTGTCCGAAAGAGACCATGGGAGCCACATACCGCAGTCATGTGGGTGGGAAATGGGGCAGGCAGGGAACAGGAGAGATGCTCCGGATGAAAGAAAGGTAGCAATAAAAAGTCCCAGGTCAGAGGAACCGACAATGAGAAAGTATTTCCCATTTAATCACAACTATCAGCTATAGCAAGGAAAAGAATTTTCCCCTCAGCAGTTTGTTTGCCTTTAAGCGGAGCTTCAGAAAGCGTGACAACAGTTGGAGACATGTGAATAACACTTAAATTTTTTCACTATCTTTTTTGGGTTGCTATTCTCATTTACGTGTTACTTCTACCACCTTAAAAGAATTTTTTTTTTTTTCCCCCGGGGAGAAGAAGAGAAAAAGGCATCATGGTAAAAGAAGTTAAGTTCTCCAGAGCATTAATTCGACTCAGTTATTTGCCAGCTAAATGCTAACTGGGTCCATGGGTTGGTAGAATAAGCATATAATAACTAAGTAATTTTACCTTATACCCCCTCAGAGCAGAGGCAGTGGCATCTTTTTTTTTCCTTTTTTTTTTTTTTAAAGATTTTATTTATTTATTTGAGACAGAGACAGTGAGAGAGAGCATGAGAGGGGAGAAGGTCAGAGGGAGAAGCGGACTCCCCATGGAGCTAGGAGCCCGATGCGGGACTCGATCCCAGGACTCCGGGATCAGGACCTGAGCCGAAGGCAGTTGCTCAACCAACTGAGCCACCCAGGCGCCCTCCTTTTTTTTTTTTTAATTTAAGTTCAATTACTTCCCACAAAACGTGTTATCAGTTTCAGAAGTAGAGGTCAGTGACGCATCAGTCTTACAGAGAGGCACGGTGTGGGAACAGCTGCGGCTGGAGGCTACGGAACACGAGCCCCCAGGATGCTGTGACCCAGCTTTCTTAACTCAACCTATTTTCAACACCTTTAACATTTACATTTATTTTTATTACTACCTACAAAAACTAAATTATTTCTTATGAGCCGCAACAAGGGCCCAGAAGAACACCATACATATTTTCTGTCTACATCAGATCCCCAAACACAAACTGTGAAGCACACTTTAAATATCATCTTAATATGAATTCAAATAGTTAAAAAAAGAAGGGAGGTGCCCGGATGGCTCAGCTGGTTAAGCATCCGACTGTTGATTGTTGATTTCGGCTCAGGTCATGATTTCAGGGTCATGAGATCGAGCCCCACATGTCAAGCTCCGCACAGGGCGTGGAGCCTGCTTATGATTCTCCCTCTGCCCCTTCCCCCCCTCTCTCCCCCTCTGCCCCTTCCCTGCCCTTCCCTCTCTCATGCTGTTTCTCTCAAAAACAAACACAAATAGTTTTAAAAAAAGCAAACAAAGAAAGGTGGATCTCAGTGTAAGTAGTTGCAGGAAAATTATTTACTACCAATGCTGCCAGAAAGTGAAGATGGGTTCTACCTTTATTCTCCAACACAGGTAAACATAAATTGTAACAGACAGAAACTGATGGGCAAAACACTACAGAAAGGTATATGAAGTATGAAAACTCCCAGAGCATAACCATTAGTCTTACTAAGTCTTTAGAAGATTGCTGAGACTGAATTCATTTCAGGGGAGAAAAAGATACTTAAGATACTTAAAGTCTGAAGGAAGAGAAACTGCTAGTTGGAATAGCAGTTTTGAAGTATTTTTTGTTGTTGTTGTTAATCTATGTGGAAAGCTCTGCATGAGGACATTGTATTGAGTTCGGAATGCATATAAGAGTATAATGCCTTATTCCTATGATTTATTGTTTCCCTTACTAAAAAGACATCCATATAAAAATCATTTTTTATATCCATTTATCTTATTTTTCTTTGGGGTAGGACAACCTAATGATTTATATAGATTAGGTCATGATACAATACCCAGGTTCACCCATCAAGTTAATTTTAAAGTATCTATATGGCTTTCTCCTTAATAAACTAAAAGAAAATGACTGGCAGAAGTAGGGATAATGGTAGAATGAAATGGCAGAAGTAAACGAAGGGGACAAATGCACTCTAGTTGATTAGGAACAGCCAGAAAAGCTCAGTTTTCTAAATGTGGAGGGTGCCTGATGCCTGGGCACCTGGAGCTATGGCCCATTTTCTCCACCTGTCATCAACTGTTTCAGAGCATACCCAATACTTACATGTGCCCTGTTCATTCCCATAGTACACGACTGTGAGAAGCAAGATCAAATTGTATTAATTTTGGGGAAAAACAAAACAATGCCCTAAATCTGAAGCACACTGAGGGTTATGAATGTTAATAGAAGGCACAAAGGATGGGCACCCAGGTGGCTCAGTCGGTTAAGTATCCGACTCTTGATTTCAGCTCAGGTCAAGACCTCAGGGTTGTGAGTTCAAGCCGCCAGTTGGGCTCCTGCTCAGTGCCGAGTCTGCTTGAGATTCTCTCTCCCTCTCCTTCTGCTCCTCCCCCGCACGTGCCCACATGCACTCACACACTCTCTCTAAATAAATAAATAAAATCTCAAAAAAAAGAAGTCTCAAAGGAGAAAAGAGGTAACTGTTTTGATATAGAAACTATCTCGTTATCAGTTTATCATCTCTCTATATCCTGTAACATAACACTTCCCCAGCAGAAGACTATGACTCTTTAAACAAAATATTCCCAACTGTGGTTGTCAACATAGAGGTCTTTATAGGAAAGGAACACTAGATGTGGGTCCATCAAAAATGAACTCTTTCCACGGTGTATATAAGGGCACACATTTGAGATTCATGGAGTGGACAGAAGCTTCTGTGTGGCCTCAGTGCTAATTCAAAGAAAGCCTTTATTTGGGAAATTATATTCTTGTTTACACATAGGAACAACAGTCAGAAATAAAATAGCAAACAGCATGAAGAAATTAAAGGTAAGTTGCTTTTAATACAAATGATCTTGACAGCTTTGTTCTAGTATGAAAGCTATTTTTCAAACAGTTAAATTCAAATCCACGGTTACAGATACGGAGGTCTTAAAAGGGAAAAAAATGTTAAATTTCTAGATAAACAAATTTATCATATCCCATTACAAATGTGGTTTGTGGGAGGCAAGATCAAATTCTATCAATCCACTCTGGGAGCGTGGGTAATTGTCCACCTCAGTAAAGAGTTAACTGAGCTGGAGCAGAGCTTAGAATTTTCTGAGGCAAGTAGTTACCACGGTAACCCCTTTGTCATTGGTGGCTTCCTCTCCCACGTGGGGCAGGAAGACAATTGTGGTGTGTGAGGAGGATGGCAGGGCCCTCTCCTCATCTCCCTTGCTCCTGCTGCCTCTGCCATCTCTGTTTATTCTGCCTCAGGGCATTTCCAAATGTCTACGATCACAGGAAGATGGGGGAGATGGTAGCACTGTTGCTAGAACAGAGAGAGGCGAGTCAGAGGAGCCGGCCATAGATGGCAAAAGAGCAACTGGCATGGCTCTGCTGCCACTAACTAACCTGAGCTACAACTGAAAATTTTAAGCACACGTCAGTATTGTCTTCCAGTGATGCTAAACTGTCTTTCAAATGTAAGAGTTTTTAGAGGAAAGATGTTTTTTTCTTGGGTAATCACCGCCAACTCATTTAATGTTCTCCTCTACCATCTCCTTAGTCATGGAGTTCAACAATTCTTTAGCTCTCCTCCATCTCCTCTTCTTGCAGACTCTCAAGAGTCTGCAAGAAGAGGAGATGGTCTTCACTTTCTCTTGTCCCCGTTGGTCTTCACTTTCTCTTCTACTTCTTAAACTCCCTTTTCCATCATGTCAACCACACTCTGGTTTCTAGTCTCATCTCTCTGAACCTGTGTATGCTAGGGTCATCAACTACCAGTTCCTGAGAAGCAACTATTAACATTGAGAAATTGTGTGAGCAGTTCTTCTTGTTTTTTTTTTTTTTTAAAGATTTTATTTATTTATTTTGGGGGGAGGGGCAGAGGGGAAAGGGAGAGAGAGAGAATCTCAGGCAGACTCCATGCAGACAAGGGGCTTGATCTCATGACCCTGAGAACCTGACCTGAATCAAAATCAAGAATCAGATGCTTAATTGGCTGAACCACTCAGACACCTGTGTGTGAGCCTGTTCTTAAGTCATTGGCACCTTGAAATTGACCCAATGATAGGATTATTTACACCATGGAAATTTGCACAAGTGACAGATCAGGGATTTCCCTTTTCCTCATCTCTCTCTTTCCCCTAAGATCTGATTTATTAGTGCACCATTGCTTTGGCCCCACTTTGCCTTCCTTTGCCTCGTGCTAGTAAACCTCAGTTTGGAGTCAAAATAATTGTCTACTTTTTTCATGTATACATTAATGTATACATAATGCCTCTAAGCATTACATTTATTCAACTTTTTCCTTCTTGAAAACAAATACATTTGGGCTGCTGAGTGTTTCTAGAGAGACTCAGAAAATGCTATAGATTTTTTGCCACTATGAATTCATGATCTCCAGCAATGGTCCAACAACTCTTTTGTGTTTTCTCACTTAGTTCTTCCAGTCTCTACAATATCTGTTCTAAAAGCTTTTTCATGTTCTTTAAACCTCTCACTCTACTATATATTCCCTTCATTCGAGAATCTGCTTACCTGAAATAACAAAAACCTTCAAATGAAATATTTTCAATTTCCTCCTCACCAAACTGCATATTCTTTTCATCCCTGTTGATTCCTTGCTCATTCTCTTCTATTGTAATGGAAGATAGGTCTATTCTTTGGAATCTAATCCTTTACCCTCCTCCTTAGAGGCCTGTCTCTTGATATATTTCCTTTCTTTACCAAATCTTCAACTTTTCTCTTTCCGTGGGTCTTTCCCTCTTATATGAAGATAGAATGGCCTGGTCTGTATGTATTAACCCTTATGATTCTCTGAGCTATAGTCCCATCAGCCTTCACCCAGTTTCTTAAACATATCTTACTCCTTCCTACTTCGCAGTGTTTGTACATACTGTTCCTTCAGTCTGGAATGCCTTATAATCTCAGTTCAAGAAAGCTTTCCCTAAATTGTTGATTGAATCAGAGTCAGGTTCCTTTGCTCCTTCCCATCATATATTCTTATTATGTTCTTCTAAGCTTTCATCTCACTTTGTAATTATACATTAAGGTAATTATCTAACATCTTCCACACAATAGTATGGAAATTCCATGATTTCAGGGAGCATACCTACCTTGTATTCCCTGGGTCTAGCCCAGTGCCAGGCATATATAGTAGGTGCTCAGTTAAGAAATGGATTCATTGAAACTTTTTAGCTTTTATTTTATTTTATTTTAAGTTTATTTATTTATTTATTTGACAAGAGAGACACAGCGAGAAAGGGAACACAGGCAGGGGGAGCCAGAGAGGGAGAAGCAGGCTTCCTGCCAAGCAGGGAGCCCAATGCAGGGCTCAATCCCAGGACCCTGGGATCATGACCTGAGCCAAAGGCAGACGCTTAAAGACTGAGCCACCCAGGCGCCTGAAACTTTTTAGCATTTAAAGACTCATCTTTCCCATCCTCCAAAAATCCATCTCAATCTCATGTCTTCTTATCTCTCTTGTACTTACTCTCTGGCTGGCTGGGCATCTCTTCCATCCCCCATCTCCTTCCATTCTAAGCTTCTTAGAAGAGTTGTTTTATCTTCCTTTCTTCGTTTCCTCCCCTCCCATTTATTCCTTGAATCACTGGAATTTATACTTCATCACTCCACTGGAACTACTCTCACTAAGGCCATTAAAGACATCTTTATCATTAACTATTGCACAATGTCTGCTTTTCATTGCTCATTACCTTGTATGACCCCTAAGCATTACTGACATTTATTCAACTTCTTCCTTCTTGAAAACAAATACCTTTTCTCTTAGCGGTCACACTTCCCCACTTCACTTCTCTTCTGGGTTTCTTCCTCCCTTCTCAGTCTCACCTGCTTCTACTTCTCTTTTTTACATGTTAATGTCCCTATCCTCAACATTCCTCTCTGCTTCCCTATGAAAATCCACCCACTCTCATGGTTTCAGTAGTGGTGACATCCAAATACCTACTTTCAGCTCAGATCTCACTACCACATCCACCCACTTACTTGATATTTCTAGATATTTGGATATGAGATTGTGGATATACACTGCAAGCTTAACATGTCCAACACTTCACTTATTATCTTCCATCCTTGTAATTTGTTCTCCTCTGTTTGTTCCCTTTGCAGTGTGATTACTATCAAGTTGCCTAAGTAAGAATTTTGAACGTCATCCCTGGCTCTCTTTCCCTGCCCAATGCTCACATTTAATCACTAAGATCTGTGATTCTGTCTCCTGAATCTGTCGTTCTCTCTCCAGCCCATACCAGGTACTCTGGTCACTCCCCTGGATTACTGCAACCATCCCAGAATTGGTCGGTCACCAATACCTAATCTTATCCCTTTTGACCCATTCTCCACACAGCAGCCAGAAAGACCTTTCTAAAACAGCCGATTATTTCTGCCTCTTATTTAAAACCCCTCAGTGCTCGCCGCTGCTCCCAGGATAAAATCCAAATTGCTTGCCGTTGGCTTCCATGGCTCTGCACCAGCAGTCTGGCTCCTGCTTACTTTGTTTTCTATTTAGTCCCCTCATTCCCTATTCTCTAGTCATCAACTATGATGAGGGCTTGGACAAGGCCACATTTTCTCACCTCTGGGCATAACCCCCCTGCCTCAGATACTCCTTAACTCCTGCTAACCCTTCAGATCTTATCTTGACTATTGTTTCCTCTCAGAAGTTCTCTTGCATAGTTCCTGCACACATAGGCCCTCAAGAAATGAACTTCCTTTCCTAACTACCTTGTTCTAGTTTAACATCAAATTCTGAAGTTTTAATTTTGCTCAAATTATTTCACTAATAAAATCAAATAAAATAGGCTGATTTATATTTTTAAATATTCTTTTATGAAGATCCTCCAAGAGACTATTTTGAGTGATGTGGTGAACTTTGTTATTAATGAGATGCATCACAAATGTGGCATTTGGAACATTATTCCAAATAAAAATGAACAGGAAGGAAGGAGAGAGAGAGAGAGAAAGAGAGAGAGAGAAAGAAAGAAAGAAAGAAAGAAAGAAAGAAAGAAAAAGAAAGAAAGAAAGAAAAGAAAAGAAAGAAAGATATATAGATAGAGGGAGGGAGTGAACAGGAAGGAAGGGAGGAAAAGGAAAAGAAGGGAGAGGAAGGGAAGGGGAGGAAGGAAGGAATGAAGGAAAGGAAGGAAGAAAGAGAGGGATAGATAAGACTTGTTTCTCAGTCTTTGGAGAGTAATTCTCTCAGGGAGTTCACATGTCCAGAGAACTAAGGTATGCATAGTACTCTAACTTCTACCATAGGTGTTTTACTCTTGTAATTTATCCTTTTGTTCTTATCAGAGCAATCACAACTAAATGAATTCCACTATAAGTAAAAGACTCAAATTTTTAATATTTCATCGTCTTACTACATAGCATTGAATTATATCAAGAGGCATGAAATACTGAATTATACCATATATGATGTCTAATAGCTCAAATTTTTGACCAACAAGAATGGTAATTCCATCAATTCAACCTACTACAATATAAATGATGTTGAATTATACAGAAAAACAGGCAGATCAAGAATAATCATAAAGGTTATCTATATAAGCACTTGACTATCCATAGCTAACCCAATCATAAATTCTTCTACTTTAGAAAAATATCAATTTATTTAGCAAGTTTAAGACTGTACCACAGTATAGAGGCTGATTTTTTTTTTAGTTACTTAATTCCTTTTTTTTTTTTTTAAAGATTTTATTTATTTATTTGACAGAGAGAGAGACCACAAGAAGGCAGACAGGCAGGCAGAGAAAGATGGGGAAGCAGGCTCCCTGCTGAGCAGAGAGCACGATGCGATGCAGGGCTTGACCCCAGGACCCTGAGATCATGACCTGAGCTGAAGGCAGAGGCTTTAACCCACTGAGCCACCCAAGAGCCCCTACTTAATTCCCTTTAAGAATCTAATAAAAGCTACAGATAGTCTTACCCGGACAAACAAAATGCTCATATGCTTGTGAGTTTGTGAGCATTAGAAATTCAAATTTCTACTGATTTTGAGTCCATGAAGCCAAGATTCAAGTTTAAGAACGTCTACAGTAGCAGAATTTTTAACTACAAGTAACAACTGAATAATGATATTCAACAAAACCTGAGGAAGTACAGGATATTCATATATTAAGTAAGCAAATGACTTTTCAAGTCAAGTCTGATGGATCAACATATTTTCTGATTTTAACCTAGCTGAAACCATAGGCACAGGAAGATATCAGAAAAATTTAAAATCATGTTAGTTAAATCAGAAAAAATAAACATAAGAACATTTTTTTAAATTTAATATTATACAGGTTTTAGAAGAATAAAGTTATCTAATCCACTGTGGTTTATTAATACATCTTGTTGGTACACACACAGAAATAAACTACATATGGAAGTAATAAGTTATTTTTCATCTGCAACTAACTGTTATGTCTATTTTTAAACCAGTCAGTTCACTGAAATCACTCATCACCTAGTTCCTTAAAGTTAAGAGGAAAGTGATTCATCTTGGGTAATTAAATGAGAACAGGTCCATTCAAAAAAAGATATAATAATATGCAAACACTAACTGTGAAAATAATTAAAATCAAAATTTTTTACTTCTGATACTCTATCTTTAATCTCAAGGCTATAGATAAGAAATTGTGAGGGCAACTTTCATGCGTATTCCACACTTGCAGTCACCTCTGTCTGTGAATGCTTTGCCTAACACACAGCCTTGGTCCGTAAATCCATCATTCCCTAAAATCTGCACTCGCCAGCATATTCTGCTACAAGGATGGCATGACAGCTCGCATCCTCAGCACACCCCTACCTCCATTATTGATTGCCACACCTCAAGCTCCACAACCTCTCACAAGTTGCAGCACATCAGAATGGGGAAGAGGGAGGTGGTGTGAGCGGTGGGATAGACCTCAGTGTTTTTTTCAAAACAGCAAGCTGCTGTGAAATTGGTTTAGTGGGTTATGACTACCTTTTTGGTTTGCAGACTTTTCTTCAAGAAGTTTAAATGACACAGAATACAATATAGTAGTAGAAGAGGAAACATCAGAGTACATCACATATTAAGGGTATTTCTTTAGGGGTGTGTGTGTGTGTGTGTGTGTGTATGGTCAGGGTTTTGATATAAAAGCTATTTTAAAATGTAGGTTTCAGCTAAAAAACAATTTTAAACCTTTAGGTTGGAAACGGATGCTTCAGTTCCAGGATGATCCTTGGATATTGTACTAATTTCGTCTCTGAGTTTCATCTCACATCTGCCTCACAATCACTTTATAAATTAAAATGGTATCTTGTGATACAAAATCAATATACAAAACTCTGTTGTATTTCAATATATGAGTAAGAAACTACCAGAAAGAGGAATTAAGAAAACAATCCATTTTATAATTGCATCAAAAAATACCTTGGAATAAATTTAACCAAGGAAAGATCTGTACACTGAAAACTATGACATTAATGAAAGAAACTAAAGGAGACACAAATAAATAGAAAGATATTCCGTGTTCACAGGTTAGAATTAATATTGTTAAAAGGTCCATACACCCAAAGCAATCTACAGATACAATACAATCCCTATCGAAATTCCAATGGTATCTTTCACAGAAATAGAACAAACAATTTTAAAATTTGTATAGAACCACAAAAGATTCCAAATACCCAAAGCAAACTTGAGAAAGAAGAACAAAGCTGGAGGCATCACACTTTCTGATTTCAACTCCACTACAAAGCCCAAGTAATCAAAACAGTATGATAGCAGCATACAAAAAACAGACACAGAGATCAATGGGACAGAATAGAGAAGCCAGAAATAAACCCATGCATATATGGTCAATTAATTTACAACAAAGGAGCCAGAACACACTATGGGGATAGGATAATCTCCTCTCTAAATGGTGATGGAAAAACTGGACAGCCATATGCAAAAGAAGGAAATTGGACCACTATCTTACACCAAACACAAAAATTAACTCAAAACTTGAACATAAGACCTTAAACCATAAAACTCCTAGAAGAAAACCTAGGTGGTAATCTCGGTGATGATTTTTTTTGGATTTGACATCTAAAATAAATACAACAAAAGCAAAAAAAATCCAAGTGGGACTACATCATACTAAAAAAATTTTGCACAGGGGTGCCTGGGTGGCTCAGTTGGTTAAGTGTCTGACTCTTGATTTCAGATCAGATTTTGATCTCATAATTGTGAGTTAAAGCCCCATGAGTTTAAAAAAACAAACAACTTCTGCACAGCAAAGGAAACCCATCAACAAAATGAAAAGGCAACCTATTGAATGGTAGAAAATATTTGTAAATCATATGTTTGATAAAGAGTTAATATTCAAAATATATAAAGAATTCATATAACTCAACAGCAAGAACCCAAACAATCTGATTAAAAAATGGGCAGAGGACCTGAATATTTTTCCAAAGAAGACATACAGATAACCAACAAGTACATGAAAAGGTGCCCAACACTACTAGTCATCAAGGAAATGCAAATCACAACCACAATGAGATATCACTTCACATCTGTTAGAGCAGCTATTATCAAGAAGATAAGAAATAACTGTTGGCCAGGATGTGGAGAAAAGGAAACCCTTGTGCAATTGTTGGTGGAAATGTAAATTGGTGCAGCATATGGAAAATGAAGATTCTTCAAAAAATTAAAAACAGAACTACCATACAATCTAGAAATTTCACTTCTGGTTACTTATCTGAATAAAACAAAAACACTAATTTGAAAAGATAGTATGGACCCCTATGTTCATTACAGCATTACTTACAATAGCCAGTAATGGAAACAACCTAAATGGCCACTGAGGACAAATGGCTAAAGAAAATGTAGTATACATGTATGAAGGAATATTATTTAGCCACAAAAAAAAAAAAAATGAAATCTTGCCATTAGGCACAATATGGATGGAACTTGAGACCACTATGTTAAGTCAGACAGAAAATGATAAATACCATATGATCCCACTTATACGTAGAGCCTAAACAAAACAAAACAAAACAAAACAAAAATACCCAAGTTCAGGGATACAGAGAACAGATCGATTGCCCAAGGCAGGGGGTAAGGGCTAGGTGAAACAGGTGAAGGGAGTCAAAAAAAAAAAAAAGGTATAAATTTCATTATTAAATGATGACATTATTCATTACAAAATAAATAAGTCATGGGGATACACTATACAGCATGGTGACTCTAGTTAATACTGTATTGACACTAGGAGAGCGGATCTTGAAAGTTCTTACCACAAGAAAAAAGCATTTTGTAAATATGGATGGTGACAGGAGTTAACTGGACTTATTGTGGTGATCATTTTGCAATTTTGCAACTGAAACTAATACAATGTTATGTCAATTGTACTTTAACAAACATGGTGTCCTGTGAGTACTGTTTTATGTATCTAAGCAAGAGTCACTCTCCTTAGATAATGCGAAAGCAAAAAACAAAACCCAAAACAAGACCTAAAAACAAAAAACAAAATCAAATAATTATTACTTAAAATAAAAATTCATGTCTGTCTGCTCATGTTCACATAAATCATTCTGGTTGTACATGTTCCTTCCAGAAACAGTCCACCCAGATCATATTTTCAACTTACTTCCTAACACCTTAAGTTTCTGTGTCTTTCGGATCCCATGTTTCTGGTTTGACCATTGTTAACTGCCGCCATCCTCTGGGGAGCTTCATAAATTATACTGGAAAAAATCTTTCCCTATCCATCTCACAATTTTGGTTTGCTGTGGGTTTTCCATTCTCAGTGACTGTCCGATGCTACCAAATTTCCCTTAAAGACATTTAACTTTCTACCTTACCTGGACCTCCTAGCTCTCTCATCTCATTCTTAGAAATGAATACTTGATTTTAACAGGTTCCTATGGCACTGTTCTAGTAACACTACTTTGACAGCTCTGGAACAATCAAAGGCTGGAGGCTACCTTTCAAACATACCACCCACAAAATTCAATCAAAGCCACGATGACCACTGAAATGTATTTTCAAAGTCTACAGACAAATGTAACTCATGCTTAGTTATTTGGCCCAGCCAAATAAAATACTCAGTCTGGAAGGCTTTACGAGTTTGCATTTCAGGATGAAGATTCAGAGGTCTGTTTTGCTTAATATCTTTGGAAAATGATTTTTTTGAATCTATAATTCATTTGAAAGACAATATATTTTTTTCTGTTCCATTATTTACTTTTGGCACTGAATTGAACTTTTCAATATTCAGAATTTACTTTAAGTTAAAATCAAAAACAAAAGTGTTACGCCAAAAAAATGTTAGAGCGGGTATGATGCTTAAATGAAGTCTGTCAGAGTACATTTCAAGTAATGAGCTTAATAACCTGATGGCAACTCAATCTTCTAATTGCCTAATCCAAAATCTATGGAGTCATCTTGACTCCTCATTTCCTCTCATACTCATGTGTAATATATCACAAAATCTTTTTGGTTCTCTTTCAAAATATACTCAGGTTCCAATCACGTCCGTCTCCAGTCCATCACCCTGGTAAACCCTATCATTATTTCTCAACAGGATTACTGCAAAAACCCCTGTCTGATCTCCCTACTTCCACCCTTCACTCTCCCGCAGTCCGTTCTCGACACAGTTAGCACTGTGCTCCTCTAAAGCCTCAGATCATATCACTCTACCACTCAAAACCCTGCGAGAGCTACCCACTTCACTCAAAGTAAAGCCTGAATCCTTACTAAGACCTACATTTTCTGGCTCCTTGTGAACTCTCTAACTTCCTCGTCTATTGCTCTCCTTTTCATTCACTTCACTCCAGCTACATTGGCCTTCTTGCTGTTCTTCAAACCCACCAAGCATGAGGCAGCCTCATGGCCTTTGAACTAGCTGTTGCCTCTGCTGCAACGCTCTTCCGCTAGACATCTCCATGACTAACCCATCTCCTTCACCTTCTGAATGAGGTCTACCTACTCGGACTACCTAGTAATAACTCTAACTTTCCCTCTCCTCACTAATCCGGGTTCGCTTATTTTACCCCACTTTTCCTTTTTTCCTAGCTACTTATCACCTTCTAGCATATTAAACATATTATTTATTATGTTAGTCATTTATTGTCTGTTCTCTTCTGTAAGAACATAAGGTCCATAAGACATGGGATCTTTGTCTCTTTGTTCAGAAGGGAAATTTATATTTATGTCATAGTTAGGTAAGAAGATTGCCTAGTATATTTCAGAGGTACAAGAATTAACATCAATAAATTTGTTCCAAATCTTTAAAAAATGTGCTCTCTCATCTTGATACCATAATTTTCCGGATAGAAATTTCCATATCAAATTATTTTATAAAACTTGTTTAGTTTTATGAGACATAGGATAAGGAACAATATATCCATGACCGTTTCGCAGATGTGGGGTTGGAATGGCCAGACCAAGACTTAAAGCTTTCCAAGTCCCTTAGAGAAAAGAAAGCACTGCCTAAGTAAGGCTTTTCTTGCTTTGTCGTAAATAATCCTAAAACAGATGGCCAAAAGCTAAATACTAAGTCTGCTGCTATGGAAACTACTATCACAGCAGTCCATTCTAGAGCCCTACCTATAAGACAAATGTTTGTTTTCCTATTGTTCCAATCTGAACCGACTAACTTTCACTCCAAGTCCTACTAGAAGGTATTAGACACATACCGGCCTCACAAAATGTCTGGGAGAGACTGTTCATACACCGTATCACCTTAAACATGGTAAAAATCCAGCAACGTATAGAGAAGGGGTTTTATATAATTGGCCACATTCTTTCTGCATTCAAGTTCTGTCTTTATTATATATATATATAAATCCATGTACCTTACCTTAATATTGCAAGCCTGCTCCATCAATCTTCTGGCATTTTCCTCTGCCCTGTATCTCTTTGGAAGCTGAACTCTGAAAAACTTTAAAGCACCTTCAAAATCAGCCTGCAGAAGATCTTCCTTTGAGGTCTGCAAAATAATCCCAAGAATCATCATTACATTTTAGCCTCCCTTCAGGACAAATACACTGAAAAAAGAATTTCTATTTTCCCAACTGCTTATTTGTAGCTAAGGTCTAGCTTAGTTCCACAAGTTTTTAGGAATAGATTTCTAACCCCTTTACTATAAGCTGAAATAAGTCACCATAAATCCTGGGCGGGGTATAAGAATTAATTAGTAGGCTAACATATTTAATTTACATAACCTGAAGATTAGAATGGTGGATCCCAGCAAAGCTAACCATGTTACAGCTCTGAGGGGGGAAAAAAAAGCCAGAAAAGCAAAAAATTTTAACTCTGGGTCCTAATCTATGACTTTAGCTTGGGTATTTTAAGGATATTATTAGAAACTTAGCTGAAGATATAGACAATGTAATCAAAGCATATTAAAATTATATGATGAATACTTAATGGGAGAAGGGCCTTTCAACTAATGACAGCAGCTCAAAAAAATAAGAAATTGATCCTCCATCTTAAAGAATGCTTTTTGAAAAAGTAAACGAAGCAAATCACTTAACTAGCAAACTTCTTATGAAAACTGTTTGGAAAATTTACTTCTTCAAGAAATAATCATTTAAAAATAAATATATGCATGCATAGAAAAAAGATGGAAAGGAAATAAAAGGTTTCTCTGGATAGAGGGATCATGGGAGTTTTTTCCCTATTATTTTGCTGTATTTTCTGCAGTAAAGATTTTGTAATAAGAAAGACAATAACGGGTGCCTGGCTGGCTCGGTGGGTAGAGCCTGCAACTCTTGATCTTCTTGGGGTTGTGAGTTTAAGCCTCACATTGGGTGTGGAGCTATTTAAAAAAGAAAAGAAAAGGAAAGGAAAGGTTATAAGTATTTTAATAAACAACCATAAGCAAACTTTGGTAAACCCCCTGATACAAATTACAGATTAAGCCGACTGGGCACACAGAAGTAAGACAAAGAGAAATGAGGTGTTGTAAGAGTCAGAAATTGTCAAAAACTTTAGTAATAATATGAAAAAACAAAACAAAACTAACCAGGATAGCTAGAAATCATAGAACTATGCATTTGTTCAAAATATTACTTTATTTAGATTCAAATGTATAGCTGATTAACCTTAAAGGCTGTTCTGAAAGAGTATAAGGAAGTCAGAGAAATTCCTCCTCTTCACAGGGCCCGAGTCGTCGTCAGCACCCTGGTCCCCAAACCATCAGCCATGTCATCTCTTAGGTGAGCCACTGCAGTAACCCACTAACTGGTCTCCCTGTTTCCACTTCTGTTCCCCACGCCCCTCTCCTTATCGTAGCCAGATGATACGTTCTCACATCACATGGTTCTTCTGTGTAGAGCCCTCCAGTGCTTCCTACTGTGCTCAGAGTAGCATCCAAAATGGTTACCATGGCCCACGAGACCCTTCATGACCTGGAGCCCCTGCTTCCCCTCCAACCTCGTCTTGAACCACAACTCCCCCCTGCCTTCTCAAGCTCCAGGCACACTGGCCTTGTTCCTGTTTTTTGTACGCATCAAGCTCATTCCTAACTGAAGGCAACTGCCCTTGCTGTTCCTTCTGCCTGGAGAGTCTTCTCCCAGATCTTCACAAGGATAGCAACTTCTTGGGATTGAGACTTTTAGCTCAAATGTAAAATCTGAGTGAGGCCTTTGCTGAGCACTTAAAATTCTCCCCCACCCCCAGCCCATCAAGTAATTTTCCACCAACGCGTGTTCCCGTTTTACAGCTGTTTCCTCCTAAGGAAAGGGGCCTTGTCTGTCTTGTTCATCACTGTATCCACAGCGACACGAATAATAACCGGAATATAGGAGGTACTCAATTAAAATTTACTGAATGAATGAATTCTACTTTCATCTCCCCTCCCTTTTAAACAGAAACATGTAAAATAAAATATTAATTCATAAAGCAGGCATTTCCACAAGGGTTCCAGGATGCCGCAGCTTTAGGTCCACAAACTGGTAATCAGAAAGTAGAGCTAGGCTAACAGCCGCAGTGGAAAAACAAGCCTCGGTACATCTCTGACTGACTTCCTCCCTCATGGATACTTAGACACGATGGCAGTAAGTGGTAGAGAGAACATTTAGCATGACAGAGTGCTATTAACTCACCTTAACTTAGTTGGAAAAGACTGTGAACAGAAACTTCAGCCTAAGAGGGGGCTTCTCTGACCAAAGTATCAACCGCTGAATTACTGGGAAAGCATCCAGCTGCCAGACACACCAGACACACTATGTCCCCAGCCTCCCTTTCTCACCCGTGCTACTGGCTTTGATGATCAGCTCTCTGGTGACTGGGGGGGTAAAACTCAAGACACACTGCTTCTGGAGTTCATGGGGAAGCAGGATAAGCAGCTACCCTCCCCACCCCAAAGCCTCTCAGGGCACCGCTTCTATTTTCTGTGCAACCAAGCTCTAGTTACCTGGTAACAGACGCCCCCAAAATGCCCGTGCCGTTCCTTGCCTGAAGGCAGTAGCATGATTACTGAATACTGCCCAAGGCCTAATTTCAAATCCAGCCTCTGAGTTCCTGCAAAAGCAGGAAGGTGAGGATGAAAGATGAGGAATCGTGTAGCCTATGACATGTGACCTCTGGTCAGGCATGGGTGGCCAGGTCAGAGAGATTCTGTTTGAAGGAGGCCATCCGCTCAGGGAAGGTGCAGGAAGAAGCTCCCCACCTGGGTGGGGCCGAAGCCCAGACTGAGCTGAGTCTCTGGAAACCAGAATTCAGAGGGCCCTGTGACTGTCCTTTCTAAGACACTGCTTGCCTTCGTGCTGCTCCAGATCCTGTGGCCCACTCTGTTAAGTCCTGTCAGAGAGGAGTTCTAACGACCCAGAGCAGAATGACTCAGGCAGGCAGACCTGTGGAAACTGCATGGTGGTCGGTCCGCTAATCTCAGCTTCTAGAAAGTAGCTGGCAATTAAAGAGACTCAAGCAAGGCTGCCAAGGATGAACTACAACCATTCTGATCCCAACTCTGGCTAACTTGTGGTGCTGCTTATATCGCCACTGTTCTACTTCAAAAAGGGAGCATCTTCAACCTCAAGAATTGGAGAAGGAAATAAGTTAAGTCCTATGAGTGCATTTTGTGAATCCCAAAACAAATATAAGGGATGACAGTTTGGAAAGTTGTCTCTGGGTTGCTCAAATATGCTCAGGTACTGATATTTTAGTAGCTAAAAACAGTATCCTGCTCTCACTGAAATTTTTAATTCCATAAAGCAGGCAGTCTAAGTTGTAAGAACTTATGTTCCTGTCATGGACTGAAATAAAGCTAATTTCATTATGAATTTTAAAAATATATGCCAGAAGACAACCCTAGGGAAGCCAAAAACCACGCCAATAAGCAAAAAGTATATTAACAAAAACCTTGCTTGCCATTGCTCCAGAAGACAATCTGAAGTCCTACTTTGATTCTGGAGGGCTTTTTCCTCCAACGTAAGAGACTCCCATAATCAGTAAGTATCACCTCTAAATACCTTTTTATGGCATAAACAGACTGTAAATTTATAGGGGTAAGTCTCCATTTTCTGACAGATGTATGTGAGAGGTTTCTTCCTCTACAAATGAGGAATAGATACCTCTTGGTCTGCAAAATTTGGATGCCTCACTAAGAATTCATCAGAAATTTGTTATGTTTTATAAACACTTTGCAAAAATCATAATTTGCACACATATGTGTGTATGTATCTATATAGTGGGATCATCCATTTTTTTTATTGATTACATATTCACTTTCTCTAAAATGGAAGATATTGTTAAAAGTCTAAGAGGTCTCACTACCTAGAGATAAACATAATTAACAATTTGTTACATTGCTTATGATCATTTTTTCCTATCCTTACACATACATATTTAAGAAAATTTGAATCATATTAGTACATATCATCTTGTTAAATATGTATGTTTCACAACTGTCAAGCATCAATGTAATAGTATTAGTCCAAAATATAAGTAGCAGTGCTTTCTATGAAACTAAAATAGGACTTAACATGGCTTATTAATAAACTGGCTATGGAGATGTTATAGTTAAGTTTACAATTATATGTATGAATGCTACCTGTCTACCTTGACAATGAAGAGAACCTATTACCTTGTGGTAAGACCCAAGCTTTAAAAATGCACTCCTAAAAGGCAGACTAACATTTCAAGGACCAAACCAAGTACCCAAAAGAGGAGAGGTCAGTTTCTGGATATCATCATCCATCTGTGTTCACTACAACAGAACTCTGTCAGGCTTTAAAGAAAGGCTGATTTAAGGAAAGGCTGTTCTTCAACTGGGAAATTCTTTGAGTTTTTCTATATTGCCTTCAGGATGATCATGAGGGAAGAGCATCATTATGAAAATGCAATTACTTTCCTGACATTATTTGTTAAGTAATATTGGTAAAATCAGTAATTTTGTTTAGTAATATTGTAAGTAACACAGAAGAGAGTTAGGGAAATGTGAATAAGCAAAGACGTTTTCTTCCCTTGCAAAATAGAGAACTCTATCGGCTTTTAAATAAGAATAAATGATAACTTTTGAAAATTAGTGGTTCTATTAATACTCATCTTTTGCTCCCCAAACTTGCTGTCAAATCCTTTTAAGTGATGATATGGAACATGTTTATCAATTATACCTCCAAAGGGAGTATTACTTCTTTCTTCACTTGAATAGAATTATATATAAAGATTACCTGGACTATTAAAAACATTTCAATCAGTCCTACTTCTATATGCTTTCAAGTAGGTAAAGAGAAATATCCGGAGGGAAAAGGTAAGTAGGATTTTTTTTTTAAGTAGGATGTTAATTTAGATAGCCTTCCCACTTCCCCCAGTAAAATGAATTAAGCTAATTGCCAGGCACATAATAGACACCAGCATAAATTTGTTCTATGAATTCATAAAAGCTCCACTTCAAGCACATCCAGTATTAAAAAGTCACAATTAATAAAATGCAAACTAGAAAGTAGATGTAGGACTTATTTTAATATAAAAATTAATTTCTATATTTTGAAGGGCATCATAAGTATGCATGTCAACTTTTATACCTTTATATTTGAGTCTTTAAGTTTCAAGAGTTGTAATCTCTCTTCAATGAGGAATCCTTGAAGTAATTAAAACAGAAGTAAGAATGGGAGACATACTTGCTCCTCTGGTTTTTCATTCCAATAACCAATCCCCTTTTGGATTCACTGTGCACAGTGTCCACAGTGTCATACTGAAACTATAGCCAACAATGGTATTAATATAGAATGATCTGGTAATAGCTTCCCATGCCACAGAACAGCTAATAACATCTAAAGGGAGAAAAGGGAGATTTTAAACAGGAGTAGAATAAAAGTTTTTCCTTTTTCTTCAAATTCCACACACTTACAGAGTATGGACTCTGGCTATGTGTCACCGCTGATACCATTTTGAGTGTGTTTTTCCCACTGAAAAATTCAGTGCAAGAGTATCGCATTTTAAAGTGATTTTTTTTTTTTTTTTTTTTAAAGAGGCAGGGTGGGTGGAAAGGAACAGTTCTAACATTTGGGTGTTAGCTCTAGATGCTTCTATTCTGAACCTCTCACGACTCTTGGATGATCAATCTTTCTTCAAGGGCCTCTGATAAGCAGCGAATTCTAGGTTTGATTATTTTAGGGGATTATTTTTTTTTAATCTAGGTATGGTTCTCTTTTTCACCTTCGCTATTTTTACCATAAATGGCTTTTTCTTCCTTTATAGTGTCTAACAGGATTTCTATTCAGTAGAGACATATTTTTGGAAGTCTGAGAATCATTTGGAAGCACAGGCTTTAGAAGAGGGAAACATTACTTAGCTGGTATCTAGGATACCTGTATTTCTTGCTTTGGTATTTTAATTTCACCAAAGAAATGTGTGTTTGGTGAGTCTGCACATAGAATTTATGCCTTAGGGTAATATCTAAAATGAAGTACTTGTACCTGATTTGTTAAAGGGACATTATTCTTCACTAAGTGTACCTCTGAAGGACAAGTAGCAAAAATTTCAAATGCAATTTAAATAAAAACTTAAAAAAAAATTCCAAAAGTGCTTGGTGTTCTATTAGTTTGATGGTCCCTCTGTGAATCAGGGGACAATGATTAAGGCTCAAAGTCCAAATCTACAACACTGTCTTAGTAGATCTTCATTTATTTGGCTAGTCCATCAAGAAAATTAACTTACATGGGAAAAAAAAAACTATTGGGATCTTTAAAGTAAAATAATGTATTTTATATGTGTCCAATCTACATGCATTCATGTTTAAAACCTATTTAAAAAATGAAACTTCATTGCCGGCCCTTTTGAGTGGTAATGGAAGGACTATAGTATTGCCTGTGGCAGAATCCCTCTCAGGACCACCCTGTGCAGATCGGCCATCGATCCCGCATCATTAGCCAGTCCAATAACACAAGGCTGAACAACTGTACTTCCTCCTGGTACACATGCTAAATAAACTTTGAGCAGTAACTCCCTGGATAGCTGATCTCGATTCGCAGCCATATTACTAATTAGAGGGCATGTGATTTCCCAAACTATAGAGTACCCTAGTTCTATCAATAATCTTTTAATGCTTATAATGCTGTATAACAAAGTCAGAGATTGCCAGATGACCCTACAGACAACTCAGCATACATGGTCCACGTGTAAGGCAAATGGCACCATTACCTAGACTGAATGTGAGAGCCCAAAACAACCTGAGGGATGTGCGACCTTGAGTATCTAATTCGGCGACCAAGCCAACTTCAGAGGGTTGCAACACAGAAACCACATGACCTCCAGAAGATCTGAAGCCTATGAACCCAACTCCTTGTGGATTTTATGGCTGCTAATTGGTTTTAAGCTAGAGGCAGTTTAAATTCAACCCTAATGCGGATTTAAGTATAAGAGACAGTCTTAGTTATCAGTTTACATTTTCCTTCCAAGCACTGAAAGTCTAAAGTGGCAGAGGAAGGCAGCACCAGATTACTGGAAAGTTAGCAGTGGGAGCCCTGGTGTCACAAAGTTAAGCAGTCTTTAAGCATATGAAAGTATTTGAGACTCAAAATGGACTCCTCAAAGAGATGTAGACAATTTGTTGAAATATATTTTAGCACTTAATAGTGTCAGAGGTCCTGAATAAAATGCTTTTTATTTCACTAAAAAAAAAAAAAAAACAAAAAAACCCTCCTTTCTAATAGAACGTAAACCTTCAGTTTTCTCTTTTTTCAGAAAAATCAGGTTCAGTGAAACAGAATTCAAGTGAGCATTGACGACTTCACCTGGGCATTAACACATATGTATTGAACTTTTTTTCTTACTTTTCTAAATGACAAAGAAACTGCATTTCTCAAAAATGCCCCCTCCCCCATAATTGTATGACGGTCAGTGCTTCTAACTTCATCTCCCAATGATAAACAGACTTTCTTCGGGGTGAAAAACCTCTCCTGTATACAGCTACCTAAAATGTGGTTATGATTAAACAAGGGGGATAATATTCGCACGCGAATACATACATGAAGACTGAATTGGTGACGGCAAAGATAATATAAACAGAGATGAACTGGACTGAAGAGAGAGATATGAGAGAAAGGTGTTAAATTCAGTCAGCGTTGTACTTCTGAAAAGACTCAAATATGACAGAACCATAACGAAAGAACAGTCTGGAATGGTATTAAACTCCATTGTATAAAACAAAGCTTAATTATTCTTGTTCAATTACCAAATAATGGTATAGGACTACTGTAGACCAATTACATTAGAGAACAGTTGCTAGGTATAGTTCTCAAACCACTAAAAAGAAACCCTGCACCAGCGATTGTGGGTATTTAATTTTAACCCTTAGTAGGAAGTGAGGAAGGGTGATTTTCCTCTTGTGCAGGAGATCAAAAAACAAGCAAGCCAGACTTCCCAGATTCATAGCACAGACCCAACAGCTTTAAGCTGCTTCACAGATACACAGTTCAAACATTTCAGGAGAGAAATTTTCAATTTCTTACCCAAGGATTTTTAGGGGGTAAAATTCCCTATCCAGAAAAAAAAAAATCAAGTTGGCAATCAAACGATGAGGTTAGAACGCAAACCACAGTAGTCTAGATAAGTAGCAATAATGTCTGTTGTGAAATTTAACCCTTTGGAGACGTAAATAACAGAATGCCTACATCAAGCACTTGGGTATTCTGCTTTACTGCTGAGTCTAGGCAGCCAGAAAACATTTTTTTTCCCCCACCACAGAGCTAATGCTGCTAATGTGGCCCTGGGCTCTCAGAAAAGAGCCATAGCTCCTCTAGCCAATTAAGGAGTGGCAGGGACCAGGCTCAGCCAGAGCCCCAGGGCAGCGGCCACTCAGCACTTCCTGCTCGGTAGTGTGGGGAAGCGGAGAAGAAAACAGGAGACTGCAAGCCTCTTTTAGGGATACAGGGATCCTCACAGAGGGTGGCAGATTCCCTACAAATGAAGTTCAATGAAAAACAGTCTCACCGCCAGAAGCCGAGGCACAAACAGACGATGCCCCATCCCCAGAAGTTCCAGCACTCGACATGCATACTCATTCACCAGCTTGTTCCTCTCGTCGTGCATGTCCTGGGACTTTCTGACAGGAGGTGTGAGCTTAGCAGCTGGGGCTGGGCAGGGCACCCCTTCTTCCATGAGCAGTAAGTAGGTATCCAGAATGAGAGAGCTGGATCTCTGATCCCCAATTTTGAGAACTGCAGTGGGAGGGGAGCCGGGCTTAGGTCTCCCCAGGAGCACGCACAAGCCAGTCTGTGGTGGGAATTGTCAGCTAACGTCTCCACAGGAAGAACATTTTGGCTAAATTATCCACTGTGCAAGAGCCCCAAAGTAGATGGGAAAATGAAATCAAATACTGAGCTAAATAAAAAAACGGCAAAAGCAATCGAATGCAAGAAAATGGCCAAGACTGATGCAGGAGAGTTCAGATACATGTGTTAAAATGTACCAGCAGCTCAGAAGGGTCTAGCATGTAAGAGTGTGTGTGTGTGTGTGTGCGTGCATGCGTGTGTGTGTGTGTGTGTGTGTGTGTGTGTGTGTGTGAGCAGACAGCAGCAGCAGTAGCCAGGAAGCCAGGGCAGTTGTGAAGCTGCAAGGAGAAAAGGATGAGCTCATTGCAATCCTTGATTCGTGACAAGCAGCGCCGTGGCCGCTGCCGCCGCTGCCGCCTCTCGCTGTGAATCAGTAATGAAGGGGTAGGGAAGGAAGGGGAGGGAAGAGGAGGAGGTAGGTGAATGAGCATGCAGAGTGTGTCTCGGGGGAGAATGCTGTAATAAGAAGCCAATGGTGAGCCGTTGGACAGATGTGCTTCCCCCTCCCAGTCCACCTTCAATCAGTGTTAGTCTGACAGCTTACGCTGTTGAATCCTAAAGCCAGAGACAGACGAACTAGCTTCTCTTCACATGTAATGCTCGCAGAAAAGCCAGACAGCCTGCCAGCTAAACAGCTGACCTTTCCTCCCTCTTGCTTTCTAATAACGATAACAGGTAAAAGTCTGATTTTAGCTGTGTATTTAAAGTGGGATGCTCCGGCCCTGTGGAGATGATGGAAATCTCTCTCAGGAGAGAGGTTGAGGGTGAAATGATACAGGGTGAATAGACAGCAAAGACGGAGCTTCCAAGAAACGACACACCCTCAAGTTGCAGTGTTTATGCAGTAATAATGACTTTTTGCAATGCTAGGATGTGAAGTTATTTCAGCATTCTGGGAAGCCATAATTAAAAGTAAGATTTTTATAAACATGCGGTATGACAAAACATAAAAACCTACACCATAATAAAGAGCAAACACCTAAGGAACCACTGAAGTTGAGATTCTCAAAGCAGTAATAACTTTCTTAAGTCACAGATCCTAATAAACACTCAGTTAATAGCTCAAAACATTATATTGATGCCCTCTGATCAAATTAATCCTTCCCTACTAATAATATAACTGATGGATATCCATGCTTTAAAATTTTACAGTCTTAGTATGTGTGATATTAACTTCCTTGATGTGAATAGTCAGTTACAGCCAAATGAAGGCAAAAGACAAGATCCCCTTTGGGAGCAGTTTGTAAACTTTAGCTAACAATTAACTAATCATGTTCAGAATCTTGGTGCTGCAGTTCTGTAGCGAATACCAGACCAGTTTCTCCATGTAAGTTGTAGTATGATATAGTGTAAGTGCACTAAGAGAACCACAGCTAGTTCCTTCTGAGTCTTAAGTTTCCTACCCTGACAAACGAGTTATAGATCTCTGTAAGTAACAAAACAGGAACATCAGCTTATCTCTGTGATACTGGTTAAAGAAATAGATTAATTACAGAATTGGGGTTAAAGGGAAATACTGCCTGCTTTAACAGAATATTGTTTAGTTCCTTTTTCCAAAACTCAATAAAACATTTTTGTTAACATTTCAAGTATTAACAAATCTTAAATATGGTATTTATATATTGTTGTCCAGTCTTTTATTTCTTCCAAAAATGATTTTTTTTCCAAAAATGATTTCTTTTTCTTCTTTTTTTTTTTTAGAGAGAGAAAGAATATGGGTGTGCTGTGGAGGGAGGGGGAGAGGGAAAGAGAGAATCTGAAGCAGGCTCCATGCCCCGTGGTAGCCCATTGCGGGGCTTTATCTGACAACACTGAGATTTTGACCTGAGTCAAAATCAAGAGTTGGACGCTTAACCAACTGAGCTACCCAGGAGCCCCTTCAAAAATGATTTCTTAAAAAACTAGAGATTTTAATGTAGAATGATCAAAATCATTAGAATCTCTCTTTCTCTCTCTCTCTCTCACACACACGCACACACACACACACATTTCGGATCCGTAAGGTTCTGGAGGAAATGTCTCATGGGCTATCCAGGGTAGCGGGAAGGGGGAAGACTGTAAGGTTGAGGACAGTCTTGGCCTCTCATGGCCTACCCCCCCACCACACACACACCATCTGGAACAGCTCCATTTTTATATTGTTTACACACGAGTTCTGCACGAGATTCTGTTTGAAAAGACTGCTACTGCTGTGTACGTGTGCAAAGCACTGCCATGGAAGTTTCCCGTTTAAGAACAAGTGGACATTTTTACTTGTAAAGGAAGGGAGGATTCAGTGACTCCTTTGCTCACAGGAACTTTTTTTGGACTGATACATCTTTTAAAAGACAGTTGAAATGTTTCCGTGCAACTGACTCGGTTTCAAAGAACACTGGCAGAGTCATTTATTTTTTCTTATATAACCCAGAAACAAAGAACTTCTTGCCCAAATGGATTCCTGTAAGAAGTCAAAATTAATCAAAAGACCTTGGAACTATGGTTTGGCTCTGATGCTCACAAAAGAAGTTCTATTAAATGGAATAACCAAAGGATGATATTTTAATGAGCAAACCCAGTTACACTTAAAGTAATTGTAAACAAGTGGTCCTGTATTTCAGTTTTCCTAATCTCTCCATCATCCTCCCCCTCAAAAATGCATTATCGCTGCGGAAGTGAAGGTAAGGGTCAGGTGGCATGGGTCCGGGAGCGTACCTTCCCAGCCAGTCTGAGCAATGGGGGGCCACACCAGAGCCCTGCAGAAGGCATAGGGATTAGAGCAGGGAGCAGCCTGAGGAAAAACAGGAGGAAGGAGGAAGTGGGAGGAGGCCCAGCTGGCTACTCCCACCAGCCTCTGAACCAAGATGCTGAGCCAGAGGGGGCAGAGCGGGCATCGTGGGGGGTGGAGAAGATGAGCTGTTGACACGCAGAACTGGTTCCAGGTCCTGGGGCTTCCCAGGCCAGGCCCGCAGTGAAGAGCGAGGATCTACAAGAAGGAGCGACAGCATAGAGCAACCACAGCTCTGTTCCCATGGACCCAGACAGAACATGCTGACTGGTGAAAAGAGCAAAGGCTGAAGGTCGAGAATTCCCAGCGGGAAGATATGGTGCAGAAGGCCCTCCAGGCCCAGAAGGCGTCCCCTGCCTGAAAACGACCACACCAAGAGAGGTCTCCTCTCCCTGCACTCCAGGCCAGAACCTGCAGAGGAGTGAACACATTCCAGGTCGTAATGGCCATCCCCATTCTCTCGTTTCCTTTTCACATCAAGGTGAACAAGACTTCCCAGAAACCTACTTATTCAGTTCTGTATATGTGGAGATACCAGCCCAAGCCCGACCTGTCTTGGCATGTATCACTGTGCAGAATAAAGCATTCTCTATAAACAGCCTCCCGCCCCCAGCATCATCCTTGCTTTCAAAATTTCCATAATTTTTCAGGTTGTCCTTTGAGAACAGCAATGGCTGAACAGTATCAGGTAAAATAACTCTTCACTTGGTGAAGTGGCAGAATGGATTCCAGGCATTTCTGAAGCCCTAGAAGAATGACTCATCTTGGTGAGCATTTTCTCTTCTCTCTCCCCAGCTCCCCAAGTAATTTTTTTATTGTTGATGAGATTCAGTACTTCTGAAGCTCACTTCTGAGAGATACATTTTTGGGTTATAAAGTAATCCAAAGATGAAACTAGTGATAGGAAAAAAAAAAACTCTTCTAAATTAACCAGTTAAAAATACATGACTTCTCAAATTTCCTTGCACTATCATGAAGATTTAAAAAAAAAAATCTGTAAAGGAAGTTCAGCAGCAAGTCGGAAGATGATATAGTTAATTTGGATGAATCATGCAATGAGGCAGAGTGAGAAAAAAGTTAAGGGGACCGGGCGATGGTCCCTAAGCCATGGTCCAAAGAATGCAAGGCTCTCTCTGGAGTGGACAGCGGTGCAGTCCTAATTAGAGCCTCGTGCTTGCGTGCTCTCCCTGGGCCACTCCACTGGGTCATGACTGCTGGACACGAGTCTGGACATAAACAGACTCCCATTGCAAAATTAAAAGCACATTCGACTTAATTTAGGGAATTGATTAACTTATGGAATTGCAAAGAAACATGCTAAGTAGTTACTTCAGGGGTTACATTAACATTAGAAAGAGAATTAGCCAAATACCGATAAAAAATATTCCTGTGAGACCAACTGCCTCTTGAGTTCTAACCTTGAAGATTTAAACACTTAATAGTAAGTAGGAAAGAACCTATACTCTTCTCAACTTGGAGAGGTAAAAGGGCAAAAACTGAATTCTTTTTTGTAGGATAGACAATTTTTTATTTTTTGATTTTGCTTCTTTAAAGATTTTATTTCTTTGGGGGGGGAGAGAGAGAGAGAGCACACTTGAGACGGGACAGGAGCACCGGGGGAAGGGCCGAGGCAGAGGGAGAAGCAGACTGCCCACTGAGCAGGAAGCCCTGGCTTGAACCCAGGACCCTGAGATCATGACCTGAGGCAAAAGCAGATGCTTTTTTTTTTTTAATAAGATTTTCTTTAGTTATTTGACAGAGAGACACAGAAAGAGAGGGAACACAAGCAGGCAGAGTGGAAGAGGGAGAAAAAGGCTTCTTGCTGAGCAGGGAGCCTGAAGCGAGGCTCGATCCCAGGACCCTGGGATCACGACCTGAGCTGAAGGCAGGCGCTTAACAGCTGAGCCACCCAGGTGTCCCCAAAGGCAGATTCTTAACCCACTGAGCCACGCAGGTGCCCCTGGATAAACAACCTTTTAAAAGATACAGCCTCAACAATTTGGCAGGTTCCTAAGATCCAACAAACAGGTCAAATGAAGATGACACAGGAAGTAGTGCTGGTGTCTCGTACGTGTAAAATCCTGCACAACGCGCAGCCTGCCGTTCAAACTCAGCTCTGCTGCGGGTCTCTGGAGGTGGAAAGAGACCCCAGATGCTGCTTCTAACTCTATGTATTATTCACACTACTTGAAGAAGAGGCTAAAATGAAATGTAGTGAGACAGCCTACCAGCTATATCGCAGGGAAAAGAGTCTCGTTATTTTGTAGCTGGAATTCATACCCTGAAGAACTGGAGTACGAAATAAAATACGCCATTAACTGACATCGTGGTGGGTAGTTCGGGTAACAAGTTTATAGGAATTCAAAGGGGAAAAAAAAGATTCCTGTAAAATATTACAGACTTATCTAGTGTTTAAGAATGGCCTGACCTCTCTTAAGACTTAAGGCATAACCACTTTAAAGGAGGTTTTTTTTTAAAATATATTATTTATTTATTTATTTGACAGAGAGAGAGAGAGAGAGAGAGAGAGAGAGAGAGAGAGAGAGGGATCACAAGTAGGCGGAGAGGCAGGCAGAGAGAGGGGGAAGCAGGCTCCCTGTTCGACGTGGGGCTCGATCCCAGGACCCTGAGACCATGACCTGAGTCGAAGGCAGAGGCTTTAACCCACTGAGCCACTCAGGCACCCCTAAAGGAGTTTTTTTTTTTTAGTAGAAGAGAGAACTTTCTCCCACCAACAATAATTTAATAACATGCTGAATAGTCATGGTAGCAATTCTTGTGGTCAGATTCTAATTTAATGCCTTAATCAATGCAAGAACTGTTACAGTCTCTTCAAGAGTTGGCCATTTTGCCACTACTTCCTTATCTCTATTGACAACTATCTCGAAAAGCTGCCTATTTTATTATTGGAAATTTATTTGTTTAGAAAGTACTACTTTTAGTAAGCCAGGAATGTGAAGCTTCTAGTCACTGGGTTGGGGAATATATTTTATAACAACACAGAATTAAGTTGACTTTTTTTACGTGACATTAATTAAAATATTTGAAGGCAGTCTTAATTTCCTTATCTCCAAGCTAACCATCCCTGCTGCTAACTGGACCTCCCATAACCTGGTTTCTGGACCATTCTAAAGTGGTCACAATCCTACCTCCTGGGTAGAACGCACTTTTTTGGACAATGTCCCTTAGTAAAGCACTACCCACACTAAGAAGGATACTCTAGATATGACAGCAGAATCATAAAATAATGTGTTGTTAGACCCTAGAAAGCATCAGAGTCTAATGTGTTTATCCTACTGATGATAAGACTGAGGCAGCAAGTAAGTGACCGGTTGAGGATCATAGAACTTGCTAGAGGCAAAGCCAGAAAGCCAAGATCCCAGAGCCCAATTGTATGACAGGGAAGCTTGCATTTCTTGTACTGTTGCTGTCTTTCAATTTAGGTAGCCCGTTAAATAAATAAACCAACAACTCTCTTATTAGGAAAACTGTGCTTTGCCGTTTTATCTCATACGGAATTGATCCGCAGCCTGTGCCCACTCTCTGCTAGGAAAGAATCTAAGATTCATAGGTTTGAGTTGACAGGGGCATCCAAGAGCCTGCTTTGTGAAAAATCACTTCTGAACACACACTTAGGATAATCAAGCCCATCTCTGCCTCCTCTGTGTTTAAGCGAGGTGTGCTCTTTGTCCCCGGCAGGTCGGCCACAGTGTCTAGTGAAGAGCAGCTTTCTTGAAGCCATGTTAGTGATGCAGGCTTGAAAATGGAATGCTGTCTCAGGTCATTCCTCCCCTTCCCGGGGCACTTTGGATAAAGGCTCACATTTACTTTCGAGGTAAGCAGAAGCATAAATAAATGTTACCAGGAGCCTGTTTTCTTTTTTTTTTTTTTTTAATGTTACATAGATCAGATTAATGTAACATTAAAATGTTGCATTACCGATCTACAGAATCCAGACTGTTCCTTGATTCTCTCGTGCTGGATAAGCATTTTACTTTTTATTTTTATATGTGTATATGAGTGTATATGCATGTGGCTTGGCATGGCTGTTAAAAATAATGAGGTGCTTTATTCATCTTGGTAAGTTGTGGATCGCCTCTACCTTCTTCCCATGGTCCGCCTCTAGTTCTCTATTACATTGCCGTCTCCGGCATCTCCATGTCGCACAGAACGCTAAGTATAGTTTAATAGCTGTCACTGTGAAAAATAATATTTTCAGTGGAGTAGTTATATGGGTCAGCCCGTGTATTAGCAAGTGAATTTGTTTCCATAAAATGAATATGTCAAGCTGGGGACAGTCAGGGCTTTTTTGCATAGACAAGTCCATGTTCTGGAATAACACTTAAGTGGTGGTAGGAGAACAGGTCCACGGGGGTCTTCCCTGTGTGGTGGGCTCCTTTGCCTATCTCATACTGCTGTATGTTCCAAGCGGGGCCTAACAAAGTGATGTATACATCACAAACTCTGGTAGATATGTGAGTAACTAACAGTATGAATGATAACAGTTATTATTTTTTTTTGATAACAGTTATTATTTATTCAGTATCTACAAAGGCTATGAGCTAGGTAAGCCCTTAGAGTATGCGTTGCTGCATTTAATCCTAACAATCAGTGATGACCTTTTCCCATTCGAGGCACCTGAGCTTAGAACAGTGAGGTGACTTTCCCAAGATCATGTTGCTAGTAAGTGGTAACTGCAGTTATAGTTTTTGGATAACTACCGAACGTTTAAAATCTAACTTGAGTTATTAAACAGTGATGGAAGTAGACTTAAACAGCCTGGGTCCTACAGGCTAATCAAGTTAGTCCACGGCAGACCACAGGATTTACAGTCGTGTCACCGTGAAAATACTGAGGGACTAGTGTGTCTCGGGTTCTAAAAAGAAATGATGGAAACAAAAACAGTGTAAAAACTTATGCTCGGCATCAGAGAAATAGAAATCAAAACCACAGTGAGATACCACCTCACACCAGTCAGAATGGCTAAAATCAGCAAGTCAGGCAACGACAGATGTTGGCGAGGATGCGGAGAAAGGGGAACCCTCCTACACTGTTGGTGGGAATGCAAGCTGGTACAACCACTCTGGAAAACTGTATGGAGGTTCCTCAAAATATTGAAAATAGAGCTACCCTACGACCCAG
>CM052814.1:46995392-47023003 GCA_028533885.1 Nasua narica
AAAAAAAAAAAAGTAAATGGCAGAATGTTTTTCTCCCTCCTCCTCTAGGCTCATTTTGTATCTTATTACAGAGATAAAGAAAACCCACTCATAATTCCATCCCTAGAGGTCACCATAATAAAAATTCATTATAATACCTTCCTCCCACACATTGGTCTATGAATATATAAGCATTCATTAGCTATGTACATTTCTATGTACATATATATTTTTAATATGGGCTTGAGGATTATAATTAAGAAGATGGGAGATAGGAGATAAACCCCGAGGAACAGTGTATGAGGATGAACATATTATCTTCTTTCAAAAAATGCCAATGAACAAGACTCTTTTTCATTTAATAATATGTTATGACTATCTTCTGGGTCACTACAGGCATGTAGCAAGCAGGTAAAAGCATGAATGCTGGAGCCAGACCGCTTGAGTTCAGATCCCATCTCTCACAGTTTATGCTGCAATCTTAGATAAATTACCCCATTTCCCTATCTTTAAAATGGGGATATTAGTAACATCTATCTCATGGGATTGTCAGGGCTTACTGAGTTAATATATGATTGATGCCTGGAAATTTGTAAGTATGAAGATGAATGTACCCAGGTACAGATATGACACATACAGCTGCCTTAGGTCTTTTAATCACTAATTAGTATCTTATTGTGTGTACCGTAATTTTACTTAGCCAGTTTTATATTTAATTTTTATGGACATTTGTTTCCAGACTTTTCCTGTTAAACAAGCATCCTTAAATTTTCATCTTTGCATACTTATTTAATGATGTCTTTTGGATAAACTCTGAGAATGTAATTGCGGGGTCAGACTGTAATCACATTTGAATTTTTGATGCATATTGCAGAATTGCTTTCTACTAGCAATACGAGACTACATTTTCTCTATACTCTTGAAAAAGCAGAATTTCTAAAAATGTGCTTTTTGGACCATGAAAGTAAGTTGTAAAACAAAGCAGCTTAAAAAGTAAATTATTATACTAATTTGTATCATTGTAAATAAACAAAACACTTCAGGCAGTCTTTTTTTTTTTAAAGATTCCGTTCATTTATTGGCAGAGAGAGGTCACAAGTAGGCAGAGAGGAAGGCAGAGAGAGGAGGAAGCAGGTTCCCCGCTGAGCAGAGAGCCCGATGCAGGGCTCAATCCCAGGACCCTGAGATCATGACCTGAGCCCAAGGCAGAGGCTTAACCCACTGAGCCACCCAGGTGCCCCAATCTTCAGACAGTTTTGAAGAATCCTGTGTTCTTTCATTTGGGAACATCTAGATTTGTTTAGTTTTGTTTTGTTTTTAGGGAAGCCAGTTGATCATGGCTAAATTTTAGAAGAATAATCCCTAGCTTGGATGGGCTTTTTATATTACATAAAAGTTCTCAAAACCATCTCTTTGATGGGTTTGGCTTTTCAACCTCACCACTATGGTCTTTTTCCTTACCATTCTATTGAAGCTTTTTTGCTTGTTTGTTTTTTGGGGTGTTTTTTTTTTTGAAGGGGGCAGGGAAGAAGAGAGGGAGAGAGAGAAAATCTTAATCAGGCTCCATGCCCAGTGCAGAGCCAGCATGGGGCTCAGTCTCATGACCCTGAGATCATGACCTGAGCCAAAATCAGGAGTCAGACTCTTAACCGACTGAGCCACCTAGGCATCCCATATTGAAGCTTTTTTGGTGAAGTCACTAACAAAATCAGTGGACATGTTTCCATTTTTATCTTACTTGATTTCTCACCAGTTATTCAAAGACGTAACACTTCCCTTTTTCTGAAACATTCTCCCTTGGCTTCTGTCTTATGTTTTTTTTAATCTCCCTCTCATCTTCTCATACCTTTTTTCCCCCTAGTCATTAACTTGGAGTTCCACAGAGCTCCGGCCTCTAGGAACTCACTTGATGCTTCTTCCTTGTTGATCTTGTTCATCCCCCTGCTTTCATCTATAAATGTTTGCTCTCATCTTTATATTTAGCCCAGATCCAAATATTTGGCCATGAGCTTACATGTCCACTTGGGTGTTTCAGAAGCACATCAAATCCAAAAGCCAAAGCTGAACTGATACACCCTCCCAGCCCTTTGCCTCCTCCAGTAACCTTCACCTCAATGAAGGCACTACCCAGCTGCTCAAAGGAGAAACCTGGGAGTTATCCTTAATGCTTTTCTTTCTTAATCCCCAACATCTACTGAGTCATCAACTAGTGTTGATTCTACTTTTTTTTTTAAGATTTTATTTATTTATTTGACATAGAGAGATAGATCACAAGTGGGCAGAGAGGCAGGCAGAGAGAGAGGGGGAAGCAGGATCCCTGCTGAGCAGAGAGCTTGATCCCAGGACCCTGAGATCATGACCTGAGCTGAAGGCAGAGGCTTTAACCCACTGAGCCACCCAAGCTCCCCTGATTCTACTTCTTAAGAATTTTTTAGAATCTTCCCACTTTGGTAGTTAGGCTGCCGTACCCTCTGACCTCTTGCAGTGACCTCTTTCAGTAGTATAGTGTTGAACACCTACCAAGTGCTAGGCACTTGTCTAGGCACTGGAGATCAAGTATTGCTAAGGAAGGACCCTGCCTTCTTGAAGCTTGCATTCCGAGGAAGGAAAGATAGTACTTAAACAACCATAATTGTGTTAGCGTCTGCTGAGGTTTCTGAAGGAGAATGATGTTGATGCAGACTGAAGGGAGCTCCCTTCTTTCGGTTGTCAATAGAAGTGATCTGAGGGATGGTATTTGAGCTGAAAATCGAATGCAAAGAAGTAGCTCGCATGCCAAAATCTGGGGAATGTGACTTCTAGGTGGAAGAAGCAAGTGTGAAGGCCTTAAAGAGGATTTTTATGTGCTTAAGAAAGTGAAAGAAAGTCTGTGTCTGGAATGTGATGGGTAAGAGAAGATGGTGGCTTAGATTTGGGTGTTAGTAGTGGAGCCGAGAGAAAGGGATGTCTGCCCTTTCCCCAGCTGCTCATGACCGCTGTCCTAGCCAGTCCCACACTGTCACCGGAGTACCCTGGTGTTTTTTTAAAAAGATTTATTTACGTATTAGAGAGAGAGAGAGAGTTGGGAAGGGAGAGGCAAAGGGAGAGGGAGAGAGAATCTTTAAACAGACTCCATGCTGAACGTGGAGCCCAATGCTGGGCTCGATTCCCATGACCTTGAGATCATGACCTGAACCAAAACCAAGAATCAGATGCTTAACGGATTCTGCCACCCAGGAACCCTGCTCCCCCCACAAAGTACTCTTTTAAAAACAGATTTTATTATTCACTATTGAACAAATATTGACCAAACACCTATTCAGAGATAGACACTATTCTGTGTTCTTGACTAGATCAATGAACCCAAATAACAAAAATACTTGCCTCCATCAGCCTGTGTTCTAACAGTATACAGTCGATAAACAAGAAACATAACAAGTATATACGTATAGTAAATGAGAAGTAATAGTGCATGGGAAAAAGGAAAAATACAGCAGAGTAAAGGGACCTCTGGGTAGGTTTTTGCAGTGTTAAATAGGGTAGTTAGGGTTAACTGGGAGTCTGTTTCTTGAGTTGTCTCTCTCTCTATTTTTCCTTTGTTTCTTAAATTAGACAAGAGTGAAATCATATGGTATTTCTCTTTCTCTGACTTATTCCACTAAGCATTATACTCTCGAGGTCCATTCATGTTGTTGCAAATGGCAAGATTTCGTTCTTTTTTATGGCTGAATAATATTCGTGTGTGTGTGTGTGTGTGTGTGTGTGTGTGTATACATACGCACACATTTTTTTTTCTTTTTTAAAAAAAGTTTTTATTTACATTCCACTTAGCTAACATGTAGTGTAATATTAGTTTCAGTACAGTAGTGATTCAGCACTTCCATACAACAGCTGGTGCTCACCGTCCGTGTCTCTTTCATCCCCATCACCTATTTCACCCATCCCCCCACCTACCTCCCCTCTGGTGACCATTAGCTTGCTCTCTATAGGAAAGAGTCTGTTTCTTGGTTTGCCTCTCTCTCTCTCTCTCTCTCATTTTTTTCCCTTTACTCATTTGTTTTCTTTCTGAAATCCCACATATAAGTGAAATCATATGGTATTTGTCTTTTTCCAACTGACTTATTTCACTTAGCATAATAATTTCTGGCTCCATGCATGTTGTTGCAAATGGCAAGATTTCATTCTTTTTTTGATGGCTGAGAAATATTCCATTGTGTGTGTGTGTGTGTGTGTGTGTGTGTGTGTGTGTGTGTACTACATCTTCTTTATCCATTCATCAGTCAGTGAACACTTGGACTATTTCATAATTTGGCTGTTGTATATAATGCTGCTGTAAAAATCAGTGTATGTGTGTATTCCTTTGAATTAGTATTTTTGTATCCTTTGGCAAATACCTAATAGTTCAGTTGCTGGGTCATTGGGTAGTTCTATTTTTAACTTTTTGAGGAACTTTCATACTGTTTTCCAGAGTGGCTGCATCAGTTTACATTCCTACCAACAGTGTAAGAGGGCTCCCCTTTTTCCACATCCTCACAGACACCTGTTATTTCTTGTTGATTTTGGCCATTCTGACGGGTGTGAGGTGACATCACATTGTAGTTTTGATTTGCATTTTCCTTTTGGTAAGTGATGATGAGCATCTTTTCATGTGTTTGTTAGCCATTTTCTTTTTTTATTCTTTGGAGAAATGTCTGTTCATATCCTCTGTCAATTTTTTTATTGGATTATATGTTTTTTGGGTGTTGAGTTTTATAAGTTCATTATATATTTTGGATGCTGACCCTTTATCAGATGTGTCAGTTGCAAATATCTTCCCCCATACCATAGTTTTAGTTTGCCTTTTAGTTTTGTTGATTGTTTCCTTCATTGTGCAGAAGCTTTTTATTTTGATGAGTCCCAATAGTCTATTTTTGCTTTTGTGTCCATTGCCTCAGGGGACCTATCTAGAAAAAAGTTGCTATGGCCAGTGTCAAAGAAGTTACTGCCTGTGTTCTCTTCTAGGATTTTAAGGTTTCATGTTTCACATTTAAGACATGGTGTTTCATCCATTTTGAATTTATTTTTGTGTGTGGTATAAGAAAGTAGTCCAGTTTTCCCACCACCATTTGTTAAATAGACATTCTTTTTTCCACTGGATATCTTCCCTGCTTTGTCTAAGATTAGTTGACTATGTAATTGTGGCTTTATTTCTGGGTTTCTGGTCTGCCATTGATCTATGTGTCTGTTTTTGTGCCAGTACCATACTGTTATGGTTACTACAGCTTTATAATAATGCCTGAAGTTGGGAATTATGTCTCCAGCTTTGCTTTTCTTTTTTAAGATTGCTTTGGGTATACAGGGTCTTTTGTGGTTCCATACAAATTTTAGGATTGTTTGTTCTAGCTCTGTGAAAAATGCTCTTGGTATTTTGATAGGGATTGCATTAAATATGTAGATTGCTTTGGGTAGTGTAGACATTTTAACAATATTTGTTCTTCCAATCCATGAGCATGGACCATCTTTCCATTTCTTTGTGTCATCTTAAATTTCTTACATCAGTGTTTTATAGTTTTCAGAGTAAAGGTCTTTCACCTCTTTGGTTAAGTTTATTCCTAGGTATCTTATGGGTTTTGGCACAATCGCAAATGGGATTGATTCCTTAATTTCTCTTTCTGTGACTTCATTATTGGTGTGTAGAAAGGTAATAGATTTCTGTGTGTTGATTTTTATATCCTGTGACTTTACTGAATTTGCTCATCAGTTCTAGCAGTATTTTGGTGGAGTCTTTTGGGTTTTCTATATATAGTATCCTGTCATCTCCAAATAATGAAAATTTTTCTTCTTCCTTATTGATTTGGATGCTTTTTGTTTCTTTTTGTTGTCTGATTGCTTGGCTAGGACTTCCAGTACCACTCTGAATAAAAGTGGTGAGAGTGGACATGCTTGTCTTATTCCTGACCATAAGGGAAAAGCTCTCGGTTTTTCCCCGTTAAGAATGATATTATGTATGTTATTTTGTGTACATGTGTCTAGTGTACATGTGAAAGAATTTCTCTATGGTAGCTATTTTAAGAGGCATGTCATTATTAGATCATAGATAGTGCTACAAATTATTGATTGACTCCATCCTAAGGTTCCCTAGGGAAGTCTAGGTTGGCTGGTACCCCTGGGCAGTTGCTTCCAACACTAACTGCCACTTCTCATTCTCCTTAGGGGGGGTGGCCACAATAAAATGGAACCTGATGCGTGACTCTGTATTTCCCTTCAGTTATGAGCACACACTAAAAAGTGTCTTCATTTTCATGTTCTCAGACGCTCTGTGCCTCATCACAAAGGGCCCTATCTATCACTGGACATCTACTTTAAGCACTGACTGCCAAGGGACCATTGTCTATTATAGATGAGGGTCCTTGTGGCTGTTTGGAGCTCTGGTTCCAGGTAGCCAAGGAGCACAGCCTCAAGCTTAGGACAGATTAATTAAGAGCAGGGGACTGTGGGGAATCTAGGTGGTGTGCTGAAATCAATGTCTTCAAATATCAGGTAGTTTTGTTTATTTATGGCTGATAATACACTTTTACTAGCATGGAGGCTTGTTACAAGTGGCTTTCTGAATATTAGGACTTCTTCATTATTTTGAAATACTTAATGTATCAATAAGAGTTCTCTAAAAAGATAAAACTATTAATACTATACCCAGACATCCTTCAGAGATACTGTGTATTTGGTTCCAGAACACCACGATAAAGTGAGTACTGAAAAAAAAAAAAAAGAATGATGTTAGTGGTGTGTTTTTTCATAGATGGCTTTTATTATGTTGAGATTTCCTCTAAACCTACTTTGTTGAGGGTTTTTATCCTTAATGGAGGTTGTACTTTGTCAAATGCTTTTTCTGCATCTATTGAAATTATCATATAGTTCTTAACTCTTATTGGTGTGATGTACCATGTTGATAGATTTGTGAATATTTAGCCCCCTTTGCAAGCCAGGAATAAATCCCATGTGATTATGGTGAATGATTTTTTTAATGTATTGTTGATTTCAGTTTGCTAGTATTTTGTTGAAAATATTTATATATGTTCACCAGGGATATGGGCCTGTAGTTATCTTTTCTGGTATATTTATATGAGTTTGGTATCAGATTAATGCTAGCCTCATAGAATGAATTTGGAAGTTTTCCTTCTTTTTCTGTTTTTTGGAATTAGAAGAATAGGTATTAATTCTTCATTAAATGTTTCATAAAATTTGCCTGTAAAGCCAACTGGCCCTAGACTCTTGCTTAATGGAAGTTTTCTGAATACGGACTCGGTTTCTTTGCTGGTTGCCAGCGTGTTCAAATTTTCTGTTTCTTCCTGTTTCAGTGTTTGTAGATTATATGTTTCTGGGAACTGAGCCATTTCTTCTAGGTTTTCCAGTTTGTTGGCATATTGTTTTTCAAAATATTCTCTTATAATTGTTTATATTTCTGTGATATTGGTTGTTATTTCTCCTCTCTCATTTGTGATTTTATTTATTTGGGTCCTTTGTCTTTTCTGTTTGAAAAGTCTGGCTACAGGTTTAATCGATTTTATTAACATCTTCAAAGAACCAGCTCCTGATTTCATTTGATCTGTTCTGGGTTTATTTGTTTGTTTGTTTGTTTTAGTATCTATATCATTTATTTCTGCTATGTTATTATTTCCTACCTTCTGGTTTTAGGCTTCATTTGTTTCTTCTCTAACTCCTTTATGTATAAGGTTAGATTGTTTATTTGAAGTTTTTCCTGCTTCTTGAGATAGGCCTATATGAATATATACTTTCCTCTTGTGACCAATTTTACTGCATCCCAGAGGTTTTGGACTGTTGTGTTTTCATTTTCATTTGTTTCCATTTACTTGTTAATTTATTCTTTGATTTCTTGGTTGACCCATTCATTGTTTAGTAGTGGAGTGTTGTTTAAACTTCATGTATTTGTGATCTTTCCAGGTTTTTTCTTCTACTTGACTTCTAGTTTCATAACATTGTGCTCAAAAAATGTGCATGGTATGACTTCAATCTTTTTGTATTTGTTGAGGCCCGTTTTGACCTAATATGTGATTTCTTCTGGAGAATGTTCCATGTGCAACTGAAAAGAATGTATATTCTGCTCTTTCAGTATGGAATGTTCTGAGTATGTGTTAAATCCATCTGGTCCAATTCATTGTTTCCTTGTTTATTTTCTGTTTAGATGATTTGTCCATTGATGTAAATAGGTGTTAAAGGCCTCTACTATTATTGTATTATTATTCGTTAGTTCCTTTATATTTGTTATTAACTGTTTTATATATTTTGGTGCTCTTGTGTTGGGTACAAAAATAATTACAATTGTTATATCTTCTTGTTGGATTGTTATCGTTATCATTATATGGTGTCATTGCTTGTCTCTTGTTACAGTCTTTGTTTTAAAATCTGGTTTGTCTGATATAAGTGTTGCTACTCTTTCTTCTGACATCCTTTTTTCATGAGTTTGTTGACTGACTTTTTTTACAGAAATATTCATTTTTACTGCTTTTGTGTTTCCTGCCTTTGTACTGTCATTTTTGGTCTCTCTTTTCCACTCAAAGAGTCCCTTTTAATAATTTTTGCAGAGCTGGTTTAGTAGTCATGAACCCCTTCAGTTTTTGTTTATCTAGAAACTCGTTATTTCTCCTTCTGTTTTGAATACTAGCCTTGCTAGATAGCATATTCTTGGCTAGAGATTTTTCCCATTCAGCACTTTGCATATATCATGCCACTCCCTTCTGGCTTGTAAAGTTCCTGTTGAAAAACCTGCAGCTAGCCTTATGGGTTTTCCCTTGTAAGTTAATTACTCATTTAGTCTTGCTGCTTTTCAAAGTTTATCTTAAATATCGCAAATTTAATTATAGTATATTTTGTGTAGGTCTGCTTTTGTAGACTTTGTTGGATGTTCTCTGTGCCTCCTGGATCTGGATGTCTGTTTCCTTCCCAGATTAGGGAAGTTTTCAGCTATTATTTCTTCAAATAAATTTTCTGCCCCCTTTTTCTCTCTTTTTTTTCTGAAACTCCTATAATATGAATTGTATTATGTTTGATGTTGTCACTGGGTTCCCTAAGTCTATTAATTCTTTTCTCTCTCTTTTGTTTAGATTGATTACTTTCTATTACTCTGTCTTCTAGATCATTGATTCATTCATCTGCTTCTTCCAGCCCACTGTTCATTCCATCAAGCGTGTTTCTAATTTAGCTTATTATGCCTTTTATCTCTGCTGTTATTCCTTATCTCTGTATTAAGGGTCTCACTCATGTCTTCCACTCTTTTGTCAATCTCAGTTAGTATTCTTATAATCACTGTTTTAAATTCTCTATCAGGCATGTTACTTGTATGTATTTCTCTTAGATCTCTGGCTGTGGCCTTGTCCTGTTCTTTCATATGGGATAAATTTCTCTCTCTTCCTTTTGTGTGCCTCTGTTTCTGTTTCTGTGTGTTAAGTAGCCACTATTTCTTATGCTCTTGAAAGTAGTAACTTTATGCAGATGAACTCCTGGGGTGCCTGCCGTGCAGTGTCCTCTGTCACTTCGTAAGAGTATCCTGTGTGTGTTGCTTACACTCTGCTATTGTACCTGAGTGACTTTTACTTTCGGTGCAGACAACTTCCTGTTGTGAGCTGTGCTTACTCTCTGTAGTTTTACTGGGACCCAGGCAGGCCAGTTCTGAGGGGATGTGGCCTTTGGGGAACCTAGGAGCAGGCCAGCAGTGTTAGCAAAATTTACACTGGGCCAGTAGTTCTATGCTGGATTCCCAGAAGTGTTGCGGCCATTGGGGGCTGCATGCTAGGGGGGCCAAGGGCACAAGGCTGGGCATGACACGTAGTGATTGCTGGGCACAGCTGGTTCAGTGCACAAAGGTGTCTGGGGTTGCACTGCTGGGTGCAGAGCAGGACAGCAGCTGGGGTTACTCAGCCAGGTGCCTCACACAACAGTGGCTGGGGACACAAGACACAAGGCTGGGCACCACACTGGATGTGTGGCCAGCAACTGGGCAGGACACATACGTGGCTTTAACAAAATTTGTCCTGAGGCTAGCGGCTTGGAGTGAGTGAGTCCTCAGAGGGACTTGTGGGGATGGCACTCTGCTAGGCTGTTTTGGTGTCTCCACTTCCCGCAGGTGGCTCTGTGTTTCTGCTGGGGAGCAGGGGGAAAATGGCATCTGCTAGCTCCCTTGTTTTCAGAGAAGTCCCCCAACATGCCTTGAGATCAGTCGGAACAGATCTGTCTCCCGTTTGCCCCCAGCACTGTATAAACTGCCGCTTTCAGATTGCCTTTCTGTACAGGCTGCTGTTTCTTTAAAGGTGGCAACCCGGCCATCACTCACCCTCCTGGCTCACCAGGTGCAGAATCAGCTGACTTTTAAAGCTCCAAGTTCCACAGGCTTTAAAAATTCAGATTTTAGCCCCTCCGGTTTCTAAAGCCAGATATTATGGGGATTAGTCTTCCTGGGGTGAGCTCCCTAGTGTGAGGGTCTGTCTATTTCTCTACTCTCTCAGCAGGCACAGCTCCCTCCCTCTTGCAAGCAGCTTCCTTCCACCTTTCTGACCTTCCTAACCTTTCAGATGCCGATTTTTCTCTATATTTAGTCCTGGAGTTTGTACTGCCAATCTGGATCACTCTCCAGTTTATCAACTTGAATGTGAGATCTAGTTGAAAATGTGGGATGCAGTGAGCTCAGGGTCCTCCTGTTCCGCCATCTTCCCAACTTCCTGACATTTCTTCCTTGGAGGTTTTTGTAGTTCCAGCTCTCACATTCAAGTCTGCAGTCCACTTTGAATTTATTTTTGTATATGAAGTGAGACAGGGAGTTATGGACTGGATGGTCATCCTCCCTCCCCATCCAAAATTCTTGTGTCAAAATCTTAACCCTAGTGCCTCCAACTTATTGTATTTGGAGATAAGGTCTTTAAAGAGGTATTGAGGTTAGAATGAGTTGTTTAGGATAGGCCCTCATCCAGTAGGACTGGTGTCCTCATAGGAAGAGGAGAGGAGGACACAGAGGAATGGCCATGCGAACACACAGAGAGAAGACAGCCATCTGCTGGTCAAGGAGAAAGGCCTCAGAAGACACCAACAGTGCTGACACATTGGACTTCTAGCCTCCAGAATTGTGAGAAAAAATTAATTTGTGCTATTTAAGTCACTCATTCTATGATTCTTTGTCATGGTACCCCTAACCAACTAATATAGTAGGAGTACGGCTTCATTGTTTAGCATGCAGATATCTGGTTGTCCCCATAACATTTGTTGAGAAGACTGTTCTTTTTCCATTGAATTATCTTGGGATCATTATCAAAAATTGACTATGAGCACATGGTTTTATTTCTAGACTCTCTATTCTACTGATATTTGTCTATCTTTATGCCAGTACCCACACTGTCTTGATTACTATAATTTTATAGTAAGTTTGGAGATCAGGAAGTATGAGTCCTCAAACTTTGTTCTCCTTTTTCAAGATTGTTTGGCTGTTGTGGTCCCCTGCATTTCCATATGAATTTTAGAATTAGTTTGTCAATTTCTACCAAGAAAGGAAGGAAGGAAGGAAGGAAGGAAGGAAGGAAGGAAGGAAGGAAGGAAGGAAGGAAAAGGAGAGTAGAGGGGAGAGGAGAGGAGAGGAGAAAGAAAAGAAAGAAGAAAAGAGAGAAAGAAAAAGACTGGGAGTTTGATAGGAATTGCATTGAATCTTTAGCTCAACTGAAGAGTAATGCCATCTTAACAATATTACATCTTCCAATCTATGAACACAGGATGTTTTCCCATTTATTTAGGTTTTCTTTAGTTTTCAGCATACAAAAGTCTTGCACTTCTTTAGTTAAATATATTTTGAAGTATCTGTTTGATGCTATTGTAAATGGGATTTTTTTCTTAACTCTATTTTAGATTCTTCATTATATTATCTAAAATTACAGTGGTTTTTATATACTGATCTTGTATCTTTAAGCCTTACTGAAGTCATTTTTAGCTCTTGTGTGTTTATGTTTGTGTGTGTGTGTGTGTGTGTGTGTATTTCTTAGGTATTTCTATATATAAGATCATATCATCTGTTAAGTAGAGTTGGTTTTACTTCTTTTCCAATCTCGATACCTTCTTTTTCTTGCCTAACTGCAAGAACAATTTTCCCTTCCCTTTCTGCTGGAATTGAGAAAGAGGGTAAATTCTTGGTCCAGCCGCTTTCTCCCTAAAGGACCATATTTGAAGCCATACAAGGTTAGAGAACAAGAAGTGAAGAGCAAAATACCTTGAAAATGGAAAATGGATTTCAGTTCTCCCTAGTCTTTGATTCACCAACTTGGGTTAAAGGTTCGTGTGTCTGTCCTTGAAGATGGTGACACAAGGAAGGGCTGACATTGGAACTGTTGTTTCTGCGGCTGCCATTCAGGTTACAAAATCAGAAGTCTAAAGACCTGGAAAAAAAATGAAGCAACTCTAAACCTTCTGGATTTGCAGTGATTTTTGTATATTCAGTTTCTTAATTTCCATGAAGGAACGCCGATTGTCCTGTTGGTGGCAGTAAAACACTACTGCTGTGGAAATAGAAGCTAAGAGGCTGGCACTTCCAATTCTTCCCTTCCCGTTGGTATTCTTTTATATTGGTTTCCCCTTCCCATATAATTTGTTGTTTGAATGTTTAGTTGCTTTTTAACTTTTCTTATCTTTTCTTTTAACTTTTGTATCCTCAGCTCAATGATAGGGTAGTTCTAGGGTGCTATCTAATAAATGCTTAACCAACGTAATTGGGGGTGCAAGATAACTGGGGAATTTTATTTTTAAAAAAGATTTTATTTATTTATTTGACAGAGAGAGAGAGAGCATGAGCAGGGGGAATGGCAGGTGGAGGGAGAGGGAGAAGCAGGCTCCCTACGGAGCAGGGAGCCCAATGTGGGGCTCGATCCCAGGACCCTGGGATCATGACTTGAGCTGAAGGCAGAGGCTTAACCAACTGCGCTGTCCAGGTGTCCCAAGATACTTGAGGAATTTTCACGTTTCAGAAATAATGCATTTTATGGAATAGGGATCTATATCAGAAAAAAAAAGTATATCATCACAGTACCGTGCATGTATTATAGAACAACTTAAATTTGTTGAATTAATTTCTCATTATTTATTTCTCATGAGACAATCCAGAAAGCCAGGGAAGAAGGCCAGTTGACTAATCATGCCATGTCCACATTGTCAGTAATTCATTTGGACTTGACGTACCCTAAGAAATATGAGACCACTTGACAGAGATAAGAATAGAATTCAGTGTCCCCCTTGTCCTATTTCTGTGAGAAAACTAAGTAATTTTACCGCAAACTCATTCAGTATTTTCTCTTTTACTTCAAAGTTTCTCTTCATTTGTGTCCTCCTCTGCCGTGCTCTTTTTTTTTTTTCCCCGTGTTCCTATCTTTAATGAAGGTATGTTCTGCCTTCATTTCAAGGTTATTTCCCACCTTGGGCCTCAATCCCAGCTTTCTTGCCTCCTTTTGGAGAAGCCCATGATGGTTGGTTAGTTCACTTAGCCCTCGGACATTCAGGCACTCACTGAATGCATCTTATTGGTAGATCCTGGGGCAGGTGTGACAGCCTGCAGAGTTGACAGTCTGGATCCTCCAGTTGTTGTGAGTCTAATGGAGAAAGCAAACAAGTAGGTAGTTAGAATTCACTGTGATTGCTCCCGAGTTTTCCAAACGGGCTTCATGCATCTGAAGGCTAGGTGCCAAATCCATTGTGGGAGAACCAGGAAAGATTTTCCAGAGGTGGCAACTAACCTTGGAAGAGGGCATTACAAGCAGAATGAATAGCATGCAGGAGAGGTATGAGGAGGAATGGACAAGTGAAGTCCTTTGCTATGCTCCATTTGAGGCCGGTGTGTGGAAAGAAGTCCTTAAGGGGCTTTAATTACATTTTTGCCCCCAATTTACTATGGGATTTTCATCCAAACATCTAACCTTCTAACCCTTAATTTCTTCACTTATGAAATAAGGGGACAGGAAAATATGATTTCTAAAGCTCTAAATTTCTGCCTTGTTGGCTGTCAGTCCACACTATGTGTATGTATGGATTTTTGTGTATATATGTATGTATGTGTGCACACTGTCTATGCTATATACCACCATCTCGGTCCTTGATGAGTGGATAAGAATCATCTTATAATTAGCACAATGATTGTTGAAATGCTTGACTGAAGTTTATCTTTGTATCTCTTACCAAAAAGAGTTTTTAGAACAATATAGTAAAATTTGGAAGAAAAGAGTATTCAATCTATTATAGTTCTAAAGGAATACCAGTAAGTTGTCTTCAGTCCCACTTAAAAAACCCATTTATCATGATCTTTGAGTCTTAACAACTCATTTGTTCTAAATTAACGAAATATTGGTGTGTGCATGTGTGTGTGTGTGTGTGTGTGTTAGAATGTGTGTGTATAGTGCACACACCTCTGTACTGTCATTATTCTTACCAGGTATTTCCAGATACCCGAGTGAATTGTTGGATTCATATTAAAAAACTCTGACAACTGTCACCAGTAACTATATAATTGTGCAGCATTTATTATTTGTGATAAACTCTCAAATGCATTTCAGAAATAATAAAATTAATAGCAATACACCTATCATTTGTTGAGCGCTTAAAATATGCCTGGTGCTGTGCTAAGCACTTTTAAAGTAATCTTCATGACCTTTAATATCTTTTTTAATTACAGTAAAATATACGTAACATAAGTGTTCCCATTTTAGCTGTTGGTAAGCATATAGTTCAATGACGTCAAGTGCGTCCACACTGTTGTGCAGCCTTCACTGTCATCCATCTCTAGAGCTTTTCAGCTTCTCACACTGTAACTCTGAGCCTATTAAACAATGATGTCCCCTTTCCCTGCGCCCCCAGCCCTTAGCAGTCACCATTATGCTTTCTGTCTCTATGAATCTGACCACTGTAGATACCTCAGATGAGTAGAATCATCCAGTAGTTGCCCTTTTGTAACTGGCTCATTTCACTTAGCAGAATGACCTTCAACTTTAAAGATTGTAAAGAGAAACTAGAACACCTGGTGGTGTGGAGGGATAAACTGGACAAAACAAAGATGTCATGAGAAACAAAAATCTTTACACAACACAGGCAAGATTTGGTGATTATAACACAAAGTCCTTTTTTTTTAGAGAGAGAGAGTGTGCTATTGGGATGGGGGAGGGGCAGAGAGAGACTCCTAAGCAGGTTCCGCACCTAGGGTGGAGCCCAACACAGAGCTTGATCTCCTGATCCTGAGATCATGACCTGAGCTGAAATCAAGAGTCAGATGTTTAACCCGCTGACTCTGTCTCTTAACACAGTCTTGAGTTCCCTCAAAAGTTCTTAAATCAAATCCTCCTAACTTGGATTAGCCTTTTTTTTCCAGTCCTTACAAAAAAGGACATTATGTGGTTTACATGCTTCACAAGATAATACAGTTGAGTCACTAGTGACTTTATCCAAACATCTGAAAAGAAAATTATCTTACTGGGGCACCTGGGTGGCCCAGTTGTTAAGCATCTGCCTGCGGCTCAGGTCATTGATAGGGTCCTGGGATTGAGCCCCGCAAGGGGCTCTCTACTCATCGGGAAGCCTGCTTCTCCCGCTCCCCCTCCTCCTGCTTGTGTTCCCTCTCTAGCTGTCTCTGTCAAATAAATAAATAAAATCTTTAAAAAAAATTATCTCATCAAGAGGGGAAAGAAAGGTCTCTTGAATTTTTAAAAACATCAGTTAGTAAACATAATACATGCACCTGCTCTGCTCAAAGCGGTAACCGAGACCCGGTGATGTGTGTCCTCAAACATCCATAACTTGACAGTTTATAGATCGTTCCCTCATTTATGAAATGATCGTGTAGTTAATATCTCCATTTTACAGATGAGGAAACAAAAGCTTTGAGAAGGCAAATGACTTGGCTAAAGTCATTCAGTTAGGAGAATGACGCACCAGACCCAGAACTGGGCCTGTCTTACCATTCTACCTTCCCTTCCCTTAGTCACTAAACTGTGGCAGGTCTGTGTATTTTAAACCCTCCCATTACCCTGTGGAGAAGAGATTATTATTCAGTTCTAGAGCTCTTAGCCAGAATTCCATGCTTTTTTTACATTCTATATATTTGGAGACAAATTGTAGTGAAATCAGCTTCCATTTAAAAAATCCATGTTAACATCATACTGTGAATGAAAAGAAAGGTTTTTTATCTAAGTTGTTTGAAGATTGTATAGGAGAGGGAAAAAATTTCCTTAACCTTCTTAGGGTCTCTGGCTAGATCTGAAAATTAAAGCGACAAAGACAAATTAACAGGAGAAAAGCATATAATTTCATTTAACATGTTTTACATGACATGGGAGCCTTTATAAGGAAAAGAAGACCCTAAGAACTGGTTAAATGTGAGTGCTTTTATGCGAGGTTTGAGAAGAGTGAACAGTTGTGGAGAAATATGTAGGATGAAGGGAGTAGGAGCTAAATGTAATAAACTGGGGGAAATTTCACAAGGCCTGCTTGTTTGGATTCTTCTCAGCATCCCTCTGTCTTGGAGGTAAGGATGCTCCTCTTCTCCAGGTCTGGGGAGGGCACTTCTCGAATGAGGGTATTATGACCTGCTTCAGGGAAGAAGGGCAGGGGAAGGTCAGCGAAACCTTCCTGCTTCTGCTATTTTCTCAAATTCTTTCAGCTTAAAATATTCCAGGTGCCATATTTGGGGATAGTGTGTTCCAAACCCCATCGACTGTGTTCTCAAAGATAGTTGTCCCAGTTTTAAAATGTCACTGGTTGAACAGGACAGAAGCAGAGCCAGAGAAATTAGGAGCCATTGTCACATCAACAAATAACTGAATTTAGGCTAATGAAAACAAACTCACTATCAAGAATGATCATGAAGGGGCAACTGGGTGGCTCAGTTGTTAGGTGGCTGCCTTCGGCTCGGGTCATGATCCCAGGGTCCTGGGTTCGAGCCCCGCATCAGGCTCCCTGCTTGGTGGGAAGCCTGCTTCTCCCTCTTCCACTCCGCCTACCTGTGTTCCCTCTCTCGCTGTGTCTCTATCAAATAAACAAAATCTTTTTTTTTTTTTTAAAAGAAAGATCATGAAATTAAAATATTCTCTCCACTGGGCGCCTGGGTCTCTCAGTCAGTTAAGCAGCTGCCTTTGGCTCAGGTCAGGATCCTGGAGTCCCAGGGATTGAGTCACATACCGGGCTCGCTGCTTAGCGGGGAGTCTACTTCTCTCTCTGACCTCTCCCCTCTCATGCTCTCTCTCTCCCTCATTCTCTCTCTCTCAGATAAATAAATAACATCTTAAAAAAAATCCTCTTCTCTTGACTGGCTAGAATCATACTTGATTTCTGAGTTCTGCCTATCCATTTCTTCTTTCATAGCCTCTAAGATGTATGAAGTCATCTTGAATCCTGTTTAAGGCCCTATTCAAACTCTTTCACTCTGACCAATCACTGTGTATGAGCCGATCATAGGGAGGTATTATCAGGAGACTTTTGTCAGAGGATGTCCCTGCACAATAAGTTTTTATGACCCTTTTTATCTGCAAGAGTTGCGTATTGCTTTTCAGCATGAAATAGACTAATTTTGTTCATTAAAGTGCTGACAGGGTTGATGACTCACTGTAGGAATCGATTGATATCACAATAATATAACTAGTTGGAGGAAATGCAACTGAAACATATAAAAATTTATTTGCTAGTTGGTTTATGCAGGTTGAGAAAAGGTTGAAATATTTTTACTGGAATTACAATAACTGAAACCTTTGTAGGCTTGGTCTTTTTTTTTTTTCTCCTTTGTTTTCTTTTCACTAAGGAAATTTGGTTTTGGCAAAGTCAATTGAATGTAAAGCAAAAAGTTTTATTTGTAGTATAAGTAACCTTAATTAAATAGGGTATAAGCTAAGCTGCTGTTTAATACAGTGGTTTAAATGAAATAGTTTTTAAAAAATTTAAAAAAATAAATGAAATAGTTTATTTCTTTCACACATTCCATTCCAGAAAGAGGAGTACTAGTCCAAAAAGGCAGGCGGGTCAGTTCCGTGAGATCAGTGAGGGACTTAGGTTTCCTATGTTTTCACTCCACCAGTTCCTAAGATGTTGTCCTCCTCTATGTGGTTAAAATTAAATCAATGCCTCATCCAAGTTCCATTTCAGAGAAAGAGGGAAATTTTAAGTAAAAGTGGAAGGCTAGCAATTTTCTTTTAAGCAAATAGTAAAGAAGATGAATATGTTACTTTTGCCAACGTTCCATTGACATATGTTTTGTCCCTGGCCATACTTAGCACAAGGAAACTAGGAAATACAGTCTAGCTTAGCATCCATGTGACCTGTTAAATTCTTATGTATGGAGGAAGGGGGAAATTTTTCAGAAGACAGAAGTCTGTCACAGTTTGCCCCTCTGGCCATTCACCATATCTGTGATCACCTTTATTCTCACACATAAATACTATCTCCTTCCCAAGGGAGACATTCACAAAGCTCATTTAGTTATTTCATCTGCTCGAAGTGAGGGGATTCTGGATGAAGCACAGTCCTGTCTCTCAGGTCTAGAATGGTTCCTTGAAGTCAAGTGACAAGGTATCTGCTCATCTTACATCCAATGCACAAAAGTTGTAGGGAAAAGTATAACTGTAACAGCAGGTCTCATTCGGAAAGGGAACAATGGGAAATATACCGTAATCACCAGTCTGTTGGAATTTACTGCTCTAGCAGTAGAGGAATGTTCTTGGTTAGCCCATTTGGCTGCCTCCTTGTCCTTACCTCTAGGAGCTATTTCATTATCCATTATCCTCTGTGGTGACATCCAAAGTTAGTGTAAAAGAGTAATTATCTAGGAGGGGTGCCTGGGAGGCTCAGTCAGTTAAGCGTTTACCTTCAGCTCAGGTCATGATCCTAGAGTCCTGGGATCCAGCCCCACATCAGCCTCCCTGCTCAGCAGGGGTCTGCTTCTCCCTCTGCCCCTTATCCTACTCTTGTGCTCTCTCTCACTCACTCTCTCTTTCTCTCTCAAATAAATAATTAAAAAAGAGAGAGTAAGTATCAGTATGACCTTCTTAGAAACTGTTCAGTTTTCAAAGCATGTTTCCTATTTATGCAGATTTGGAAGCCTGAGAGTTGTTTTAATGATAAAATATAGGCTTTTAAAAAATTTTTTAAGGGGCACCTGGTAGCTCAGTGGGTTAAAGCCTCTGCCTTCAGCTCAGGTCATGATCCCAGGGTCCTGGGATCAAGCCCCGCATCAGGCTCTCTGCTCAGCAGCAGGCTCTCTGCCTGCCTCTCTGCCTACTTGTGATCTCTCTCTGTCAAATAAATAAATAAAATCTTAAAAAAAAAATTTATTTTATTTTATTTTATTATGTTAGTCATCATACAGTAAATATAGGCTTTTTTTTAAAAGCCAGCCTTTTGCTCTCTTTAGGGAATTAATTAATTAATTTTTTGTGGGCCTTGGTCTTTTTACTTCTAGTTAGCTTGTTGTAAATAAACAGATTCAGGGATTTTTTTTTTCTAGACATAGTTCTTAAGTCTTCTTGTTGTATTTGTCTGTTTGCTTTTAGTGGCCCATTCTCCTCTTCCTCCATTTTAGTAGAGGTTACCCTGAGGGCAGCTAAAACCACAAACTTGGGTAAGAAGGCAACACCCTTAATTTGGCCTTTGACTCTTGGCTGGATCTATATTTTGGCTGAGAAGTCTTAACAGGAGATACTTATGAAAAAATAAAGAGCTTATTTATCTTTCCATTTGGGGGCCAATTTAGATTTTCTAACCTTGAGGCCTCAAATCAAGGTATTGATCAGTTTAAGTTATAGACCACTTAACCACTTTCTCTAGAGTGATGGGTGTCATAGACACACACAGTCTACCTTTTAGTTGTTATAGTTTTACCATTATTGTGACATAAAAAGGTTCACCAATTTTCCATTCTGCAATATCTGTCTTCTTGCCATATCTTTCACTCAACCACAAAGCCAAGAAACTCATTTTAAGTTTTAATTTTGCTAGCACCTTACTTCTGGGTACCAATTTCCATATTAGAGTATAGGCTAAACTGCCATACCAACCACACCATATACATGCCATACCATATATATATATTTTTTTATAGTGCCTTAAATAAGAAAAAAGTTTTGTTTTTGTTTTTTTATGTGACAGTCTGTGAAAATAGGCCTGTGGTCCAGGTTAGTATGCAGCTCAGCACCATGAGATCATCTAGGAACCCAAGTTCCTTTCATTCTGTTGTTCTACATCAGGATTTCTCAAACTCAGTACTATTTTTTTAAAAAAAGATTTTATTTATTTGAGAAAAAGAGCAAAAAAGAGAGCACAAGCGGAGTCAGGGGTGGCGGGGAGGGGCAGAGGGACAAGTAGACTCCCTGCTGAACAGGGAGCCCAACACAAGGCTTAATCCCAGGACCCCGGACCATGACCCAAGCCAAAGGCAGATGCTCAACCAGCTGAGCCACCTAGGTGCCCCTCAGATTCAGTACTGTTGACATATCGGGGCCAGCTAATTGTTGTGAATGGTTGCCCTGTGCAGTATAGGATGTTTAGCAGTATTTCTGACCTCTACTTACTAGATGCCAATGGCGCTTCACTAGTTAGGACAAACAAAAATATCTCCAGACATTACCAGATGTCCCCTGGGAGGCAATATCATTCCTGGTTGTGAAACATTGCCTTATAATCTCTTGAAATCATCTTCATCTATGTGGTCAAAGCAGATTTTTATCCATACTGAAGAGGAAAACCAACCAATCAAAACAGTCTCAGATGGTATAATTAGCAATGACATTAATACAGTAATTATAACTTTATTCCATATGTTCAAAAGTTAAGATATGGAAGGTGTAAAAAAGACCCAAACTGAAGTTGAAGAGATGAAATTACAATGTTTGATAGAACTAAGAAATATATTAAATGGGGGGAGTTGGCTGTGAAGAGAGCAGAATAAGAGGACCCTAAGCTTGCCTTGTTCCATGGATATGACTAGATAACACCACATCAGCATAAATAGTGTGGAAGATGACCCAGACTGACAGAACAAACTCCTTAACTAAAGATAGAGAAGAGACCATATCAAAGAAGATAGGAAGGGCAAAGATCAGTTTGGGAGCAAAACAGACTGTGGCCATTCATGGTAGGGAGGGAGCTGGTGGTGTGGAAAACCCCAGAATTTCACAACAGGGAGCCTATGAATAAGGAGGATGGATCCCCATAGCATTTGTCTTTGAAAGCAAGAGGGGCTGAATTTCATGAGTTCTTACAATCAAAGAGACTTAAAGCCTGGAATTTTAAAAACCAGAGGCTCAGCTCTAGGAGAGCCCTAAGGACATCAGGAAGGGAGTTCCTGCCCTTAAAAAACAGCAAGACAAACAGCCCATGCAGATATAGCATAGCCCCAGCAGTTTGAAAAACATGAGCGACCTACGGGAGGGAGAGTGATTTGCTCATCTCAGAGCATGGCCTGGAGAAACAGGGATCATGGGAAGACCCCTGTAGGAACAGGGGAGTTGGCAGGCACCATTTCTCTGTACTGCCCCCCAGCATAAACAATGGCCACCTGTGGGAACCAGTAGCACTTGTTACCTAACTTGTAGTACCAAGCCCTGCACCCTTGGACACCCCCCACCCCGCACCCCATCACACTTAAGCAATCTGCCCATCCAAGTCATGCTGCTTCTGGCACTACAGCACACCCCCCCACACACACAGACTGGCACAAATCCTGCCAATACCACATCTCCTGACCTGTGCATTTTGCAGGACCTCAGTTCCAGCTGTGGAAGGGGTTAGGTCTCATTTCACAAGCCAACCACTGTATACCTTGTTAAAATGTACCCCCACTCCTACTGGGGACCAAACACTGCTGATAAAAGGCAAAGAGAGCCTCTGCAGGCAACTGTACAGAAAGAAAAAGAGGCCAAGATTCAACAGCAGAGCACATGCAACATTCATAGGAGACTCCCTGAAGAGCCAGGTCCTAGGGACCAGGGGACACTACACTGCAGGGCCCTATAGGACCTCTTATTCATAAGGCTGTTGTCTTTAAGAACAAGAGAAATAGCTGACTTTCCTAATACACAGAAACAGACACAGAGAGTTAGACAAAATGGGGAGACAGAGAAATATATCCCAGATAAAAGAACAGGACCAAACCCCAGCAAGAGATGTAGGCAAAAAGGATGTAAGTAATATGTCTGATAGAAAATTTAAAGTGACTATCCTAGGAGTACTTGGTGGGCTCAGTCAGAAGTGTAACTCTTCATCTTGGGGTATTGAGTTCGAGCCCCAGTGTAGAGATTATGAAATCTCTAAATTACTAAAAAGATTACTAAAAAATAAAAATAAATAAAATAATGATCATAAATATACTCACTGCACCTGAGAAAAGAGTATAAGATATCAGTGAACTCTTATTAGCGCACAGATTAAAAAAGAACCAGAGATCAAGAACATAATAAATGAAACTAAAAACACACTTGATGAAATAGATAGAAAGCTAGATGGAGCAGGGGAACAAATTAATGACCTGGACGACTAAGTAGTGGAAAGTAACCAACCTGAGAAAAATAAGAAAAGAAAATTATGTAAATTGAGAATAGTCTCACAGAACTCAGTGACTCCATCAAATTAACACTGGAATTATAGGACTCTCAGAAGAAAAAGAGAGAGAAAAGGGGACGGAAAACTTTTTTGATGAAATAATAGCTGAAAACTTCCCTAATCTGGGGAAAGAAACAGACATTCAGATCTAGGAGGCATAGAGATTCCCCCCAAAATTCAACCCACAGAGGTCTACTCCAAGACACATAGTTATTAAAATGGTAAAAATTAGTGATAAAAAAATTTTTAAGGCAGCAGGAGAAAAGAAGACAGTTACATACAAGGAAAACCCTGTAAGACTATCAGCTGATTTTCAGCAGAAACTTTGCAGGCCTGGAGGAGTGGCATGATATGTTCAAAGCACTGAATGGGAAAAATCTGCATCCAAGAGTACTCTATCCAGCAAGACCATTCAGAATAGAAAGAGATGGAAAGAGTTTCCCAAACAAAAATTAAAGAAGTTCACAACTGGCCTACCAGAAATATTTAAGGAGACCCTTTGAGTAGAAAGGAAAGACCATAAATGAAAATATGAAAAGTAAAAAATATAAAAGCAGTAAAAATTAATATTTCTGTAAAAATTCAGTCGAGAGATTCATAAAATAAAAGGATATAAAATATGACACTATATACCTAAAACACAGGGGGAAGAGGAGTAAAAACTGGGTTCAAACTTAAGTGACCAACCATCAACTTAATATAGACTGCTATATGCAGATGTTTTTTACAAAGCTAATGGTAACTGCAAATCAAAAACCAGTAATAGATATGCAAAGAATAAAGAGAAAGGAATCCAAGTATAACACTAAAGAAAGCCAACAAACCATGAAAGAGAGCAAGAGAAGAGAGAGAAAATCTGTCACTTTAAAAGGCAAATAACAAAATGTAATAAATACATATTTATCAGTAATTACTTTGAATGTAAAAGGACTGAATGGTCCAATCAAACGACATAGGGTGACCGAGTGAATAAAAAAATAAGACCCATCTCTATGCTGCCTATAAGAGACGAATTTTAGACCAAAAGATACCTGCAGATTGAAAATGAGGGAATAGAGAGACATTTATCATGCAAATGGATGTCAAAAGAAAGCTGGGGCAGCAATACTTATACCAGAAAACTAAATTTTAAAACAAAGACTGTAACAAGAAACAAAGAAGGACACTGTATATTAATACAGGTGACAATCAAATAAGAAGATAGAACAACTGTAAATATTTATATACCCAAATACAGAAAACAATAACAAACATAAAGGAAATGATCAATAGTAATACAATAATAGTAGGGGACTTTAATACCTCATTTACATTGATGGACAGATTATTCAAAGAAAAACTCAACAAGGAAGCAGTAGCTTTGAATGATACAATGGACCAATGGATTTAACAGACATATTCAGAACCTCCCATCCTAAAAGAGCAGAATACACATTCTTTTCAAGTTCACATGGAACATTCTCTAAAGAAATTGCATGTTAGGCCACAGAACAAGCCTTAACAAATTCAAAAAAATGGAAGTCATATCATGCATCTTCTCTGACCACAATGCTATGATTCTAGGAATCAATCACAAGAAAAAATCTGCAGAAATACATGGAGATTAAATAACATGCTACTAAAGAATGAATGGGTCCACCAAGAAATCAAAGAATAAATCAAAAAGCACACGGAAACAAATGAAAATGAAATCACAGTGGTCCAAAACCTTTGGGATGCACCAAAAATGATGCTAAAAGGGAAGTTTATAGCAATACAGGCCTAACTGAAGAAGCAAGAAAAATCTCAAATAACCAACCTAGCCTTATACCTAAAGAAGGTCAAATAGGGGCTCTGGGTGGCCCAGTCATTTAAATATCCAACTCTTGATTTTGGCTCAGGTCGTAATCTCAGGGTCATGAGATCAAGCGCTGCGTGGGGCTCCTAAGTGTGAAATGTACTTAAGATTCTCTCTCTCTCTCCTGTGTGTGCACTCTCTCTCTCTCCACCAATATAAATAAAATCTTAAAAAAAAAAAGGACAAATAAAACCTGAGCCCAGCAAGATGAAGGACACAATACAGATTAGAGCAGAAATAAATGATACAAAAACTAAACACAGTAGCACAGATCAGTAAAACCAGGAACTGGTTCTTTGAAAAGACCAACAAGATTGATAAACCTCTAGCCAGACTTATCAAAAAAAAAAAAAAAAAAAGACACAAATCAACACAATCACTAATGAAAGAGGAGAAATAACAACCGCCACAGAAATACAAACAATTGTAACAGAATACTATGAAACCCTATGTGCCAGCAAACTGGACAACTTAGAAGAAATGGATCAATTCCAAGAAACATATAACCTACCAAAACTAGAACAGGAAGAAATAGAAAATTTGAACAGACCAGTCACCAGCAATGAAATTGAATCAATAATGAAAAAACTCCCAAAAAACAAAAGTCCAGGACCAGTTGGCTTCATAGGTGAATTCTACCAAACATTTAGAGTTAATGCCAATTCTTCTTATACCATTCCAAAAAAATACAGGAGGAAGGAAAATTCCCAAATTCATTCTGTGAGGCCAGTATCACACTGATGACAAAACAGTAAAAGTATAAAGACACCACAGTAGTTCAGTCAGAACAGCATGTGACTCTTGATCTCAGGGTCGTGAGTTTATGCTCCTTGCTGGGTATGGAGATTACTAAAAAAAATAAACTTTAAAAAAGGACACCACAAAAAAAAGAGAGCTATAGGCCAATATCTCTTGTGAATATAGGTACAAAAACATTAGCAAACCCAATCTAGCAATACATTAAAAAAAATACACCATGACCAAATGAGATTTATTCCCAGGATGCAAGGGTGGTTCAATATTCACAAAAGAATCAACATGATATGTCACATCAGTAAGAGAAAGGATACAGACCATATGATCATTTCAGTACATGCATAAAAAGCATTTGACAAAGTACAACATCCCTTCATGATAAAAAAAATATGCAAACTAGGTCTAGAGGGAACATAACACATAACTCAACATAATAAAGGCCTTGTTTGAAAACCCACAGCCAACATCATATTCAATGATGAAACTGAACACTCTTCTCCTAAGGTCAGGAACCTTCTCCTAAGGTCCACTTTCACCACTTTTATCAACATGGTACTGGAGTCCTCACCACAGCAATGAGATATCATAAAGAAATAAAAGACATCCACATTGATAAGGAAGAAGTAAAACTCTCAGTGTTTGCAGATGACGTGATACTCTTTATAGAAAACTCTGAAGACTCCACCAAAAAAACTACTAGAACTGAGAAATGAATACAGTAAAGTCACAGGATACAAAAATCAATGTATAGAAATCTGTTGCATTCTTATACACTAATAATGAAGCAGCAGAAAGTGAAAGAAATAATCCCATTTATAATTGCACCAAAAACAATACAATTTCTAATAATAAACATAACCAAAGAGGTGAAAGACTTGTACTCTGAAAATTATAAAACACTGTTGAAAGAAATTCAAGATGACACAAAGAAATGGAAAGACATTCCATGCTCATGGGTTGGAAGAACAAATATTGTTAAAATGCCTATATTACCAAAAGCAATTTACAGATTTAATTTAATCCCTATCAAAATGCCAGTAGTGCTTTTCACAGAACTAGAACAAACAATCCTAAAATTTATATGGGACCACAAAAGACCTCAAATAGGCAAAGTAATCTTGAAAAAGAAAAAGAAAACCAAAACTGGAGGTATCATAATCCCAGATTTCAAGTTATGTTACAAAAAGTAGTAATTAAAATAGTATGGTATTGGAACAAAAATAGACACATAGATCAATGGAACAGAATAGAAAACCCCAAAATAAGCCCACAATTAAATGAATTAATCTTTGACAAAGTAAGAAAGAATATCCAACAGAAAAAAGAATATCTCTTTAACAGATGGTGTTGGGAAAACTGGACAGCCACATCCAAAAGAATGAAATTGGACCACTTTCTCCCATCATACACAAAAATAAAATGGATTAAAGACCTTAATTTAAGACCTGAAACCACAAAAATCCTCAAAGAGAACACAGAAATAATCTCTCTGACATTGGCTGTAGCAACATTTTTCTAGATAATGTCTTCTGAGGCAAGGGAAATAAAGGCTAAACTATTGGGGAACACCTGAGTGACTCAGTCAGTTAAGCATCTGCCTTTAGCTTGGGTCATGGTCTCAGGGTCTTGGAATCAAGCCCTATGTCTGGTTCTCTGCTCAGCAGGAAGTCTGCTTCTCCCTCTTCATCTGTCCCTCCCCCTGCATGCTGTCTCTCATCCTCTCTCCCAAATAAATAAATAGGATCTTTAAAAAAAATTTTTTTTAAACCCTAAACCATTGGGACTACATCAAAATAAAAAGTTTCTGCACAGCAAAGGAAATAATCAGCAAAACTAAAAAGCAATCTAGAGGGCGCCTGGGTGGCTCAGTCATTAAGCATCTGCCTCTGGCTCAGGTCATGATCCCAGAGTCCTGGGATCAAGTCCCACATCAGGGTCCCTGCTTGGCAAGGAGCTTGCTTCTCCCTCTGCCCCCAACTCCCCCCTGCTTATACTCTCTTTGTCAAATAAATAAAATCTTTTTTTTTTTTACAAATAAATAAAATCTTAAAAAGATATACAGATGGCCAACAGACACATGAGAAGATCCTCATCATCACTTATCATCAGAGAAATACAAGTCAAAACTAAAATGAGATATCACATCACACCTATCAAAATGGCTAAAATCAAAAACAAAATACAAGTGTCAGCAAGGACATGAAGAAAAATTATCTTGCACTGTTGGTGGGAGTGCAGCCACTGTGGAAAACAGTATGGAGGTTCCTCAAAAAGTTGAAAATATAACTACCCTATGACCCCATCATCACGCTACTGGGTATTCATCCAAAGAATACAAAAACACTAAGTCAAAGGATAGATGCACCCCTACATTTATTGCAGCATTGCTTACAATAGCCAAGATATGGAAGCAGGCCAAGTGTCCATCAATTAATGAATGGATAAAGAACACGCGTGCATGTGCATGTGCGTG
>CM052814.1:47023503-47048340 GCA_028533885.1 Nasua narica
TGCCCTCCATGATTTTCTTTATACTCCACACGTAAGTGAGACCATAAGATAATTGCCTCTCTCCGCTTGACTTATTTCACTCCGCATAATCTCTTCTAGTCCTGTCCATGTTGATACAAACGTTGGATATTCATCCTTTCTGATGGAGGCATAATATTCCATTGTATAGATGTACCACATCTTCCTTATCCATTCATCTGTTGAAGGGCATTTTGGTTCTTTCCACAGTTTGGCTATTGTGGCCATTGCGGCTATGAACATTGGGGTGCATGTGGGTGCCCCCAATATTTGCTTTCCTCATCCACTGCTGCCACTGCCCAAACTGCTGCCCAAACCTGCAGTCTAAACCTGCTGCCCTGTCCCCCCAACCTCAACCCTACCCCACTGCCTGGCAGTGGTGAATTGTTACAACCTGAATGCTTATCAACGTGCCATTAGGACTAAGTCCACAATGTCTCTGGATCTTGTTTTTCTAGTCACTACTTAAAAAATGTACACCCCTCTAGTCTCCAGTTCTCTAATCCTTACTATGCTCTGGTCCTATCTCCTAAATCGGTCTCCCATCCCACTTCTCCCTCCCAAATCCCTTCCATGTTCAACCAACTATCCTATATTCTCAACCTCTTTGCATTCATAGGAATAGCAAAACCTCACTTCATTCTCATAACAACATCTATTGTGATTCCCATTTTTCATAACGTGAACTTGACTAGCCTACGATCATATATGTATTTAGTAGAAGGCTAGAATCCCCCAAACCTTTAATGTCTAGTTTAAGAGAATTTTCACCACTCAGTACTGGTGTAATATACATACTAAGTGCTTATTCGAGGACCAAATGATTAAACTATACTAGCTATCCCAAAATTTATGAGATTTATTCCTTTCCCTGTGGACCTAACTAGACCAGTTTATAGTCATCATCAAATTACAGTAAGAAACCTTTTTCTTCAATTATCTCAAAGTCAAACAATTATTGAACAAGTGAGCTATGAAAAACACCAAGAACTTAGAAATTTAAAAAAAGCCCTCCAAATAGCCAAAATAGCTCTAACACCACAAAAATTTATTCAAGTTTTAATTTCATATGCACTTCAAATTACTTTGGTGATATGATTTTATAGTTTATAGATATCAAAAGTACCAGATTAAAAGACAAAGTGTGTGACAGATGGGATTAGAGACACACAGCCTATAGAGACAGTTGTCAGAATTAAAATATTAATTTTAATTAATAGAAATAGAAGATAACACTTTTCTGACAGAAATAGAAGATAACACTTTTCTAAAAACTATAAAACATATAGTTGTCTGGGCCCATGTAGTGGAGCCAATAATCCTTCCATAGTTTACGTTAGTTCATAATGATAATCAAGCAGTGTTAATGTTCAAAATACTTATGCTTATGCTTATGAAGGAAGCATAGCATGTGTTTTAAATGAAAGTAAATAATTCTTCATTTGTGAAGCTAAAGAGGTACCTTTCAGTTACCAGAAACAATTTATATATGTAACCTCTTTAAACCATTTCAGAGTAATAAGGTACTACAGCCTCTGCTTATTGAAGGTCTGGACATTATCCATAAAAATAAAGACAAGACTTCACAAGTCTTAAACTAAAATAGGAAAGTGTGGCCAGACTATGCAAACAAGATACTTCAGACCTCTAAGCTGTTGGAAATCAGGAAAAACTGGCTATTCTACCAAGTTCTTTACTCCATTAGAAAACGTATTCTGGGGGCCCCCTGGGTGGCTCAGATTGGTGGGTGTCTGCTTTTGGCTTGGGTCCTGGTCTCCAGGTCCTGGGATTGAGCCCTTTGGGCTCCCAGTTCAGCACAGAGTCTGCCTCTCCCTACCCCTCTGCCGCTCCCCCTGCTTGTGCTCTCTCTGACTCTCTCTCTCAAATGAATAAATAAAATCTTAAAAAGAAAAGAAAAGAAAAAGTATCCTGATTTCTTAAGAGGAGAGTAAAGAAGGCAACCTTAGTTGGATATTTTCTTTTAAATAAGACTTATTCTCGTTTGGAAATATAATTAGAGGTATAATTAAACTATGGAAACCTTCCACAGACCAACATTTGGTCAGTTTAAAAGTGCGGCACCACACACAGGTTGTTTTGGGTTTTTTTTAAGATTTTATTTATTTATTTGAGAGAGAGAGAGAGAGATCAGAAGTAGGCAGAGAGGGAGGCAAGGGGCGTGGGGGAAGCAGGCTCCCTGCTGAGCAGAGAGCCCAATGCTGGGTTCGATCCCAGGACCCTGAGATCATGACCTGACCTGAAGGCAGAGGCCTTAATCCACTGAGCCACCCAGGTACCCCCACACAGGTTGGTTTTAAGATGACAGTGTCAATGCCAGCTTCGGTCCTCAGACTCTTAGCCAACAATGAAGCAAATTATTAGGGAGCAACCCTTCACTTTTCTAAGCTACCATGAACTAAATCCTCTATTGTTACTTTACTGTCCATCCACTCTTACATGATCCAACTGTTGACTAACTGAATTGAAATATATTTATTGAAATACATTTTTTTAAATTTTTATTTATTTATTTGACACAGTGAGAGAAGGAAGACAAGCAGAGGGAGTGGGAGAGGGAGAAGCAAGCTTCCCGCCAAGTGGAGAGCCTAATGTGGGGCTCGATCCCAGGACACTGGGATCATGAGCTGAAGGCAGATGCTTAACGACCGAGCCACCTAGGTGCCCCTGAAATATATTTTTTAAAGATTTATTTATTTATTTGCGAGAGAGAGAGAGAGAGAGTGGGGGGTAGGGGCAGAGGGGGAGAGAGAGAATCTTAAGCAGACTTGACACTGCATACAGCTGGATGCAGGGCGCAATCCCATGACCTGAGCTGACACCAAAAGTCAGACACTTAACCAACTGTGCCACCCAGGTGCCCCTGTTGAAATATATTTTATTTTATTTAAGATATTTATTTCTTTGACAGAGATCACAAGTAAGCAGAGAGGCAGGCAGAGAGAGAGGGGGAAGCAGGCTCCCCGCTGAGCAGAGAGCTTAATGCTGGGCTCCATCCCAGGACCCTAAGATCATGACCTGAGCTGAAGGCAGAGGCTCAAAGCACTGAGCCACCCCGATACCCCTGTTGAAATATATTTTAAAAAGAAAAAGAAGTCTTACATTTTCAAGATGCCTCCCTTTTTCAGGAATATGTAATCAGTAGCAATTTGTTGGGTACTAAGGGTAAACAAGCATTCCTAAAAGGACTCAAAGCGTAAAACATTTGGAGAACCATTAAGAATAAAAATAACAAGTAAATATATTGTTATGGCTCCTTATTATTTAAGGTACAAGGTCAAACTCCAAGTGCAAGATAATAAATAAGAACCAACATCCACTTAATATTTTCTATGTGCCAAGAGCTGAATTAATCACAGTGAAAACATGCCCTTATTTACTCCCACGACCCTAAATTCCATTTTAATTCCGTCCAAAATAAAACTTAGTCAAAGTAAATTTCCCAAGGTCACACAGCTACTAAGTGGATTTTAAACTAAGCAGTGCAATTCTAGAAGTCATTCTCTTAACCACCAAATTAGAGAAGATAGCCCACTGAAGAAGAGAAAGAATGAATAAACCCCTTAGTTGGGGTTATTTAATGGGCCCTCTAATTCCTAAAGGATTAAAGTGATTCCTTCCATTTAAAGTAAATTTTGAATGCAGAGGGTAGGAAGATTAACAAATAGGTGACTTCTACCAAAACCCAATATTATTTGCCCCATATCCAAGACACTCCCCAAACACAGCTGACTGCTTGCAGGATGTCAAGCCACACAGACTCAGCATGTCCTGGCAAAAAAGGGTCACCACCTTCCTCCAGTGACAACAGACTGAGATCAGTCTTGTGTGCATGAAGAAGTGGCTCCTTAACTGATTGGGAAGCTGCCGTTTCAAAATTCAATCACAGCCTGGCAAAATCTTCACTTAGAAGAACACCTACAAGTAATTGCCCCAAATTAAATAATGGCTCCCAAGTGCAGATCATTGTGTTCCTGGGTAGGCCAACAATGGAGCACCCACAATCCTGCATGAAGAAAGGCTGACAGCAGAGCACTCACTGAAACAAAGACTCCGAACATTTGGCTCTGATGAGCAGACAATCGTGGGCTCAGAGGGGGCTGACAGATTGTGTGAGAAGCTGTCAGAAACTATGCTGACAGCGCCGAGAACAAGTGCTGAAGACGGAGTGCCAAAGAGTGCCGAGTGCGTGTCAGCGCCCGGGTCCTTAGGGATCAAAACAAAAGGGAAGTAAACAGTATGTGGAAATGGAAATCCTAACAACAAGGCAGTGAGAAATGATCAAACCAGAAGTGGCCAAGGTAAGTGGAGCAGGCCCACAGACAAACATAGCTAACGCCAGAGAAAATGCGTGTTGCCCCTTCCGACCCAACCAACATGGCGCCTACCATCCCAGGAAGGAGCAATGACTAAATGAAATAGCACAGAAAAAGAACATCAAAGGAACTGAGAACTTGCTAAAGATTCAATAAATGCTAGCCTATATTATTAGGTTTGCATATTTACTGTTTATCATAGTCTTTTTTTTTGAGAGAAAAAGAGAGCGAGAGAGGAGGGGCAGAGGGAGAGGGAGAGCCTCAAACAGGCTCCACACCCAGCGCAGAGCCTGAGGCAGGGCTCGATCTCACAACCCTGAGATCATGACCTGAGCCAAAATCAAAAGTCTGACGCTTGGGGCACATGGGTGAGTCAGTCGGTTGAGAGCCTGGCTCTTGATTTCAGCTCGGGTCATGATCTCAGGGTCCTGGCATATGCTTGCGGATTCTTTCTCTTCCTCTCCCTCTGCCCCTTTTCCCACTCATGCTCTCCCTTGCTCTCAAATAAATAAAATAAAGTTTAAAATATGGTGAAAAAAAAAAAAAAGAGTCAGATGCTTAACTGAGCCACCCATGTGCCCCTGTATATATATTTTTCACTTAATTCTCTCAATAATTCCATGCCTTATGTGTCACTGCCACAATTTTAGAGATGAGGAAACTGAGGCCCAGAGCCATTCCTCTCTTAGTAAATTATAAACCTAGGTCTAGAGCTTACGTCTGTCAGACAAAAAAAAAAAAAAACAAACCCAAAAACAAAAGCAACCCCATAGCTTTTTCACTAATTCCATCTCTACTGCAACGAGACTTTGGTTGACTATTTGTGATGAATCAAGGATGATCATAATTCTTTGACACTTCTCCTATTGAGAGGTAGGGTCTTTGTCCTCTCCTCCTGAACCTGGGAAGACGGCACTACCACTTTGACCAATAGAATATGGTAGAAGTGAAGTTATGCCGACATTCTGGGCCCAAACCTTAAGAGTACAAGCTTTCTCATAGGCTTTTAACCATTTTGTTAGGTTCATTTATTACAAAATATCTACAAACACTTTTAGAAAAACCTCTCAACTCTGACAGCCAAATATTTTGTGATTTGATTCTCAAAAAAGATATTCTACACAGTCAATAAATGCATCTGTAGAAGTTAAAAAAAAAAAAAAGAGAGAGAGTATGAGCTTCCGTGCCCCACCTCCTGGGGTGCTCCCTCTGGAAGGCCAGCCGCCACATAAGTACAGCTATACTGAGACCCCGTGGGAAGTGGCCCGCAGGACAAGATGCCATCCATAAGAAACACAGGCCAGGAATCACCCATGGGCCAGATATGTGAAAGAGGACATCTTGGAAGTGAATCCTCCACTGTAGGGGCCCTAGTTGCTACCATATGGATCAGAGATAAACCACACAGCTGAATCCTTCTGAAATTCCCGACTTAGGAAGTTGTGAATAAAACAAGTGGCTGTTTTCATCAAGAGAAACGACATCTTGCCATTTGCAACAACGAAGATGGAACTAGAGGGTATTACGCTAAGCGAAATAAGTCAGAGAAAGACAATTATCACATGATCTCTCTGATATGAAGAACTTGAGAGGCAGGGTGAGGGGTCGTGGGGGGGTGGGGGAGAGAATGAAACAAGATGGGATCAGGAAGGAGACAAACCATAAGAGACTCCTAAACTCACAAAAAAAACTGAGGGTGGCTGGGGGGTGAGAGGGTAGGGATAGGGTGGCTGGGTTATGGACATTGGGGAGGGTATGTGCTATGAAATGTGTAAGCCTGACGATTCACAGACATGTACCTTGGGGCAAATAATACATTATATGTTAATTAAAAAAATAAGTGGCTGTTTTAACTTTTAAAAACCTTTCTTTATGAAATAATTTCAGATTTAGAAAAAATTCTGCAAAAGTAGTGCCAAGAAATTCTGCATACCTTTAACTCGGCTTCATCAAATGTTAATACCCTACATAACCACAGCACAACTTTCAAAACCAAGAAAATAGTACTCGGATTTGGTCAACTGTCCCACTAATGTCCTTTTCTGGTCCAGGATCCAATCCTGGATCATATATTACGTCATGTTGTCTCATCCTTTAGTAGTCTTTCATCTACAACTGATAGTGGATGGAAGTCTTTGATGAACTTGATACTTTTGAGGAGTACAGGGCGGTTATTTTGTAAAATGTCCCTCAATTTGATTTGTCTGATGTTTCCTTATGATTACGTTTAGATTACGTATTCTTGGCACATGTAACACAGAATCAATGTTGCATCAGGGTCTCGTATCAGGAGGCTACATAATATGTCTCACTCCAAAATAATTGTTTTTTTTTTTTTTTATTTGACAGAGAGAGATGTAGCGAGAGAGGGAACACAAGCAGGAGGAGTTGCAGAGGGAGAAAGTAGGCTTCCCACCGAGCAAGGAGCCCGATGCGGGGCTCGATCCCAGGACCCCAGGATCACGACCCGAGCCGAAGGCAGATGCTTAACGACTGAGCCACCCAGGCGCCCCCAAAATAATTGTTTTAAAGCTACTCAGGTTTGGTACAGCTAATCAGAACAGAATACCTTTGGGCTCCTCTTTGGACAAAATGAATTTCCTACTTCTCTGGTCTGAAAAATAATGCATCTTTCTATGGAAAGATGATACTGACAGATAATTACTATGCAAATATAAAGAAATACTAGCTGCTCTTAAACGTTGAGGTCTAGTTGCAAGAATAGTGTATCACCAGGGCGCCTGGGTGGCTCAGTGCGTTAAAGCCTCTGCCTTGGGCTCAGGTCATGATCTCAGGGTCCTGGGATCAATCCCCACATCAGGCTCTCTGCTCAGCGGGGGGACTGCTTCCCTCTCTCTCTGCCTACTTGTGATCTCTCTCTCTCTCTCTCTGTCAAATAAATAAATAAAATCTTAAAAAAAAAAAAAGAATAGTGCAACACGTTAGCCAAAAGGTATTTTGCTTTACTCTCATTCTCATATTGTAAGTTCTTTAAAAATTCCATCATTTAGGCGGACTAAATAATGGAGTTTGATGGAGTACCCAGCAAAATGATTTATTTTAGGTTTGGGTTTTTGTTTCGGGATGCCCACTAGAGGTCAGGATTGCAGCACTGAAAACCAAGCAGAAGCTTAAAAAAGATTTCAGGGACCTTCACAACAGTCTTGCATACAAATTGATTCAAGTTCTAATATTTTAAAACCCTTACGGTTAAGTCCTCCTTTATGTCTACTACCCACTTACTAATATATATAAAATATAACAAAACTTGCACGATTCCAACTTTCCCTTCCCCCCAATATTGTAATATGTTTTCCATTTTTATAATAGATACATTTGTTAGTTTTTTCATGAGTAGAGGGAGTTCAAGAATGGGAAGGGATGGACATAATCTATGAATGCATCTATCTAGTTGTCGGTGATTTTTTTAAATCTTTGTTTGACTTATATTTGTTTCTATAAGTGAAGTACTAAATAAAGATATAACTACAAAGTCTGATTCCTTAATTATGAGTGACCCTGGGAAAAATACTTAGCGGTTCGTGAAATCTAAATTAAATAAACCTTATTTTTTTAGAAAAAAAGGAGATAAAGTAAGAGAAATAAGTCAAATTCCAGGTTTTGGCAAATATTTTTCAAATTTGTGTGCCGCCAGGCATTCTGCAGACTACCTAGCATATATTATCACTTGTGTTTACAACGATGGATAAGTCGTTTCTCCACGTAGGGACTACCAAACTAGGATTGGAAATAAAAATATAAATAGGTAACACATTACCCCTGGTTAACAAAGGAGAGGTGTGACCTGAAAAGTACTTTAAAGTTCTCATGAAGGTGACTTACTGGTGATGAACATTGACAATCACCCTCCTATTCTCAATCCCCTAATGTCATGATGAGCCTTGGATTATACTGTCTTCCAGCTACAGGTGTCAATCAATCATCCCAGGCTGTGAGGATGTTTCTGATGCCCTTCTTAAAGACAAAGACTTTGACCAATTCCTAACTATCAGCTGATCTTGATCCTCCCCTTCCTCCAATCTCCTGTCCTTTCTCTCCATTCTGTCTCTCTCTCTCTCCAATAAATAAATCTTTAAAAAAAAACCATGAAATGTTCCTCAAATTAGTTTTTTTCTATGATTTCTTGATAGAAACTGCATACTTTTGGTGGTTAAGCCTCATTTTCAGGTTATTAGAAGGTAAATAAATTATGTTCCATTCTTCCTTAAATATGAAACGTGAGCTCCTGAACAGTAACATTAAGATTCAGACATGTTATCTTTCATCTTCTTCTATCCCAGAAGCTTCACTACCTCTTTCCAAATCTGAAAATGGGGGTGTAATGCATCAGGGTGATATGCTCAGGAAAAGAAAACCAATCACACATTTATCATTGTCGTCAGAGATAAGCAGAAGCTGACATTTTAAGTATTCCCAAAGCCGAATCATGGGGGAGAAAACCCCAAAACAACTCAAGGACTTGCAGTAAATACACAGTTGAAAGGATTTAAAAGGCTTGACATCCTGTATGTAATTTGCTTGGTGATGAGTCCAGTGAAAGGCAGCAGCTAGACTACCACACCAGGGCATGCTCTGATCGTCAACTCTTACCCCATCCAAGGATTAAGTCCTGAGGTTTGTGTCACATGGGGAGCCATTAATTCATCTTTGGTGGCTCTTTCTCCTTCTTCTGTCCTCACTCGGTACATGGGTAAATGCTAGTGAAGCTTAAACACTAGGGACTTCAGGGGCAGAAGTAATACAGGGGGAAAGCACTGCAAGAGAGGTGGTTTTTTTGTTTTTGTTTTGTTTTTTACAGAGGGAGGGAGGTGTGGGGCAAAGAGAGAGGGAGAGAATCTCAAGCAGGTTCCACACTGGGGCTCGATCTCACAACCCTGAGGATCATGACGTGAACCGAAATCAAGAGTCAGACGCTTAACCGACTGAGCCACCCAGGCACCCCTGAAAGAGTTTAAAAAGTTAAATCAGGTAAAAAGCTCCACAGTTGCCTGCCATGTCTCTTTGAAGGTATGAGAAGGATGTTACTAATTTTAGAAACTCACAAGTTTTTGGTTAATCACCAGATGGGATTTTTTTCTTTTTTTTTTCCACCTCCTGCCCCTTGCCGCTTAGAGCCACTAGCAGTATGGTCTGATTAAAAAAGGCAGTGGAAACTTTGAGAATTCAGATGATGTATGCTGAAGATAGCCAAGAAGCCCTGGTTTCTCTCTGTCTCAGAGATAGTGTAGCCTCTTTCTGCCAAGAGCTACATGGGACCTAGCACCAAACTAAATGCACAACTTCACAGTAGCCATACATGGTAAATCTTAACTGCAACCATTTTATAGCACTTTACTGCAAAGAACTTCTTAGTACACTGTGTAATTCAACTGTAACAATATCTGTTAGGTACAGAGGTTGATACTAATACCTCCATTTTATAAAAAAAACCCTCAGATACGCTAGGTGATTTATCCGCATTCACAGCATTAGGACTGGAATGACAAGTTTCCTGATTCTAATCCCGTTTTTACTATTGGCTGGGTAGTTCACAACTGTGGTGATTTATTAGAATTACCTGGGGTGCTCTGGTAACACACTGATGCAGGAGTTCCACCTCAGATCAAATAAATAAAAATTTCTCGGGGGTACAGCCTGGCCGCTTGTATTTTTAAGAACTTCCCAGGATTCTCAAATATGGATCCAGACCAAGAGCTGAGCATTACCTACAGTTTGCAAGCCAACTGCATATTAGAATCACCTAGGAAGTTTTGATAACACCTCGAGTCTCATTTAATTGGTCTGGGTGGGGCCAGGTGGTCATCATATGCAGCCAAGAGTAGGAATCACTGTACAATGCCTCTAAAAGCACATCTTAAAATTTTTTAACTTAAAGTCCTCTTATAGATATTTCATAATATTTAAAATGTTTCTAAAGGTCACCTGGGCAAAGTTTTTAAAGTCAAACATCAAAACTAAGTGTCATTAAAAATAATGTGAATTGTGTTGTAATTGTGTGTTCAATTAATTAAAAGTTATGGAATCTAGCTGAAAATGATGATGATAATAGTAAAAGTGACTAATATATTTTTAAGAAATAAGACTGATATCGTGCTCAGTTTCATCTTTTTAGAACTTGTGGTGAGACAAATGAAGATGTTAAATAATCTCTCTGGGATCTATTAATGCAGATCATACATTATTTGAAAAAATAAAAGTAGACCACATTCAATTCTCTAATGAATACCCATTTCAAGTGCATTCATATAGGTAATAATCTACCAAGAGAAGATAGTTGATGTTTCCCTATGGTAGTAAATCAGTATACTGTATCTTATGTGAATTATGCATAAAATTTTAGCCAGCACTTGAAATATTATATTTATGAATTTAAAAATGAATACATAATGATGCAATCAGGTAAAATAATCACTAAGAGCATGAAAGCTGGGCTGCACTGCAGGCTAGTCTATAAACCCCCATCAGATCATCTGCAATCAGAAAAAAAAAATAGTCACTTGGAAAGTTGTTGAAAATCTGTTACTTGTACCAAATTTCACCAATGTCTTCAGGGATTTATGTCTGTATGTATATGTGTACATATTTGTATACAATTGGTATTCTATTTTAAAAGGAAACTATAAAATTGGCTATTTAAAAATCTATAGGAAATACAAGGAAATGATTTAAGCTTTATAAAAATGGGAAGAACTGAAAGGGATAAAATTTGGCAGATTAATGATGAGAAAAGAACAGCATATAATGAAAGCTAAGCAACAGAATTTCAAGTTAGCAGATTAATTTTATGAAACTGGTCATAAAAGAGATTTCAGAGAAAACAAGCTATCAATATTATTTCCTTAAATAATTCCACTGAAAATCGGTACTTGCTCATCAATTACAAATGTGTTCTCAAATTTTAACAAAAATACATGAAATATTACTTGCTTGACCAGAAATCACACTCCTTATGAGAAGCGACAATATACATGTTTTCAAAAATAGTAATAATTTTTAACTGCAGCCTGAATATTTAATCCTTAAATAAAAAAAATTTATAAAATAGAAATGACAAATTTTTTAAGTGTAACAAAATATTCTGATAAGCAATTAATTTTCCTTGAATACTAAAAACAGTTGAAAATTGAAAAAAGTCCTATTTTCTACAGCTTTATGATATGTCTACACAGGCATTTTTGCATAGCAATCACAATAATTAAGAATATACTTTTCCTACTTTCACTTTTCCATTCACGTATCAGGGATCTGTAAAATCTACCACTCTGAGCAGGGAGTTATCACAATTATCCACTTTTTTAGAAAGCAAAAAAGTAAGAGTTTCCAGTCTTTTCTTCTTTCTTTCTTAAAATTTTATTTATTTCGATGAGAAAGGCACAGAAATAAAAGCACGCACATGTGCACGCACGAATGGGGGGGAGGCAGAGAGGGGGAGAGGGGGAGAGAAGGAGAGAGGGAGAGAGAGAGAGAGAGAATCCCAAGCAGACTCCTCACTGAGCGAGGAGCACCATCTCACAACCCTGAGATCATGACCTGAGAGAAAATCAAGAGTCTGAGGTTCAACTGACTGAGCCATCCAGGTGCCCCTCCAGTCTATTTTCAATGAAGTACTATTATAAATGTGGTAAACCAACTTGTGTTAGCAATGAGCTATCATGGAACAAAATGCCCAGGACTTCAGGTACATAAAGTCATATTTAGTCATTTGACTGCTTTAGAATGTAATTCAGCTCACTCAAAATTATGTTAAGCTATAAAACGGATGGGAGTGCTTGTTCCTTTATTAGGAGCTGACCAAGAGAAAGGTACCCACTTAAAGCAGACAAATAATTAAATCACTCATTATTGGAAGTTCTTTTCCAAGAAATCCTGGCCACAAATCGAGAAATTATACTAGAGGGACGCGCCTGGGTGGGGCAGTTGGTTAAGCATCTGCCTCCGGCTCAGGTCATGATTCCAGGGACCTGGGATCAGGTCCCATATCAGGCTCCTTGTCCTGCGGGGAGCCTGCTTCTCTCTCTGCCTGCTGCTCCCCCTGCTGTGCTCGCTCTCTCTCTGACAAATAAATAAAGAAAAAAATTTTTTTTTAAAGAAATTATACTGGAAATCACAATTCTAACTCCCATCGTGAAGAGGACATATCTTCTCTTAAGAAAAGATGGAAGAATTAGTTCGGCTAATTTGGTCTGAGATCTACTAAATGACAAAACAAAAAACCCAAGTTAAAAGCAAGAGGTATAACAAAGCAGAGAGACCTAATTAGCATAGGACACTGTAGCAACAAGACTATAGTAGTTGCTGCAAACATTCTATAATTATAAGGAAAAACTCTAGAAGCCCTGTGAAATTCATTCCTATTTAAACATAGTAAATTAAGCCTACTATTAAACAATCTGGAAATTCACTGTTGAAATTCATTAATAACATAAACCAAAAAGTTACAGAGAGGGGTTAAAATATCTGTACCACAGTTCTATTTCTGCCACTGACTAGCTTAGGTAAGTGTCTCAACCTCCGGGAATAAGATTCCTAAATAATAAAACAGAGAGCACCAGTTAAGAATAACAAAGAGGGGTTTGTTAAAAGCTCACTTCCTGGGTCCTATTCTGGAAGATTCTAATTCAGCAAGTCCAGGATGGGGAGGAATATCTATTATATATTTTAGCACCCTCCACCCTATTCTACAAATTGTGATAATAAACTGGCTTTAGGAACCACTGGCTTTCATGTTCTGTTTTTAAGAGTTAAGAGAAGCCAAAGAAGAAAGAGTTAGAAATACTCGTATAGATCTAGCCAAGAGGAGCCTTCTACAGCAAATAAGTTTGTATTTCATTTCCTTATTCCAGAGTCATGATTGTATCTGTTGCCATTCTGCTTCTGTCCCTGAAACTCATTCCATTGCAGTTGCTGGAGTAGAACTTACCGGTAAAATCTCTTTGTGATTATTTCCTGAAGGCTTCCTTTTTCTCTAATTGGGACTTAATTTCCCATTTCCTTGCATCAGGGACCCCATTTCCTTTCTTTGGATGGTCAAATGACCAGGAAAGAAGTTCAGCTTGAGGTAATCACTTCCTGAAACTCTCTGTGATTAAGCGTCCCCTGACTCCCACACCCCTCAAAGGAGATTTACTAACGTCCATTTATGTTACAACCGTTCTCTGTCACATGTCTTCTCTTAAGATTATTGGTACATTCACTTCATGGTACTTAAGGTTGTTTATGCATATTCATTTTCCCCATGAGATGGGAAACCCTTCCAGGCCAGGGACCACGTTTTACTGCTCTTGATAACTTCACAGCCAATCTAGAGCTGGGTATATTATAAACACTTAATAACTTTTTATTAATTTAGTTGAGTTGATCCTATTATCAAGGTGATTAGAAATTGAGAAGCTTTCTTTCCGAGGGAGGACAATCCATGCTTGATGTTTATAAATGAAATGAGAAGGGTTATAAAAGAGCAAGATACTACTTTTCCAAGTTAAATAAACTTTCTTTCTTCCCACTTTTCAAAAAAAGACTAAAGAAACATATATGATCCAAAGTCATCTCGAGAATTAGTCAGAAAAGTAAAAGAATTTAGAAGCATACAAAATAAAAAAAGGTGCTTTGTACTACAAATAATTCTATTTAATTGAACAGAATGAACAGATGTCAACCATGATTGGCTTTTAGCATAGGTTGACCTATGGTGTAAAGAAAGGTCTTGGCACGCGTCTTCATTTGCAGAGAAGGAGTTGTACAATCCCATAGTTACGAGGCTGAGCATAAAGATAGCTTTGATATCAGTTCATATCATCTCATGCCTCATTTATAATAAATGACATTTGACTTTCTCCTAAGACCAAGTTTTTATCTCCTAATTGAATTCTGGTTCTGAATTCTTACGTTTGTCTAAGTTGCTGTCCTGAGAGGCTGCTCAATTCTCTAGGCTTTTTTAAGACAGGGAAATTATTTTACTATTGCCAGTCCCCTGTTGAGAAATGAGATCCTCCTTCCAAATTCTATCCCTTTGCCTGGGGCTTGAAAACTTTATTGGACCTACCCTGCAGTCTGAATACTAGCATCTCCTGAGATCCCGAGAGTCATGCTTGGTGCTCCAGGGAAGACCTACTGCTTCTTTCAATATACTAACGTCTACTACTGAAGGCCAACACCTGTACTAGTAGGTGCAAAGATAAACCACAGTCCTGCCCTTGAACATGACATGCTCTAAACACATGAAAAGTTCATCCTACCTGACTGGCCACTACCTCAAAGTTCACCCTTGAAGGAACCTCCATATGTTGTCTAATGTTGGGCACCACAGGCTTTGATCCTCCTCTATTGACTTTCACTTTCTAGGTGACCCCATCAAGACCTGGGACTTTAAATACACACTTTTTGTTGATCACTCCGAAATCAACATCTTTAGCCTCACTATCTCGTTTGAACTCCAGACTCGTATATCCCACTAGTTCAAGATCAAATGTCCATACAAGGATCTCAGTCACGTCTCAATCTGAACTCTTTATTTTCCTCTGATCTTTGTCACCTCAGGTAACACAGCAACTTCATTCTTCTAGTTGCTCAAGCAAAAAGCCTTAGAGGCATCCTCTCTCTCACAATCCACAACCAATCCATCAGCAGAAACCTTGTGGGATATACTTGCAAAATATATCTGAAACTCAACAATTTCTTATCATCTCTACCTTATAGCCCGAGCCAGCATCACCTGTTGACCTGGCTTACTACAGCAGTCTCCTGGCCTTCCTGCTCCTACCTCTTAGACCGCCATGGTCTAGTCTCCACACAGCATCCAGCGTGACCCCTTTAAAAGAGACATTAGATCAAATGATTTCTTTGCTCATTCTTGTTTTCTTTTTTTTTTAAAACGATTATTTATTTATTTATTTATTTGGCACAGAGAGAGAGAGAGAGAGATCACAAGTAGGCAGAGAGGCAGGCAGAGAGAGAGGAGGAAGCAGGTTCCCCACTGAGCAGAGAGCCTGATGTGGGACTCGATCCAAGGACCCTGAGACCATGACCTGAGCCGAAGGCAGAGGCTTTAAACCACTGAGCCACCCAGGTGCCCCTTCTTTTTCCTTTTAACTAAATAGCTTCATGAGGTCAGACGCTTGGACTCATTTCCCCACTGTCTGGAACAGTGTTTGGCACATAGTAGTGCTAAATAGTTGCCAAATGAATGCAAATGCAACAACAGAGGTAGGTACATGGCAAAGGGGGAGCCCCGAAGTAGGAAGATTAGTCCCTCGTGGGCAAACTGGTAAAGGCTTCACAGGACAGTGGATGCTTGAACAAGATTTTGAAGAATAGACACAAGATGGCCACGTTAAAGTGCTGAGAGGACAGCAACGCAAACCAACACCCTGGCACCTGTAACGGCAGAGAGCAGAGAAGCAGCGCAGTATACCCGGGAACAGCATGGGATCTGGGGGGGCCGAGATGGAAAGCCTATGTGAGCGAGGACGAGGACTGGAGGAGGCTTTGTTTGGCCCTTGCAACTATCCGTATCTTGGTCCACACTGTTATCAGTTCTAGAGATACCTGGGCAGCAAAAATACATAGAAGGCAGTGGAGGGTGTGTGCGGTGGGGGGTGGGGGGGTTATGAGACAGATTCCAGACAGTTTTCCTGAGTCTCAATTGACCTTTCACCTCCTATTAACTGCATGACTCACAGCAATATTTAAAACCCTCTCTGCCTCACTTTCTTCATAAACAGCACCCACCTCACAAGGCTGTTGTGAGGATTAATATAGGCAAAGCACTTGCAAACAATGCCTGACATACAGATAAGCACTCTGTGTCTGAGCCCATTATTATGGTAAAGTCCTCAAAAGTGAACTTTCTAGAATTTTTATAAGGAACTTCAGTCCTTTAAGATCTCAAGAAATTTGCTACATATTTTGATAGAAGTTGACCTATATATTTCTTCTACAACTTCTTGAAAAAAATTCTCTTTCTCCTAATCAACCTGATCATATCAAAGACAAGGAAAAACTTGGGTCACCAGAAGAGGGAAGTAGCTAGTACTTGAGGAGAAAAAGCCCAAAGGATTAATAACCTTTAAAAGCTGATAGAGAAGAGGTGTTTATGGTTTTTGCTTCTAGAAAATGATGGAAGCTGACTAATTGAGCCTTTGACATTTGTTCCTTAATCATTAGTTGGAGTTTTAATGAGTTACTTCGCTAAAACAGAGCGTAGTTGTGTTGACAATGTAGGAAGTTTGCGATGGACAGACCTCCTTGCCTCTCTACCAGTCACGACGGACAGATTTGTGCAGATCCCTGAGCTAGATAGGCTCTCCGGTGGTGCATCCACTCAGGCCTGGAGATGTCAAATCCCAGTCACAGGAAACAGACCCTGATGATAACCAGAGAATCTGAGGAAGATAACCAGAAAGCCAAGCATCCCTCCTGTTCCAATGTTTACTGGCTTCATTGTGCGGATCTGCCTTACATCTAGGTGCTGTTCATTTTGCTATAGTAAACATTTACTTCCTTTTGTCCTGTCCTCAAAGGAAATGGGGAACACCTGGTCACAATTTTTCCATGTCATTGAAGATACTTTTGAAGGTTCCCTTTCCAAGGTTAAATAGTCTAAATTTTTTAATCTATCCTCATTTTTCCTAATTATAAATTCTTTTGTTGTTCACCTGTGAATTCTTTTCAAGGCCTTCGTAAATCTCCTAATACAAAATAAAACTAGATAGTATGCTGAAGAATTACCTTATCCTCAGAGTATTAAATTTAAGCCCTCAACCTAAACTGCCCACTCCTGCTTTGGGCTTTAGATAAGCTATGGGTCTAACAACCTTTCCTGCCTTACTTATACAAGTCCTCTTCTTTGATATATTTTAAAGGTTATACTTACTAAAGTAATAAACACCCAGTGTGGGGCTTCAACTCACAACCCCAAAAGCAAGAGCGGCATGCTCTTCCGACTGAGCCAGCCAGGCGCCCGAGTCCTCTTCTTTTAAATAAGGGCTATTGGTTTGAACTCCGTGTAAAGCACTTTCCAAGTGTAACAATCCATGATTTTTTTATGATTTAAATATAATAGAAATACCCCATTTTCTGTTCTCAAATTAAGAACGGACTAGATAGATTCACAGAGACGTGGCTACCGTCACATTCTAGTTCACCAGAAGGTATAACAAGGAAGAAGACAATGACATTACTACGGCAGTCTGAAACCAAAGCTTGTTTACACAATATGCATAGGGAACCTTGCCTTTTCGAGACTGGAAGAGTTTCCAGGAATCTTAGGAATTTACATGAGGGAGAGCTTATGACTGAAAGTAAAGATGGATGGCCAGGAATGGTGTAGAAAAGAAAATTCTCAAGTTGAAGATCAAAGGTATAGCAGTTTTTGTTTTGTTTTGCTTTGTCTTCTGGATTGGAAAAAATATTTGTCAAAAAGCATTCTCGTCTATTTTTCACAAATGTTGAGAAATTTGGAGAATGAAAAATCCTGAAAAAGTGACCAAAGTAGAAATTCCTTCTCCAGACAGCTTAAACAACAGGACAAACATTCATTTTAGAGGGATATTTAAGTGTCTGCAAACAGAATGACAGAGAAACCCGTCTGTATAATTCCTAGTGGCTCTCATGACCTTCTAATAGTGTCACGGCAATACTGCTGAGGACAGCGAGCTACGCTAGGTAACAGAAGGAAGCCGTTGGGCTGCCTCAGGGAAGGTGGGCAGGAAGGGCAGTGTTGTTCTTTCACTTAAGACTGAATTTGGAAAAGGGGTTCTGTCCATTAAATTTTTCTCTAGGCCATAATATTGGCTTTTGTAATCAAATTTGTATGTCCCCAAGCCAAATTTATTTCATGTTTGTTTTAATTTCCTTTAGGACTCTGAAACTGTGTGACTGGGCCAGATGATCCCTCAAAAATCAAAAACATTTCTTTCTCAGAGAATATGTGGACAGACACTACATCCTGGTGAACCCACACCCATACACTGGAAATGTGAGTATTCAGGTTTAAATACAATCAACCAGCATAGGGAAAAATCCAAACATGAAGAGAAAAGCACTGCATAGGGAATGTACCAAAAAAGTCTTACTTGAGTCAAGTAATTGCTCTAAAATTTACATTGTGTTATAGGAACAAATATGTTTACCTTCCATTTTTAATGCTGTAAAAATTGTAAAAAAAAAAAAAAAACAACCCATATAGAGGGAAGTCAATGGGTAACAAATTACAGATAGAAAGAAAAGCTATAGCTGAATTTGGAATTGGCTCCAGTTAAGTATTTGAAGGTTACAACGTGTGAAGGTTACAGAGCTTGGGCAATAAATGATTGGCTCTTGAATATAATTCACTAAACAATGTTACTGCGGACAGTAAGGAATAAGAAATTAGACTGCAACGTCTTCTGGTGAGAGACTCTGGATTCCTTTTCTCCTCTCAAACAGAATGCGGTTCGGATGATTGGCACGTGAGATTAACTGTGTGAAAAGGAAAACCAGAAAAAACCAGAATCTTCGCTGGCTGTTTGTCGTTGCTCTTGCTGCCGTTCTCTAAAGCATCGCTACAGAGTGGTGCTCCGTGCACGCCGTGGCGGCATCACCCGAGAGTGAGTTAGACGTGCAGACTCTCCGGTTCTCCATCCCAGAACCGCGAACTGGAATGTGAACTGGCATTTAAGTAGGCTCACCAGGTGATTCCAATGCATATTAAAATTTGAGACCCACTAGCAAAGGTTCCTTCCAGTTCAAAGAGTTTACGATTATATAATAATAAAATCTGACTCCTGACAAAGGTGTCTTTGAAATAAGGTAAAAAGGAAACTCACTTGAACCTGAACATGACATTATTTTAATGAAAGGAAAGGACTGTACTAGGCATATGACAAGCATAGTCTCATTTAATGCTCACAACAACCCTAAGAAACAGGTATTATTATCTTCTTTTTACAGAGAAGGAAACAGAGGTGCTAAGAAGTAAAATGATTTGCCGAGCCTGGGCAACCTGTAAGCCATAGCGCCTGGCTAGGAAATCAAGTCTTTCTCACTCCAAATCCTATGCTGCTTCTAATGACCAGGAGAGGGATTTCAGAAAAGATGCCCCGTGTAGTCACAAAAAACCAAGTGAGACTCAAATGACCAGCAAATATTTACTAATTATTTACTCTGGGCTGAGAACTGAGCTACTCTAAGAAAAAAGGTAAAATACGTGAGCAAAAAGCCAAGGATAAAATGAGTAAAAATCTTGTGATTCATGCAAATACCAAAATCAACCCAGATTTTAAAAATGATGTTACATAAAAAAAATAGGCAAAAAAGCACAGACCAGGTCTGTCTCGAACAGGCCACACTTTCGCATTTTTTCGTTTCATCTATTTTTGCATTTTTCACATTACAGATCTTTTCTGCCTAGTGGTTCGAAATATAATATACTTCCCACAAACAGTAGATGGCGCCACACATCAGTGAAAGAATGACCAAAAAAAATTAAAGATGAAGCTGTCAAAATTGCTATCTTTTTGAAAATGACTCACATTTTCTAATTAGCTTTCTAATAGTGACAGATAATTTAAAAGAGTCCATTTTGAAAATTCACTTTAGGTGCAGAAGCTACTTTTGATCTAGCTTTGTTGACCACAAACTGTGAGGAAATAAAAGAGGAAACAATCTTAATTCATACCTAATGCAAATAAATTTATAAACAAAGCCTATTAATTAAGGTAGTAACCTCTATTAATCTTAACTCCTAACACAAAAACTCCAACCAAGGAAAGATTTCTGGGAGAAGAAAATTCAACAGGGAAATTCTAAGTGCCAAACTGTTTAATAAACAAGTCAATATACAAATTAGGGACCACAGGGGCACCTGGGTGGCTCAGTGGGTTAAAGCCTCTGCCTTTGGCTCAGGTCCTGATCTCAGGGTTCTGGGATCGAGCCCCACATCGGGCCCTCTGCTTAGCGGAGAGCTTGCTTCCCCCACCCACCCCGCTTGCCTCTCTGCCTACTTGTGATCTCTCTCTCTCTGTAACATAAATAAAATAAAATCTTTTAAAAAAACAACAACAAATTAGGGACCATAAAAAATTATATCTTCAAAACTGATTTTAATCAGCAACGATAATATGCGGTACCATCAACTGCACCTCAAGCAGAATTACATGTTTTGCCACCAAACAATATCACAGTTGTGTTTTTTGACTCCAAACACTCCCAGGCACCGTCCCAGAATACCGTCAGCTGGACCAGGCCGGGCCGCACGTCAACACCGTTAGCATAAGTGAACCTTTCTCTTCTCTGACAAAGCAAGTCTGCAAGCATACAGATAGGACTTCAGAAGCTATTGCATTCTTGGAAACATAAAGCACCTGGACTAGCTTTCTATAGGGAAAAAAGAGATTCCACAGACATGATTTCCATAAAAGTTACAGAAGGAAAATGAAAGGTTAAAAGACAAATAAAAAGTAAAGTGATATAAAAGGTTATATGTTACTGATGCTTCTAATATAGAAGTCTAAATTCCACTAAATCTCTTTTTCCAAACAAAAAGCTTGTCGGGGAGAAGAAAAGAGATCACAGAAGAAGAATTAGGAGGAGGAGGAGGAAAGAGGAAGGGGAAGGGGAGGAGGTGAGAGGGAGGGAGGGAGGAGAAGGGGGAGGGAGGGAGGAGAAGGGGGAGGAAGGATGGGAAAGGGGAGGGAGAGGAGAGGAGGGGAGGGGAGGAGGAGGAGAGAAGAAAAAACTCTTCAAAAATCTTCCTGTGATTTATTTCTCTTTCTCAACCTCTAAACTCTGTATGAAGATGGCAATGTTTTCCACTGTCCCAGTCAGGTATTTTTTCCTAGATAAAATATAACAATAAATCCTTCTTTTTTCTTTTCTAAAGACTTTATTAATTTATTTAACAGAGAAAGAAAGACAGTGAGAGAGGGAACACAAGCAGGGCAAGTGGGAAAGGGAGACGCAGGCTTGAGCAGGGAGCCCCATGCGGGGCTCGACCCTAGGACCCTGGGATCATGACCTGAGCTGAAGGCAGATGCTTAACAACTGAGCCACCCAGGTGCCCTACCATAATACTTCCTAAGAGTTTAACTTCCAGTTAGCTTTGACCTTCAGTTACACAAGTTCATTTTAAGTCCAAACAATAAATAAAGGAAAAAAGAAAATCCACTTAACAAAATGCTTTTTTGCCCTAGATAGGCACTCTTTCCCAATTTAATCATATTCTACCCTCATCTTTTCTTCACTGAGCTGTCAAAATCCTTCAAAGAGTTCCCCCCAGTGCTTAACAACCGTCGCCCGTATTCTGAAATACGAATTCATCTACCACCCTTCATCCCCTGCTGACACTTTCAACTAGCCACCATCAGCTCTTCTGTGGGCAGGAGTCCTTAAACTGGTCTCCCTGATTTCTTTATCCCCCTTCAATACATTTACAACAGCCATAATCATCTCTCAAACATTTAAATCAGACCACGCAATTCCATACTTAAAGATCACCAGTAGCTTCTTGCATCACTTGGAATGAAATCCCATGTCCTTCTCAATATGGTTGCCAAGCCCTGGTATTATTTGGGTCCACCTACCTCTTGGCCAACTGTTCTCTGTGTTCTAGAAATTTTGGCTTTCTTTTAGTTCCTCCCACCCAAAAGTCTTACACAGGCACTACTTCCCCTCCCCCCCTTAAATGGGAATTCTCCTACTCATCTCTCAGATCTCAGCTCTAAATGTCACTTACTCAGAAAGACCGTTCTTGAAACCTTAATCTAAAACAGGTTTACTTATTACAAAATCTTGAGGCAGCTTGAACTTTCCCTTCATAGAATTATAATGTAAAATCATGTTTTTGGACTTATTTATTATCTGTCTGCCCATCAGCCTATTCGCTCCATGGATACAAAGACAATGCCTATTGAATTAATCATGTGATCTGTTAGGTCTGGCTCAGTGTCAGGACATATTAGGTGTTCAATATTTACTAAACAAATGAGTAAGACATTTCTTTCAGTGGGTAATGAGTATTACCCACTGAAGTATTACCCACTCATTACCCAGAATGGTAATGAGAATTACCCACAGATGAATGAGTAAGACATTTCTTTCAGTGGGTATCACTGGTTTCCTAGATGTTGAATTGATGAGCTATTAGTTATTATTTTTCTAGGAACAAAAGAAAGCCTCACTTTGGAATAAGTCGGAAGCATATTCTGCTCCATTTTTGGCTTTCCTGGAATCCTAACAGCTATAGGTACTAGTCTGTCTCATATGACAGTCATCCACTTTTCACTCCTTTTCAATGACTTTGAAAATAAATTACTTAGGAGTCCCTTCAGATTCCCACATAAACATTTAATAACTTGACCTTTAAAAATCTAGTTATACTGCCTACAACGCAACACATTAACTAATGTGTTCTATAAATTCTTTCTTCCGCAAGTGTAAGAAACCACTTCAAAGAAAAGGCTATAAAAGAAAATCTAATCTAAAAATTTTACATACACTGTATAATGTGTTCCCTCCCCCATAACTCCACAAAAATGTAGAACTGTTAGACAATTTGGTATCATACCGCTTTTAAACGTATACTTACTGCAAAAGATAAAGGCACATGTGCTAGAGGACAGATGCGGAATCCAGAACATTAGCAGCTATTCTAAATGTTTCTCATTAAATATATGTCAATTGATATTACACAACTAGCTTGGCTCTTCCAGAATTACCTTTCTAAAACATCTATTTTATCATGCCATTACCCTGATTTAAACTTTCAGCAGCTTCCCATTATGTAACTGTGCTTTCCAAACTATGGTATGCCAAAGCCAAGGTACAGAAAGCTATGTGTCAGAAGAGGAACAGCCAGAGCAAATATGCTATATTTCCGAGGACAAAATTTTTTTTTAGATAAACAATTTTTACTTGAACATTTGAAAAAAATATTTATACTAAAATAGTTCTGACTCTGCTGTGGAACAAAATGCAAAATTCAAAAATGGAATTCTATTTATTTTTTTAAAAGATTTATTTATTTGAGAGAGAGAAAGACAGAGAGTGTAGGGGAGAAGGGGGAGGAGAGGGAGAGAGACAATCTTAAGCAGATGTTGCGTTGAGCGCGGAACCCCACAAGGAGCTTGATCCCACAACTCTGAGATCAGAACCTGAGCCGAAACCAAGAGTTTAACCAACTGTGCCACTCTGGTGTCCCTCAAAAATGAAATTTTAATATATGTCATTTTATAGAAGCTTCGAGTTTGGGAGACTGTTAAACACATACTGGACACCCAACAAATGTGTCAAAAGGCATCACAGAGAGGGACACCTGGGTGGCTCAGCCAGTTAACAGCTGACTCCTGATTTTGGCTCAGGTCAAGATCTCAAGGTCCTGAGACTGAGCTCCACGTGGGTCTCTCCACTTAGTGGGGAGCCTGCTTGAGGATTCTCTCTCTCCCTCTGCCCCTCCCTCTGCTCATGCACATATGCTGTCTCTCTAAGATAAATAAATCTTAAAAAAAAAAAAAAAGATATCACAGAGGACTTCAGTCACTTACCATAGAGTGACTACTACATTGGACAGAGGGCCTTCCCCAGTTTGGATCAGGTGTTCCTTATTCTTATGAATGGATCTCTCCTAAATATCACTATTCTGAGTATAACATAAGGTTGGACCATAGGAAATTGCCAATATTCAATATTTTTGATTTACAAATATGGCAAATTCCTATGGATCAACGTAAGAGTCTCTGTATCAATTTATATTTGATCACCCCCAACCTGTGTCCTTTGGAAAAAAAAACCAAAAATCTGTGCTTTGTCTCCATCATCAAGTACTGGAACTAGCCTAAAATAAAACACAATAAATATCGGCTTAGGGCTCAGCCTGGGTCAGTTGTACACAGTGAGCATAAGCAAGCATCCAAAGCTCCATATTTTGGAAGAAATACCGGTAATAGAACCCCCTTCTCCTTCAGGTTGAGGCACAAAAGACAACTGTTGGCCATTCATTAAATGGCTTGACATAAAAAGAAGTGGGAAAAGCTAGTCACTTTCATGTTCCTACACCCCAAATAAACAAAGTATTTGTACTATGGTATATTATGGGGCTTACATAGAACAAAACCTTTACAATCAACCACTCATATAAGTGTAGAATTTTTAAGCTTGATCATCTATTTTTATTGCCAAAGAAAGAAACAGGCTTAGTTAGAGTGCTATCAAGAGTGCCATAAAGAGTTTACTGAGTATCAAAGTCACACTTCTCTTCTTTAAAAAAAGGGTATTTGTGACTCTGAGCTTTAAAAAGCTTTGATACTTTGAGGAAAGAAGTTTTAGATTTTTTAAAAAAGATTTTATTTTTAAGGAACTTCTACATCCATCATGGGACTCAAACTTACAACTACCTGAGATCAAGATTCACACACTCCACTGCCTGAGCCAGCCAGGTGCCCTTAAGTTTTAGATTTTTATTTTATTTTTTTATTTTATTTTATTTTATTTT
>CM052814.1:47048840-47121259 GCA_028533885.1 Nasua narica
ACCATTTGTATATCTTCTTTGGAGAAATGTCTACTCACCTCCTTTGCTCACTTTTAAATTGGGTTATCTATCTTTTTATTGCTGAGTTGTGAGAGTACCTTATATATTCTAGATACAAAACCCTTAACAGATACGTGATTTGTAAAATCTTTCGCTCATTCTGTAAGTTTTTTCCTTTTCTTGATAATGTCCTTTGAAATACAAGTTTCTCATTTTTCTGAAATCCAACTTACCTAGTTATATTTTTGTTGCTTGTGCTTTAAGTGTCATATGTAAGAAACCGCTGCCTAATCTAAGGTCATGAAAAGTTACAGCTAGATTTTCTACTAAGGGTTTTATAGTTTTTAGGTTTTTTTTTAATATAAGTGATTTTTTTAAAAGGCTTTATTTATTTATTTGACATAGAGAGAGCGAGCGAGCACAAGCAGGCGGAGTAGCAGGCAGAGGGAGAGGGAGAAGCAGGCTCCCAGCAGGGAGCCTGCTGTGGGACTTGATCCCAGGATCCAGGGATCATGACCTGAGCCAAAGGCAGTCACTTAACCAACTGAGCCACCCAGGCAGCCGGGGAGTTTATAGTTTTAGTTCTTACAGTTAGGCCTAAATCCATTTTGAGTTCTTCATACAGTATGAAGTAGGACACAGATTCATTCTTTAATATGTTAACATCCAGTTATCCCAGCAACTTTGCTGGAAAGAATATTCTTTCCTTATTGAATTGTCTTGGTACCCTTGTCAATTCAATTGCTCACATATGTATATTTCTAAACTTTTTTTTAAATTTAATTTTATTTTTTTAGTGTTCCAAGACGAGTTGCTTATGCACCACACCCAGTGCTTCGTGCAATACATGCCCTCCTCAATACCCATCACCAGGCTCGCCCATCCATTCCCCCACCCCCTTCCCTCCAAAACCCTCAGTTTGTTTCTGAGTCCACAGTCTCTCATGGTTCATCTCCCCCTCCAATTTCCCCCAATTCACTCCAATCGATTAATCTATACATCTATACTTATGCCACTGCCACATAGTTTTGATTAGTACAATTTTATAGAAGGATATCGCACTGTACCATACAGAAGAAGAGGAGAAAAGCCCACAGGGCAAAGGAGTAAAAGATTTTATTTATTTATTTGACAGAGAGATAGAGCACAAGTAGGTAGAGCAGCAGGCAGAGGGAGAGGAGAAACAGACGGGGAGCCCAATATGGGACTCAATCCCAGGACCCTGGGATCAGGACCTGAGCCAAAGGCAGACGTTTAACCAACTGAGCCACCCAGCATCCCTCAAATATCTTTTTTCTATAATCACTATAAATACAACTTTTGCAATATGGGCTTCGAAACTAAAAATATACTAAATAAAAAAAAAATCCTAGCTTTGCTACATTTAAAAAAATAAAATAAAAATATACTAATTTATTTATCACGATTTAGAAACTTACCCACCACCTCCACATTTCCCTCCAGAAAAGAATAACATTTCTGTTATCTAAATCAGAGGTCACACACCATTAGCAACCTTTAGCTGAATTTAGTCTTATGATGCATTCTGCTTGGCCACATGGTATTTTTAAGAAATGTTATTTGAGTTCCTTTACATCAGTCCCGTAACTCTCCAATTCATATCAGTCCCCACTAGTCTGGATTACGTTATACCCAGCCTATTTCACTCATTTTTGCGCATTTGAGTTGGCCATATCTGATCTAAACAAATCCTTAAAACAGTTCCAATAGGGAAAGTAGGAGAAGTTCTGGCTTCTTTTATTTTGTTGTAACCAGTGCCCAATTTTTTCACAGATTTTATCCAAATGCTGGATTAAATTCAATGATCTTTTCTTGAATTTAGGAAGATTTACAGATATTTGCTGACTAGCAGTTCTATGATTTGAAAAATCAGATAAAGGAGGGCAGAATTCCACAAGGTTCAAAATATTTTTATCAAATGTAGTAAAAATGCCAAAGTTGAAGACTGTTAATATAGTGGGTAAAATGTAACTCAGGCTTATCAGTAAATTTCAGATAAAATCGAAATTTATCTTTACCCTAGAAAATAAAAAATTGGCTCATATTTCTTAGAGGAAAATACACAGATTTAAAAAAATTTGGCTGGCACAATTTTAAAATGTCATTTTAGGGGCCCCTGGATGGCTCAGCTGGTTAAGTGTCTGCCTTCAGCAGGGTCCTGGGATCAAGCCCCACAAAGGACTTCTTGCTCGGCCGGGAGTCTGCTCCTCCCTCTGCCTCTCCACCCCTCCCCGGCTTGTGCTCGCTCTCTCTCGCTCACTCTCTCTCTAAAATAAATAAATAAAATCTTTAAAATAAAATAAAATCTCAAAAAAATAAATAAATAAAATAAAATCTCATTTTAAAGGTGGGAATAAGGACAGCCTCAGAAAACCTACTGCACTATAAGGTAATTTGGCCTTCCACCTAAGGCAGCACTGGTACTTAAGACTACCATATAAGCTGCAGTTTCACCATGCTTCTCTCCTCTCCGTGTCACCTAAAAAGGGATTCTTGCAGCTACTTGAGGTCTCCACCATCCTGATACTCAGCCTAATACATTTAGAGAATATTTTTCTATCACTAGAATAGTATATGATAATAAATATTGTAAAAATGGATGGGATTGTTAAATGTTAAGAGCAGGGCAGAATCCAATCAGGCCATCAGATGAGCCAGGACAACATTTTTCCTCCTCTCTCGTCCTCTTCCTGAGGCAGAGCATATCCTTCCTTTTCCTTTTGGGGGTGAGCACATACTAGGATAATAGAAATGGGTCTTTTATAATACAAGCTTAGAAAGAAAAATGAGGTAGAGATTTTTAAGAACAAAGTTATGCCAACAGGTCCCCAACTTGGTAGAGGGAAATGTCTGATGATCTTACAGTTGGTAGATCCCAAGGGCCAATACTAGCTGTTTTCTTTCACAGTCTTTTTCAGCCTGATTGGATTGGAAGCTTTCTCCATGGTAAAATCAGGTAAAGTTTAGTAACTGAATCCCAGGCCAAAACAGAAGAAGAGGATAAAAGCCCACAGGGCAAAGGAGTAAAAGCAGAGGTGAAAGATTGAGTCTTAGGGAGATAACTCAAGAGACAGGAAGCTTCACAGAGAGGTTCCCCGAGGCACCAGGAAACAGGTGGCTGGAAAAGAGGCAGGTGTTACCCTTGAGGACCAGGTGGGATAGACGGTAGAAGCACAGAGAGGGACTCCATGTCACCTGAATCCCTACCCAAGATGAATTCTGTATCAGGTACCTTGAACCTGGAGAAAAGAATTACTCTGTACATCCTTCAGCACTCACTGGTATAACTGATCAGCTAATGGTGAGACTTCCCTGTTCTTTCAGTATTGCACTGTATCATCATGCTCTTCTGAGATTAAGAAGGAGATTCTTACAAAACAAGCAGTATTTCTATGTGTTGTACAATCAGACATATAGGAGTAGAGTACAACTGTACTCATTTTTGAAAAAAATAAGATCTGGGACAAGAACTGGATATTTCTAGATAGGTGAATACACAAGGTAATATCTGTCTTCCAAACGTGACCTGTTTTTCAGAGCCTGATAATTTTGTGTATTTCAAGGTTGACTCACGGTATCTGAATATGTTCAGCATATTAGCTTCAACCCATCGTCACTTATTTTAAGCTGTTTACTTCTCAAGCGAAAAGCTTATTAATTTAGATAAAATGTGCTTTGATTATATTTAATAAAAAAGAGCATTTAAATTAGAGGGTTTATCAGTACTACTGGATATCTATCTTTCATCCTTTTAGAAGAGTCCTATATTAATATTAATAAGTGACTTGGAACCAGAGATTCTAAATACTAAGACTACACTGATTTTTCTCTATATTAAGGATTCTTGTGGACAAGATGGACTCTCCCCTGTCAATTCATATAAACAAGAGAACTGGTCAGAAGTAGATGTATCTACTTCATTTGGGATTTGGGGAACAACTAGACAACTAAAAATGCCCTAAGTAAGAAACAACTACCAGACTGTGACACAGTCTATACTGCAATCCAGTAGGTCAATAAGCCAGTGGAATATGCAGGAAACTGTTCAAGTATGGCAAATTTTCTGGCATTATTCCTCAGCAAAAAGAGCAAAATGGGCTATATTACTAGGACATGGACAAGAAGCAAAATGTCAAGTGGACCTCTAAAAAATAAGAGCTTCCGAAAACGCTGGTAAGACAATCCAAAAAGCAAAAGACCAGAAAGTCCTATTGTGCTTCTTTTAAACCAATGCAGTCAGCAATTCTGGTGCTGATGGCTGGATACTGTTTGCCTAGATATAATTAAGAGGTCCTGGGCAAACAAGGTGAAGGTCAAACCACTGTTTAGTTAAACATGACAAACAAGGGATATTGATGGCAAAGTACTTGAAAAGGGAAGACAGAAAAATACTACAATCATCAGAAGAAGCATTTCATGTTGAAATTCTTCTAGACCATAGAAGGGACACCTGGGATATACGAGGTCAATAGGGTCTTGGACCCAAAGACCCCCAGTGATGCTGAGAATTGAAAAGACTCCAAACTTTAAAAGAAAGTAGATAATGGGGGTTTCTTTAAACAGGCAAAGACCACTGGTCTATGTGCTATAAAGACGGGCAAGAATAATAAGACTATCTGCCTGGGAGTGCCTGGGTGGCTCAGTCAGTTAAGTATCTGACTCTTGATTTCAGCTCAGGTCATGATCTCAGGGTCCTGGGATCAAGCCCTGTGTCAGGCGCTCGACTCGGCATGGTGGCTGCTTGTCCCTGTCCCTCTGTTTCTCCTCCACACCCCTACCTCAAATAAATAAAATCATTAAAAGAGAAGAGTGAAGACTGAGAGTTTGTCAGCAAAAATTGGGTATTAATAAAACTGGATGGTGGAGGGAAGCAATCACTCTCCAAAACAAGGGCTCAGTTCCAGCTGTTACCATATGATAGACTTCTTTCTGCATTGTATAATCTAAATAACTTATAAATTGGAGGACTGTTACTATGATTGCAATGGAGGTATTTAAACAATATGTTAGAAGATGCTTTCACAATCCAATTTCCAGACAACGGGAAACATTCAAATAACTTATATAGCTTTGCAAATAATCATTAAAGTAATATAGATCAAAATTACACACTGCTTTTATTCAAAACCCTACTGAAAAAAACTATACCATGAAAATGATTTGGAACACTGCTATGCCTTCAACTCTGAAGACCATAATTTTTAAGAGTGTACCCTGTGTGACTCCCCATTCTAATTAAGTAAATATTTATGGCTGGATGTTTTTGAGGTTTTTTGAGAATTTTATTTAATAAATTTTATATTTATCAAATGCCACATTTCAAAGCAGTCAATACTAGAGAATTTTGGTCTATGGGGTATATGCACACTAGAAATGTTTTCTTGTGCCAGGTTCACCAATGACTGTTCTCAGAAAATGTGCCTCCATGTATGGCTCTTGTTGAGTGGACTGTAGGTCGTATGACTTACTCAAGGCTATCCCTTTCCATAGCATATTAAATAAGGCGTGGACAACTAGTCTAAGGTGGTGCATACCTAAGATCTAGGACTATGCAAGCCTTATTTTAAAATGTGAGTGGGGCTAGTTAGGTTATCCCTCAAGAATTTTACCTAAAAAAATATAAGAAGATTTTCAAGAACGTTGATCCTAGAGTTGAACAATCATGGCAAAACTTTCTGAGATACCACAGACCCCCACAAAGAAGTAGGTGGGGAAAGAAGGGAGAGCATTTAATTCATATAGAGCAATTAAGAGTAAGGGACATGAAAAAAAAAAAAAGAGTAAGGGACATGAGTGCCCGTAGTTTCTATGGCACCTGTCCTTCCTGAGGTCTACTTGTTCATCTTCTCCTGGATTCACTTTATATATATATAATTCTTTTAAAAAAAATATGGAATGCTTCATGAATTTGCGTGTCATCCTTGCGCAGGGACCATGCTAATCTTCTCTGTATTGTTCCAATTTTAGTATATGTGCTGCCGAAGCGAGCACAGATTCACTTTATATTTATAACAATCCCCTACTGTACAGGAATGACTTGAATTGATCTCTTTGGATGCTATGGAGAAAAATGGGATAAGAGAGGGTCAGTGAAAAGAATAGTTAGGAGATAACTCAATAGTATGTGACACTGGTTTGTAGATAGAAACCAGTGGACTTCATAAACCAGTGAGTACAATATTTTTCAAATATGTTCAATTATAAGTTGCTCAGAGATATATACATATGCAGTAAAAAATACAGATGTGCATAGGAATGATAAGTATTGAATTCTGTGTAATGGTTTCTCTGAGGAAGGCAAAGGAGGGAGGTATTGCCTTGGAGAGGGAGGTAATAATATACAAACTAATCTTGTTCATATTATTTTGTTTCTTAACCAGGAAGATAGATATATAAGGGTCCATTGTATGTTTTAATGCTTTTAAAATGTTTTAAATATTAAATCATAAAAATAACAGAATATGTTTAGTTATTTTATTTTATCTATGCTACAATGTATCCACAATGAGCTTTCGCAAACAGAAAATACTATAAAGTGACTTTAGTTACTCCAATTCATGATAAACTGAAAGAATTTTATCAGAAAAAACCTGTTACCCTGTAACTTTAAGTCAGTGATGTATGATCTGATCATGAGAACTGTTCACACATAATTAGATGCTGTGGGTTAGTAAACAGTTTGAGATATATAAAGTCTTTGTGAGTCCCCAAGGTAAGGTGGGTTTGATTCTACTAAAACAAAATACCACTCCTATTTTTAACAGGAAACATGTACCTTTGTTTTAAAGGACTAGGTTTGACATGCTTATTCCTCCACTGGTCATTTATCATAATTATTCCTCCCTCCATATTTACTAAAGATTGACCTTCAATGTTCCCAAGGGTACCAGAACCTGCTTCTAGAACAAACACTGCAGAGAAATTGTAATCCAACCATTTCCAGAATAAATCATGCAACAGTAAATTGTCCCAGTCACTCCTCAACATCGTCGGTCCCCAAGATGCTCCCTGACGCGTAGAAGCTGAACAATCAGCCTCCCTTCCCTCTCACCACTACATTAAATGAAAATATATAATCAATGAACCCCTAGATGATCCATCGGTACATCCTGGTACATCCTGTCCTCTCTACTTTTAAAATCTGTCTAAAATTCAACCACTTCTCACCATGTCCACTACCACTAACTTGGTCTAAGCAAACCAGGTTATTGCAGTTGCCTCATAACTAGTCCCCAACTTTTCCCCTTGTACTCAATAGTGCAACCTGAATAGTTAGGGTAGAATACATATCAGAGTATGCCTCTCCTATACTTAAAACTGTCCTATTTCCTGTCTCAGTCTAGAAAAAACCACATTATCTACAATGGTCAAAAGTCCCTATTAAGACCTGTTACATTTCTCTACCTTCATCTTTTCCATAGCACTTAATACTTCTGAGAGATCATGTATTCTACTTAGTCATTTGTTTATTGTCTGTGTCTTCCACAAGGATAAAAACCTTAATGAAGAGAAGAGTTTTCCCTCCTTTTCTTCACTGTTATATCCCCAAACCTGAATGATGTCAAGCATTTAGAAGCAGTTCAAGAAATGTTTGCTGAATAAATGAATGAGAGTGAATATTCCTTTAAAGTCACAGGACAGGAAGCACAAATGGTTCTGCCATTTAAACTTGAGGTTTTGACTTCTTTCTGTAATTTTAAAACTAATGCAAACACAAGAAAGAGCTGCAACACAACTGATGCGAGAACCATAAAAACCCTTGTAGGTGAGAAAGAAATTAAAATCTAGAAACAAGATTTTAGAGAGTTTTTTTTCCTAGTCCTGAAGATTTCTATCAATAAGTAAAACTTTAAAATAATCTTTACCGTATCTACTGGTTGGTCAAAGCTTTTTTTCCCTACCTTTATAGCCAATTACTACTCTTAAAGTTTCCACAAAATTTATGTTTATGTCCCCTATCCTCATTCTAATACATTTTAAATTCAACATATTACTTAATAAAGATGTCAGCAAATGCTAGTATGGTGATCTTATTGTACCACAGAAATGTATCGAATCAACACACTGTATACCTCAAACTTACACAATGTTATGTGTCAGTTGTATCTCAATAAAAAAATTCAAGTATTACTGTTTGAGGGAGAAAATGAGGGCAAAGAATAAGAATATTATATAATGAATCTATAGCTTCAGAAAACGGTATATACTTGGCGGTATTTAATTAAATATTGGAGTACTGCACTGTCATTTTTTCATCGCCCTAAGAAGAAAGGAGAAACAAGAAATATATTCTATTTTGAAGGGTCAGTGACTTCCTTATATTTCACAAACTATCAGGTTACTACATAAAGCTGAATATAACTTGATATTCTAAAAATTGAACTATTGGGGAAGAGCCAACTTCAAACATCATCTGTCAGTTATCTTGTCAAGACTAAAAGAAATACTGGGCTTTTTTTTTTAATGTCTTCTGAAAGAAAGTAGAAGAAAAAAATACTTTCGGAGGACTACTTGAATCATTAATCAAAATGAAACAGAATTAATCTTCCATTAGGGTCAATCGCTAAAATTTTGGTTTTAGCAAAAAAGCATCTCAACTAGAGGGAAACAAAAGTGGTTAGAAAGGTAAGAAAGAACCAAAAGCTAGTTAACCTACTCTCTTAAGAATCCCTGGTGTCATCTAGCTAACGGAAAAAACTGAGAGGCAATAAAAGAGGTGGACAGAGCAGAATGGAGGGTCATATTATTAACTGGGTATTTACTATGTAGGATGCACAGTGCTAAGCACTTCATATTCTCACTCAATCCTTAAAATAAACCTGGGAGATAAGTTTTGTTAGCATCATTTTACAGAGAAACAAACTGAGACATATACAGGCAAAGTAACAAAGGGATGCAAGAAGGGTTAAATAAAAAACCAAATATCTTAACTCCAGTGTTAAACTGTTTCTATATTGCTCCTGCTATAACTGAAAATGCTGCTGGATTTCCCCCACCAGATTAACTTCTCTCGTACAAACACAAAAGTGATTTAGCTCTTAGATCCAGCTCTTAGTTCTCATCTGTATGCAACTTCAGAGATCAAGTCAATGAGTTTTCAACTAAATGAGTGTTATTTTGTTCCATATTCATGAACTCTTATCTGATCTAGGATCTGTCCTCTAAAAAACAAAACAAAGTAAAATAAAAACCTGCCTTTGATCACAAAGAAGACTTCCACTGAATAAAAACAACTCAAAAGGTAATGCTCAAAATACTTTGAAAAAGCTGCTTGGTGGCATCTACTAAATCCTACTATATACATGCCCTAACCCAGCAATTCCACTCCTAGATGTGTACCCACAGAAATACATTCATATGCTTACCAAAAAGCAAGTTCAATAATGTTCATAGCAACACTATTTACAATTACTCTCATCCGGAAACAACCCCAATGCCCACCAACAATACAATGGAAGAATGGATATATTACAATATATTCATACAATGGAACAAATGAACCATGCCTAGATGCAACTATTATATGGATGAATCTCACAAACATAATGATAAATGGAAAACTTTGATGAGAAGAGTTCATATTGTATTATTCCACCTAAATCAAGTTCAGAAACAATCATAATCCTATGATTGTTAAAACTTGTTAATTTTAGCAAGTATAAAACTCATAATCCTATGGTGCCAGAAGTTAGGACAGTGATTACTCTTCAAAGAGGCAGACAGGGGCAGTGAAGGGGAGGTGGGCTCCTGAAATGCAGTCAGTGTTCGGCTTTTTTTTTTTTTTTGAATCTAGGTGTTTGTTACATTAGTTATGTCCACTTTATGAAAAACCATGTTTTATACTAATTTTTGCACATTTTCTTTTAATCTGTTATTAAGAACAAAAAGTTCTTTATAAAAGACAATGTTCTATTCTTGGTGAATTAATAGCACAATATTTACACCATAAGTGTTAATACTTCTCACCTTTTTCTTATCTCTCCACATGGAGGCAGTCAATAAAATATAGAAGGTTTTGTTCTTTTTTTAAAAAATAGTTTTAATTTCAATTATTGCCTACATGATAATTTATGGAAAGTTCCATTTATCTCAGCATAATAAGATTTTTTTTCGAACTCTAGTTTAAAATCCTGTCGTCAGGCATTTCTCCAAAGAAGATATCCAAATGGACAACAGACACATGAAAAAAAACTCAACATCACTCAGCATCAAGGAAATACAAATTAATACTACAATGAGATACCACCTCACACTGGTCAGAATGGCTAAAATTAACAAGTCAGAAAATGGCAGATGTTCATGAGGATGCAAAGGGGAACCCTCCTACACTGTTGGTGGGAATGCAAGCTAGTGCAGCCATTCTGGAAAACAGTATGGAGGCTCCTCAAAAAATTGAAAATAGAGCTACCCTACGACCCAGCAATTGCACTATCAGGTATTTACCCCACAAAATACAAATGCAGTGATCTGAAGAGGCACATGCATACCAATGTTTATAGCAGCAATGTCCACAGTAGCCAAACTACGGAAAGAGCCAAGCTGTCCATCAACAGACGAATGGATAAAGATGTGGTGTATATATACACAATGGAATACTACTCAGCCAACAAAAAATGAAATCTTGTCATTTGCAATTACATGGATGGAACTAGAGGATGTTATGCTGAGCAAAATAAGTTAATCAGAGAAAGACAATTATCATATGATCTCATTCATATGTGGAATTTAAGATACAAAACAGAGGATCTTAGGGAAAGAAGAAAAAATAAAACAAGACAAAATCAGAGAGGGAGACAAACCATAAGGAACTCGATCATAGAAAACAAACAGAGTTGCTGCATGAGAGGAGGGTGGGGGATGAGGTAACTGGGTGATGGCCAGTAAGGAAAGCACGTGATATAAGGAGCACTGTCTATTATATGAGATTGATGAATCTCTAACCTCTACCTCTGAAACCAATAATACATTATATGTTAATTAATTGAACTTAAATAAAAAATAAAAATAAAATAAAATCCTGTTGTCGGGGCATCTGGGTGGCTCACTCAGTTAAGCATCTGACTCTTGATTTTGGCTCAAGTCATGATCTCAGGGCCATGAGATCAAGCGCCACATCAAGCTGCACATAGCCTGCTTAAGATTCTCTCTCCCTCTTTCTCTCTCCCTTCCCCTCCCACATGCACTCAGACATGTGCATGCACTTTCTCTCACTCTAAAAAAAAATCCTGTTGTTATCATCCTCACTAAATAAGGGAATTAACCTGAGTCAACATATATTCAGCTTTATACAAACATTTAAAAAAAAAGTATTAACCAGGAGTTTCGGATTCAGACTACATTGCCGAAGTATACTAGAGTTCTTCCTAAATTTTCTGCTACTAAATTAACTTCATATTTTTTATCTCAGGATGAATGAAAAGAATCCTGAAAAGCTTATAGCCTAGAAAAGCATGAGAGGCTGATATGCTTTCTAAAAGTCTCAAGCTCAAAGTCTTTCTCACTTTGTAATAGGTTCTTCAAGCAAAATAACTGCAGACTAATAGCTTTTTTTTTTTTTTGGTCAGAATGATCACATTTGAAAAATCAACTTTTCCATCTGAGAATTTCTTAGTATTCCATTTGTATCTAAATATTAATTCATAACCATGAAGATTTGAATCATTTTCCTTAAAAAAAGAATATGACAAAAACAAATACATATAGATGATTCTATTTAAGACTATGTTATCATTTCTTCTTTCAGAATATTTTACCACATACGAAAGACGAGCTTCGATATAAATATTTTTATTAACTACAAGAAGGAAAGGGGCAAAGAGAAAACACAGACAGGCAGGAAATAAAAGTTTATCTAAAAATTTCCTTTGCAAAATAATCCTCTGACAAAGATGAGTTAGTGGAAAGAATGAATATCCTGATACTGTTCCCAATAAAGTTTATTTTGAACCGTTAAGGGATATTATTATTTATTTCCCTGGTTACGGTGATCCTGTGATTACAACTTACTTCATGTTTTGGAAAGCTATGCAACTTCCTTAAACAGGAGTACAGATTCAAGGGAAGGGAAAGTAGTATCTATGATGCTCTTATTAATTTTAATAAGCATTAAGATCTTTCAAATATTATAATTATAAATCACAGCTAGCAAGTGATAATGCTTATGAATTTTCTTTTCCCTACTGTAAATGTTGCTAATTTTCTTAGCAACTGACATTAGATATTCAAATATCTTCAAAATAAAATTTCCTGAGAAATTATGAATCTGGGTTCAAGAAGACCTATGGACAATGCTCCAATGTCAGGTACAGAATCATTCAGATAGAGATGATTTTAGAACGTCATCACTCCAGTGAACTAGAGGATAGTGTTACTATTCTGCCAAAAGTGACCAAGAAATCCAATTTTACAGGGGTGATTAAGCATATTATTTTCCACGATGAACATTATAGAACTAATCTAGTATGAAATTAGATAATCTCTTTCAGCAAAAATATGAAACAATGAATTAACTTTTGATTATATTAACTATATAAAACTGTTAAAATGTCATACCCTCACTTTCCTATTTTTTGAATAAATACCGTGAAATACTAAACTCAGCTCAGTATGAAATGAATAGGACCTATGAATATTTATTTATCAAAAATAAATTTTAGTATTACTTTAAGATCATAGAAGTCAAAGATATAAATTTGGTTTTTACTTTTGAAGAGCATTGCGCTAAATTTGAGGAGTCAGAAAAGTTCACCATACCGATTTGGATAATCAGGCAAAGGAGAATTTTTAGTACAAATGCCTAAATTTGTGTATACAGAGATCACACCATTTTGACTTTGAATAAGGGTTTAGCACCTAATTCTGCATTCTTCCTTTAGGTTAAATTTAGATAGGCATTTTAGAAACTAATTTGTAAGTAAGACAAATAGGAGAGTCACTGTGTTATTAATCAGGTTTGCCAGCTGTTATATATTCAGAATTGAGGAACTTATTCTGTGACCTTCAGCAAGCCGCTCAGCCTTTCCTTATTAAAATGTCACAAATGGGGGCGCCTGGGCTCTCAGATGGCGAAGCGTCTGACTCTGGATTTCAGCTCCGTGGTACTCTGAGGGTGATGACAGGCAGCTCCGCCTCGGGCTCTGTGCTCAGCAGGGAGTCTGCTGGAGATTCTCTCCCGCTGCCCCTCCTCCCTCTCTCTCTCTCTCTCTCTCTCAAATAAAATAATCTTTTTTAAAAAATGTTACAAATGTTTAAAATTCTTACACCTTTACAAAATGTTCTGCAATTTTTAAGGATTGTGCGACTTCCAACTAGAACCTCTGAAGAGCAGAGCCCAGCGATGCTCGCACATGAAATGCTTCTTGCTGCGGTAGACTGAGAGGTCATAGTTACACAGCTTCTGCATTTTTATTTCTTTTAATCGTTTTTTATAATTTGATTAATATGACTGAAATGGTTAAGAGAGGAAACTTAGTGTATAACAAGTTATGCAGTAACACAAACTGTTTAGATTATGTTAGGCTTATACTTTTGATTGCTCTAGCTTTCTAATTTAAGACAACTATAATTTATATATACTTATATCCCAAATAAAAAGAATTCTTCTCATCTAGCAATCACTGCTAAGACTGTCAAACATTTTGACTGGCAGTACACGATGTATGCATGTGTAATGCTGCTTATTTCTTTAAAAGAGTAAAGTGAATAAATGCAGCCACCTAGGGAACTAAAAGCAATAAATGAAACAAGTCAGATACCTTAGGAATTTGCAAACTAGTTTTTAAAATATTCTGTGAAAATAAAACTGTAGGGAAGCGTTAGTGTATCACTTCACCATTATGTGGTAGGAGTCTCAAACATCATATACGTTAGAAATATCTTATGCATTGAGGATTAAATTACTGTATAATTAGAAAACAAACTTAGTGGTTACCAGAGGGGAGGTGGGTGGAGGGATGGGTGAAATAGGTGATGGGGATTAAGGAGTGCACTTGATATGATGAGTGCTAGGCGATGTGTGGAGTTGTTGAATCACTCTATTGTACGCCTGAAACTAATATAACAATGTATGATAACTATACTGGTGAAAATAAAATAAAGCAAAAAAGAAAATATAGATTACTATATAATTTTCATTTATATTCACTCTTGGGAGTATAACTGGATTACTATTAAAAACACCAGATTTTGAATTCATTTATATAACTTTAAAGGTTCTTTATATTAGTAATACATTATCACATAGATAAAGGCTTATTATGAATTTTAATTACCCGAATTTAATTACCTCATCTTACTTTGTAAGAATTTTACGTGACTTAACATATTCGTTTTTCACAAATAATTAAATTATAATTAAAATAGTCTTTACTAAAAATTCAAATAGAATTTTCTGGTCAATATGTATGGCTTAATGGATAGGAAAAAATAAAATGAAGACGATCATGACCACTTTCAGTAGAAACTATTTTGTCTTTTGGCTTAGGTACGAGAGACGCAGTCACTGTACCTCACAGAGCAGTAAGTCGATGATGTGGAAGACCATGCAGAGTGGGAACTTGGCTGTAAAGAGAGTGAGGAACCATTGGGAGGCGTACATATGAACTTCCAGGTTCAGAACACAAAAATGATGGTGCAGGTCCGGTAACTGCTCCTAAAAAGTCAAAGTGAAAAACCGAGAAGCTTTATTTCCTACCACAACTATAATTTACAACTAGCTTTCTACGAGCACTCTAGATTTTTGGCAAAATTCATTGCATTTTATGTAATCACATGGAAGTGATAATAGGAGATGAGCACTGGGACTAGGATGATCGAGGACAATAAAGGCAGATTTGTTAATGGACAAATAACAAAGATGACCTCTTGCTCACATGACTGTTCTTGGTTCTTGGGAAATGCTCACTTTGACGGAATACCTGTAGTCTAATGAATGTCATCCCTCCAGAGTCAAGTCCAGCACCTGATCAAATGGGTTGCCTAACTACTTAGGAAAGAAATAGATCTTCTCTTTGACTTAATATCAACATCATCTGGGATCTATGATATCACTTCAGCATATTTTTGGGGTACTGAGACAAACCCAAAACATAACCAGACTTTAAAATAATCTATCTTTGGCATTAAAAATTGACAAACTACAGTAATGGTGCAAGGGTATCATGCATGAAATGGGATGTCTCCTAAAAACGCCTTTATGCTACCCTTACCCTTTTTTTTTCCAATTTACATAAGTAAACGCTTTTCAAAAGCATGAAAGGTAAAGTGCAGAGCTATCCTGTTCCTATAACTGAAAAGCAAAGACTTGTAAAAGCCCACGTTAGTTTTGTTTTCATAAACGAATCATAAAAACAAGCAAAAATCCCTACTTCTTACACAAAATGCTTTTAGAAAAGCACCGAAAGGTACCTATCAGGTACTTTAAATGGGGTGTCCTAAGGTCATCCAGTCAAAGAATGCTAACACATGCTGAAATGTGTTTGGGTTTCTTCATAGTATCGTGAACTTGCTATTCATTTATCAGGCACATTTATTTGACTCTCAAAGCTCTTAAGAATACTGACCTTCGAAAAAATGTAAACTTCTGAAAATAAAAGGTAAGAAAGTGAATAATCCCAAATATTTACTTAGAAGAATTAAATCTCAAAAAAGAGCCTATTAAAAAAAAAAAAAAGAGCCTATTGTTTTTTGCCCAGAATCTTCTACACAGTCCTTCTTCTGAAAAAAGCACATATGTCATTGTGCTTATAGTGCACTTAACATCTTTCCCCTATTTCATTTCTTCTTTAAGGTCTTCCACCCTCCAACATTCTCTTTCCCCAGTAGAGTTGTCTTAAACCTCACTGTTAATCCTCTGTCTTCCCTGTTCTAGTCTTTCCGTCTCCTATTGACTTCACGTCCTCTTTACACACCCTAGGGCTCTCCTGACGGTCAGGCCAATGGGCTCCTACTTGTATGTCTAGTGCTGGGTCCCACTAACCTTCCTCCTGAATCACTTTACTTTTCTCCAATATGGAATCAATCCATTCATGTATTTACTTCACATTTCTCTTGGGCTCCCAGTACCTCAGATAGAAAGCCATATAAGCATGCAACACAGACTCATTATAAATTTAAGATTTTCAACTTCAGGTGGAATTTCAAAGCTATTCAATAATTCCTTCTATCAGCACTAGTCAGAAATTTTGCCCTTGCTCACAATCTTTTTTATTATGTAATATTTTACATATATAAAATAATATGTTCATCATACATATAAATTTACACAGACATATAACGAAACAGTAACAACATTATTTGAGGTCAAGAAATTATAGGAGAAAATTTTTTAAATATGTCCCTACATTAAAATATTTATGTGTTTTTTATTCTTTTTCAGTTCTTTTCTGTCCCTTTTAAGAATTCTTTACATTTGGACCTAAATATAGTACTGGGGGTAATTAAGGTAGGGAAACTTCTTAAGTATTTCAATTTTTATTCTGTAAATATCTTCATTTCCTTACAAATATACTCAGGAATCTCTTCATTGACTTCACTATATTCACACTTCAAAGTATATTAAAGTTGAATATTTACAATGGAAGACTATTTTAAAAATGATCAAATGGTTAAATGAATATTAACACCAATGTAGATATTGGTCAGAAACCAATACATTTTTCTGTACAATCCCATTAAACTTTCATAAATTATTATTGCTCATCAATTTTATTACTTTTTCTATAACTCAATCCCTGAGTGATAAAAGCCCAATTTTTATTTACCTGTATTAGTCTCTCCAACTGATAGAACTTGCAATGAAGATCTTCAAAGTTGTTTTTGTAGAGATCTCGTAAACCATAGTCATACATGATTTTCACCAAAACACAGAATGCTTGTTCCTCTGGCATCTACGGGAAAACAGATCCATATAGAACATGACTGAGTGGCATTTGGCCAGAATGTCAGAAAAGTTCCTTCCTATTAACAGTCCTCTGCATTAATGGCTAAAGAGCTCTAGTGAATGAACTTCTTTAGAGTAAAAGTAAAAGTAAAAGTCCTACTCCTCTCTGTCTCTGTATCATAATTCCTGTACCTGGCCCCTACCTCTCTGGCATAACTTTGTAACTACGCTCAATAATTTTGCATGTATCCTGCTAATGTTTCTTTACGTAAATAAAAGAATCCCACTTATTTTCTTTTTTCCCTTTCTTACATAAAAGATAACATTCTATGTACGTTACAAGGCATATTGGTTTTTCCCCCCTCAATAATACTCCAAAAGAGGGATTTCTGGGTCAAAGGATAAATGCAATTTTTTATTTTGATAGGGAATGCTGTCTTCCAACAGTCTTCTTGATGTTGTTATTTTCTTTTTACATAAAAAGTTTTTAGGAAAGAATTTTGTGAACTTTTATCATTAAGAGTTAAATGATAAAATCTAATATACCCCTTCCAGAGGCATTTTTATCTGAACAGATAATGAAATCTGAAATCCAAGGAACAAATCTCTAAATTGTGGTATCAATAAACTGAAGGGATTTAGACAAGAGACATATCTAATATTCTAGAAATTACATCAAGCAAACAGAAAAAGATTTTAGCCTTAACTCGGTGTCCTAAAATACAACTATTATGTAAACATTTACTTTTTTAAAAAAATAAAGACTTTATTTATTTGAGAGAGAGAGAGTGCACATACAAGCGGTAGTGAGGACCAGAGGGAGAGAGAGAAGCAGGCTTCCTCCCTCCTCCCCGCCTCCCCCAGCAGGAAGTCCAAAAGGGCTCCAGCAGGATCCCAGGACCCTGAGATCCGGACAAGAGCTGAAGGCAGACGTTTAACTAACTGAGCCATCCAGGTGCCCCTGTAAACATTTACTATCAATGTCACTTCTCTGAAAGTCTGACCTTGGCTGATTATGGTATTTGACACCTTTGTTAAATTAAATTCCCTGTCTGAATATTTAATTCAAGTAAGTTCTATTTTACATCCCCCTTCTCTCCTTATTCCCTTTCCATTTCTACCTCCCCTTTATTTATTTGTTTTCTAATTAGGGGCCAATTAAAGTTTTGTAAAGTTTGTAAAGCTTATAAAGTTTTGTCAAACTGAGCTAGAAATGTAACTAGGTTTAGAAATGTAACTTAGGTTACACTTAGATATGTAACTAGGTTTAAATTCCTACACAAATTGGCCACATCTATTTTCTACTTACAAACCATGAAATACACAAATTAGTTAAATAAAACCTCCTAAAGTTAAGTACACTTTGCTGTTGTCATTTTGATTCTATAAGCATTTGCTTATTCCTTTTTATCTATGAGGTGTTTGGGGCTTTGACCCCACCTGCTCAAGTCAGCAAACATTTTTCAGCTTATACTCATTTATTCGGAATACAAGTACGCTGTATTCTTTTCCCCTTTAACAATTGTGTCATTGAAGCTTCAAGCAACACTAACTTGCACATGCGCGGTCTACTCTTTCTCCTACCAAGGTCTAAGTCTCTCCTTCTTCCTCTCAGATCTCTACTAAAATGGCCATACAAAACTGCTTATGTAAGGTAACTGTAGCTAGCCCTAGAGAAATTAATTCACTTACAGTCTCCCTCTTTCTAAGTTCTAGTTCAATAGTTTATCATTTGGTATACTACGAAGGCGATAAACCTTTAGTGCTTTGCATTGGTAAAACCATTAAGGCGAATAAAAGGTTTAAATGCTTTTTGGTATTCACACATGTAGTCACTGAACAGGAGAGACGCCTGCACTGTGCTGGGCCCTGGGGATAGAGAAGTAACCATATAGCATCTTCTCAAAGGACTAGTATATAGGCAACTCTCCTTGACGTGGATAGGGCCACAGAAATCCTGGGATAGGGGAGGTAGGATGTGTAGATGAGGAGTTAGACATTACCACAGCTAGAGTGCAAGTAGAGGAAAGGCTGGGTATGAGTCTGGGTAAATTCGTCAGGAAAATGACAAACGAACATAAATTTCTGCTTTGCTTTTAGGTATGGAGCTTATACTCTCCCTTCCTCCCTCCATCTCTCGATCTCCACCCTTCTCCGCTCCCTCCTCTCTACTCCCTATCCAACTGTCTGTTTCTCTTTCACACAGAAACAATATATTTAATATATGTTCTTCAAAAACAAAAGAATTTTTAAGTTTGAATTTGGTTCCCCAAATAATATCGACAATCCCAGTCTATAACCTTTTTTTTTTTTTTTAAATATCTGTATTTGGGGGAGTGAGGCGTCCTAGAGCTATTATCCTTCATATGTAGCTTTAGGCAATATAATATCTAAATAATGACCACAACAGATAACAGATTCATCACCTCACATACTTACAATTTTTGTGTGTAGTAAGCACTGTTAAGGTTTCTCTTAGCAACTTTCAAATATATAATACAGTATTGTCAACTATAGTCACCAAACTGTTACATATCCAGAACTTACTAATTTTATACCTTAAAGTTTGTACCATTTCATCTCACTCACTCATTTCCCCACCTCTTGTGGCAACTACCAATCTACTCTCTTCTATGACTTCTTCCTGTTTATATTCCACATATAACTGATATCATACAGTATTTGTCTTTCTCTGTCTGACTTATTTCACTTAGAATAAGGCCCCTGAGGTTCATCCATGTTGTCACAAATGACAGGATTTCCTTTTTCATAACTGAATGATATTCCACTAAATGTAGATACCACATTATCTGTATCCATTCACTTGTAGACGGACATTTAGGTTGTTTCCATGTCTTGTCTATTGTAAATAATGCTCCTATGAACATGGGGGTTTAATACTGTTTCAAGATGGTAATTTCATTCTCTTTGGATATATACTCAGAAGTGGAATCCTGGATCACATGGTAGTCTATTTTTAATTTTTTGAAGAACTTCCATACTGTTTTCCATAGTAACTGCACCAATTTACATTCCCGCCAACACACAAGGAAAACTGAACACAAAGGTTCCCTTTTCTCCACATCCTTGCCAATACTTGTTACCTCTTGGCTTTTTCATAATATCTACTCCAACAGATGTGAAGCAATATCTCGTGTTTTTGATTTGCATGATGATCGGTGATGTTGAGCGACTTTTCATGTACCTATTAGATTTTGAATATCTTCTTTGGAAAAATATCTACCCAAGTCATTTGCCCATTTTCTCATTGGATGATTTTTGTTTTTGTTTTTTTCTCTTGAGTTACAGGAGTTCTTTATATGTTTTGGATGCTAACCCTTATCAGATGTGGTTTGAAAACATTCCTACTGTAGGCTGCCCTTTCATTTTGCTGATGCTTCTTTGGCTGTGCAGAAGTTTTTTAGTTGATGTAGTCCCACTTGTTTATCTTTGCTTTTGTTGTTTTTGATGTCATAATTAAAAAATCATTGCCAAGACCAATGTCAAAAAGCTTTTTATCTATGTTTACTTCTAGGAGGTTTATGGTTGGTTTCAGGTCTTAAGCTTAAATACTTACTCTGTTTTAATTTTTATAACAGATATAAGATAGGGGTGCAGTTTTATTCTTTTGCATATGGCTGTCCAGTTTTCCTAACACCATTTATTAAAGAAACTATCATTTCTCCATTAAATATTCTTAGCCTCCTTGCCAAATATTAGTTTACGATATACGCATAGGTTTATTTCTGGGCTCTTAATTCTGTTTCATTGGTCTAAATATCAACTTTTATGGCAGTACCATACCGTTTTGATTACTATAGTTTTGTAATAGAGTTTCCAATCAGAAAGTACGATGCCTCCAGCTTTGCTCTTCTTTCTCAGGATTGTTTTGGCTATTCAGGGTCTTCTGTGTTTTCACACAAATTTTAGATTGTTTTTTCTAATTCTGAAAAACTGTCACTGGGATTGCATTGAAACTGTAGATGACTTTGGTTAGTATGAACATTATGATACTACCAATTCTTCTGATCCATGAGCATGAGATATCTTTCCATTTGTGTCTTCTTCAATTTCTTTTTCTTTCTTTCTTCCTTTCTTCCTTTCTTTCTTTCTTTCTCTCTCTCTCTCTCTCTTTCTTTCTTTCTTTCTTTCTAAGATTTTATTTATTTATTTGTCGGCGGGGGAGGGGAGCACACACACAAGCAGGAGGAGCGGGAGAGGGAGAAGTAGGCTTCCCACTGTGAAGAGAGCCCAAGGTGGGCTTGATCACAGGACCCTGGAATCATGACCTGAGCCGAAGGCAGACGCTCAACCAACTGAGCCACCCAGGCGCCCTTTCAATTTCTTTCATCAGTGTTTTACAGGTCTCAGTATACGGTTATTTTACTTCCTTAATTAAATTTATTCCTGAATATTTAATTTTTTTATATTATTGTACACGAGATTGTTTTATTTCTTTTCCAGATAGTTCGGTGCTGATTCCATATTCTGCAATTTTACTGAATTTGCCAATTAGTTCTAACAGTTTTTTTGGTGGCGTCTTTTAGGGTTTTCTACAAATAAGACAATATCATCTGCAAAAAAGAGACACTTTCATGTTTTCCCTTTCTGATTTGGATATCTATGATTTCTTTTTCTGGCTGATTGCTCTGGCTAAGATTTCTAATACTATGTTTAATGTGAGTGGTGAGAGTGGGCAACCTTGTATTGTTCTTGGTCTTAGAGAAAAAGCTTTCTTTTTCTTTTTTTCAGTGGAGATGTATTTGACACATAACATTATATTGGTTTCAGGTATACAACCTAGCAGTTCAATATGTGTACGTAATGTGAAATGATCACAAGTCTAGTTTAACATCTATCACCATATATAACTCAATTCTCAATTTTTTTTGCAATGAGAACTTCTAAGATTTACTCTATTAGCACTTTTCAAATATGCAATACAGTATTATTAACTATGCTGTACATTACATCCTTACGACTTATTTAATTGTAAGTTTGTACCTTTTGACCCCCCTTTGCCCATTTCATCCACCCCTAAACCCCCACCTTTGGCAACCATCAATTATGTCTATGAACTTTTTTTTAAATTCTACATATAAATGAGATCATATAATACTTGTCTTTCTCTGTTTAACTTATTTTACTTAGCATAATGCCCTCAAGGTCCATGCTTATTGTTGCCAATGGCAAGGTTTCATTCATATATATATATATATATATACACACACACACATTTTCCATATCCATTCATCCATCAATGGCCACTTAGATTGCTTCCATATCTTGGCTATTGTAAATAATGCTACAATGACAATAGGGGTGCATGTATCTTTTTGCTTTAGTGTTCTTATTTCCTTTGGATAAATACCCAGAAGTTGAATTGTTTGATCATATGGTAGTTCTACTTTTAATTTTTTGAAGATCCACCATACTGTCTTCCACAGTGGCTGCACCAATCTACATTCTCAGCAATAGTGCACAAAGGTTCCCTTTTCTCTACATCTTTGCCAATATTTTTTATTTCTTGCCTTTTTGATAATAGCTATTGTAATAATATATATGAGGTGATATTTCATCGTGGTTTTGATTTGCATTTCTCTGATAATTAGTGATGCTGAATATTTTTTATTATACCTCTTGGTCATCTGTATATCTAGAGGGAAAACTTTCAACCTTTCACCACTGAATATGATGTTAGCTGCTGGCTTGTCATATATGGTCTTAATTATGGTGAGCTGTATTCTGTACACAATTTGTTGAGAATCTTTATTATGAATGGATGTTGAATTTGTCAAATGCTTTTTCTGCATCTCTGAGATGATTTTTATCTTTCATCTTACTAATGTGATGTATCACATTTATGATTTGTGTATGAACCATCTTTCATTCCAGGGATGAACCCTACTTGCTTGTGGTGTACGATCCTTTAAATGTGATGTTCAATTCTGTTTGCTATTCTGTTCCAGTTTTTATTATCTTCATCCTTCTACGAACTTTGGGCTTAGTTTGTTCTTCTTATTCTGGTCTCTTGAGATATAAAGTTAGGTTATTTGAAATATGGCTGTTTTCATGATGCGTGGATTTACCACAATAAAATTCCCTCTAGAACTGCTTTTGCTGGATTTGGTGTGTTTCCATTTTTCATTTTTCTCAAGATATTTAACTTCCCTTATGATTTCTTCTTTCAATCACTATATATTCAGGAGTGTGTTATTTAATTTCTCCATATTCATGAATTTTCATCTTTTCTCCTATTACTGATTTTTAGTTTTGTGGTTACAAAGGCTACTTCATATAATTTCTATATTTGTGAATTTCTTAAGATTTTTCTATGGCCTAACATATGATCTGTCCTAGAAAATGTCCCATGTGAACTTCAGAAGAATGTGTATTCTGCTGGTTTTGGATGGAATGTTTTGTATATGTCTGTTCAGTACATTTGGTTTATAGTGCTGTTCAAATCTGCTATTTCCTTATTGGTTTTCTCCCTAAATGATTCATTGTTGACAGTGAGGTATTAAAGTCCCAAATATTATTGTTGTTGCTCATGTCTCCTTTTAGTTCTATTTGTATCTACTTTATATATTTAGGTGCCCCAATGTGGGTAAATACATATTTATAACTGCTATATTTTCTTGATGACATTTTTATCATTATATGATGACTTTGTCTCTTTTGACCCTTTCTAGCTTAAAATCTATTTCATCTAATATAAATAAAATTACCTCTTATTTTCTTTGGGTTACCATTTGTTTGAAATATCTTTTTTTATCCTTTCACTCTCAGTCTATGTGTGTCCTTATGACGAAAGTGAGTCTCTTTATAGGCAGCATATAGTTGGGTCTTTTATTTTTTCTCTCCAATATGCTGTTCTATATCTTTTGATTGGAGAATTTATCCATTTATGTTTAAAGTCATTATTAATAGGTAGCAACTCATTATTGACATTTTGGTGTATTCTGATTTTTTTGTGGGTACTTTGTTTCTTACTCTCTCTTGCTGTCTTCCTTTGTGATTTAATGACTTTCTGTGGCAGAATGCTTTGTCTTTTTTTCTCTTTATCTTTAGTGAATCTACTGTCAGTTTTTGCTTTATGTTTACCATGAAACTTACCTAAAATATTTTAAGTAAAAAATAACCTATTTTAGGTTTATGAAAACTTAACTTTGATAGTATACAGAAACTTGATACTTTTACTTCTACCCTGCCTCACACTTTAGATTACTGATGTTACAGTACACATTTTTTTATATCGTGTAGAAAAAAATTATTGTAGTTATGGTTGTTTTTAATATAGTTGCTCTTTTGACTTTACAGAAGAGTTATAAGTGAATTAGGTACTACCATTATATATTACAGAATCTGATTTTTACTACATAATTACCATTACCAGTGAATTTTACACATTCATATGTTTTTACAATGTTAATGAACATCTTTTTAATTCTGCTTGATGAACACTCTTTAGCATTTATTGTAAGGGAGGTCTGGTGATGATGAACACCCTCAGCTTTTGTTTGTTTGGGAAAGTCTCTCTCCATTTTTGAAGGTTAGCTTTGCTAGGTATAATATTCTTTATCTTTCAATACATTCTTTGAACATATTATCCTACTCTTTCTTAGCCTACAATGTTTTTGTTGAGAAACTGAATATTCATAAGGGGAGTTCCCTTGTATGTGATAAGTCGCCTTCTTCTTGCAGTTCTCAAAATTCTCTTTGATTTTTGACAACTTAATTATAATGTGTCTGGTGTAACCCCGTTCAGATTCTAACCATCTAGAAGTCCTCTGGGCCTCATACATCTAGAAGTCCTTTTGTATCCCCAAGTTTAGGAGGCTTATAGCCATGATTGCTTTAAATAGACTTTCTGTTCCTTTTTCAATTCCTTCTGGTATTCCCACGTATATATTGTTTCACGTGATGGTGTTCCATAAGTCTGGTAGGCTCTCTTCATTTTTTTCATTTTCTTTTTGCTACTCTGACTTGATAGTTTCAAATGACCTATCTTCTAGTTCACTGATTCCTTTTTATGTTTGGTTGAGTCTTCTGTAGCTTTCTATTAAAGTCTTCTAGTTCAGTCATTGTATTCTTCAGCTATAGAATCTGGTTTTTGATGGCTTCGATTTCTTTGTTGGTTTCATTTTGTTTTCCTAATTTTATTTAGTGATCTGTGTGTTCTTGTAGTTCACTGTACTTCTTTAAAGGGATTATTCTGAATCCTTTGTCAGACAGTTCATAGATCTCTGTTTCCTTAGAGTTAGTTATTTGAGCTTTATTAGTTTCCTTTGGTGGAATCACATTTACCTGATTCTTCATGATCCTTAATTCCTTGCATTGTTATCTGCATACTTGAGTAAGTGGTCTCCTCCTTACAGTTTGCTTTGGCATGAAAAGACCTTTACCAGTTAGCTCAGCTTAGGATACTGGATGGACCAGTTGGTAGTATTTATGGGCAAGCAGTCTAGTTGAGCAAGGCCACTGCTCATGCTCTAAGGCCAGCAGGGATGGTATTGGTTGGGCTACACAGTCAGATGAGACTACTGGTTATGCTTAACATTCAAGCAGGACCAGTGGGTGGGCTCTCTGACTAGGTGGGGCTGCTGGCCAAGCTCCACTGTCAGGTGGGTCCTCTAGCTGGGTTCTGCAATCACTTTTCCAGATGAACAAGGTCAGAGGCTATCTTCCTTGGCAGGGTGGTGCCATTAGTTAGGCTATACAATTAGGCAGGGTTATGGGTTGAACTCTGAAATAGCTCCTAGTCAAGTGGGGTCTCAGGTTGTGCCAGATCAGATGGTTCTGGGGGCTGGACTTTGTGTTCAGGTGGGGGCCCAGGCTATATCCCAAAGTTAGGCAGAGCCACAGACTTGTCTTCACAATCAGGTAAGCTATTGGCTGTGCTCTGCTGTTGGCCAAGGTAATTGGTTGGGGTCTCTGGTCAGGAGGAGTCTCCAGCTGTATCCCACAGTTGAGTGAGGCTAGAGACTGTTCTGTGGTCAGGTGGAATTACTCTTCAGGCTTCCTGATTAGGTGAGGCTGCAGGCTATGTTCTAGAATTGGGTAGGAGCATAGCCTGGGCTCTGTGGCTGGGCAAGACTTCAGGCTGGGCATTCTGGCTTGGTGGTACTGTAGGTTAGGCTTTGAGGGTCACTGTTATTAAGGGTCAGTGGCTATGTTCAACAGTTGGGCAGGGCTCCTGACTTGGGTCTCTGCTTGAGTGGGGCTATAGGATGGGGTCTGCAGCAGCTCAGATTCTCTGGCCAGGCTTCTTATAGGATCAGGACTGGAGGCTAAGCTCAGCAACTGGGTGGGGCTACGAATTTGCTCCCCTGACTGAGAAGGGTAGTAGAACAGGTTCCATAGCCAGTCTGGCCCATTGACTAGGGATCCAAATCAGGCAAAACTGCCAACCAATATATTGTTTAAAAAATATTAAGATTTTGGAACACAGTGGATCTCTAATACTGAATATCCATCTTTGTTGTGTATAGGAGCTTTGTCATAGAATCAGTATTGTTTTACTGGGGAAAGGAAGAGATAAATACTAAAATCTTATAATTTAAGATATCAAAGTATTATCCATGATTCTATGAAATACAAAACTAAATACCTGCCTCACATGCATAATCTGAGAATCAATCATGATGTAATCATTGTTTGGTAACAAATGTTCATAAGGATCTGCCATCTGTACTAACACTGAATGGAGATAGTCTCCAAGCTTCACTGCTTCTTTCTGCAATGAACCATAAGACAAAGCAAGTCTAAGTACTTCAAAAGTCTTTAAGGCTCACCTGCTGTAACATCAAAATGTATTTCAAAGTAAAATTACATGTTGATAATATAAAATAATCCCCTTATTTGGATAAAACTAAATTTTTTGTTCTGCATGACTGTGTTTCACATATTTTTGTAATAAATCTGTTTTTCCATGAAGGCAATCTTTCATTCTCTTCAAAAAAGGTACTAGTGAGAACTCTGAAAACCATAAACTCATGAGCGTTCACTTTTTGTTTACAATATGAAAAGCAAATAAAATGAAAAATAGCTTTTCATTTTCTTTTAAAATCAAATACATACTGAAATACATTTAAATTGAATGCCTATTTAGAAGCCATAAACATACTGTATAACATATTAGTTTGCTGTATGTAATCAATTTAAGCTAGTGGGACAAAGGTCCAAAGGAAAAGGCTGGGCAAATAATTAAGCCAATTCTAAAACAAACAGCAGCAAACACCATTATTAGAGGCATTCATTCATAACCCCATTTGATTCTCATAAAAATTCTGTAAAGTAGATATTATTTTTACATTTTTAATATTAACTGGTGAAGTTCGGAAAACTTAAGTGATTTTCCAATAACTACACATCTATTAAGTAAAGCCTGGATTTAATCCCATGATTGCACTCTTTTTTTGTGCCACATACAAAATAAGACCCTTTAGATTCATAATATAAAGTATTCAATATTCACAAAAATGCCAAAAGAATTTTATCTTCATTTAATACATGAAGAAACTGAAGCTCAAAGAGTTTAGGAAACTTGTTGAAGGTCATAGAACTTGAAAGGCATTAAACTGCCATTCAAAATTCATAGTTGTGCTTTTATTATCCACAGAGGAGTTTAGCTTTGAAAGGGCAGAGAAACCCAAGACAATAGATAATGGAAAGATCAAGAGAGGTTTTTTGTTTGGTTTTGTTTTCAAGGGGGGGGGCACTTGCATGCACACGAGAGGGGGAGGGGCAGCGGGAGAGAGAAAATCTTAAGCAGGCTCCATACCCAGCATGGAGACTGATGAGGGGCTTGACCTCACAACACTATGATCATGACCTGAGCTGAAATCAAGAGTGGGACACTTAGCCAACTGAGCCACCCAGGTGCCCCCCAAGAAAGTATTTTTTAAAAGTAAAATGTCTTGCTACACTGTTGGTGGGAATGCAAGCTGGTGCAACCACTCTGGAAAACAGTATGGAGGTTCCTCAAAAAGTTGAAAATAGAGCTACCCTATGACCCAACAATTGCACTATTGGATATTTATCCTAAAGATACAAATGTAGTAATCTGAAGGGGCATGTGCACCCGAGTGTTTACAGCAGCAATGCCCACAAAAGTCAAACTATGGAAAGAACCTAGATGTCCATCAACAGATGAAAGGATAAAGAAGATGTGGTATATGTATACAATGGAATACTATGCAGCCATCAAACCCCCCCGAAATCTTGCCATTTGCAATGATGTGGATGCAACTAGAGGGTACTATGTTAGGCAAAATAAGTCAATCAGAGAAAGACAACTATCATATGACCTCTCTGATATGAGGAATTTGAGAGGCAGGGCAGGGGGCCATGGGGGCTAGTGAGGGAAAAAAATGAAACAAGATGGGATAGGGAGGGGGACAAACCATAAGAGACTCTTAATCTCACGAAACAAACTGAGGGTTCCTGGGAGGTGAGGAGGTAAGGGTAGAGTGGTAGGGTGATGGACATTGGGAAGGGTATGTGCTATGGTGAGTGCTGTGAAATGTGTAAGCCTGATGATTCACAGACCTGTACCCCTAGGGCAAACAATACAGTATATGTTAATAATAATAAGAAGAAGAAGGTAAAATGTCTTGAGTGTATTTACTCATAGGGAGATGTTGAGAAATGACTCAAAAGCCCTGATACAAGAATTAACTTAGAACAGGAAAATTTCTTGCATTTTAAGGAAAAAGTAATTGGGAGTATAGAAGGACTTATTTAAAATACACTACAACTCTTTGTAGTAAAGATATCACTAGTACATGATGTGATGTATGTCTAGCAGCCTATCTTGCTCTCATCTGGAATCAAATACCTTTTCCCTGTAGGGAGAAGCTGATCCAGTTCACTATCGGCAATAAGATGGACTCACGACCTGGGCCAGACCAATCAGAATATCATACTGTCCTGGCCTCAGTAACTGACATAAACATAAACACATAAAGATACTAGGAAGTCAAGATCTTGTATCTTGGATTCTGTGGAAATCTTTTAGGAAAACTAAGTAGCTCTGCTTCTCATTTCCTAAGTCCATTGGTGAAATCTTACCTTAAATCTTTCTTTTTTGGAGCATTACAGTAAAGGATTTGTAATTTTTAAACTTTATTTCATTTTTAAATGCAACCCACAAAAATCCTTAACCTAAGTTAAGAAACAGAATACTTTCAATACTCTGGAAGATCCCTGTATGTCCCACCCCAATCATGATTCCCAATTTGTCAAGAAATCACTATCCTGACTTTATCAATAATCACTTCATTGGTGTTATTTATATTTTCCATCTAGGTAGCATCCTAAAAACAGAATTTAGTTTTGTCTGCTATTGAACTTTATATGAAATGGAACCATATCAAATGATAAGTACGCTTTGCTTTCTTACCAAACCGTTATGTTTGCTTGATTCATTCGCATTAACTTACATTGTGTAAAACATTCATTTCATTGATATAGTGTTCTAATATTAAATATATCACAATCTTTCCATTTTAATGTCTAATTATAATCCTAGTATTAGGCATTCTAACATTGGACATATGAGTTGTTTGTTATAAACAGTGATCCTGGGACAATTCTAATAACACGATTTTGGTATACATGTGTATAAATTTGACTAACAAGCGTATCTAGGAGTGGAGTTGCTAAATATGCATATCTTTGTCAGATAAAGCCTTTGGTTTCCAAAGGAATTATGCCTAGTCATAGTGTTTTTTTAAAAATTCAATAATTTTAAACATTCTGGATTATCCAAAAATAATCCATTCTGCAGTTGGAAAGCCTCCAAACATGCCCATAGTAGTATACATTCAGTAATTTAACCTAAAAAAGGATCATCATTTTCTAAATGTCAAGAAAAGTATATGTTACATTAAAAAATTTAAAACTACTTGACAGTATGTTGGCAGAATATATTGGGTTAAAAACTATTTAAAATGTTTTATATGATTTTTAGAATAAATGAAATATATAAAAGGACTTTACTTATTATATTTCCAAATAAGCAATAATTAATACTACAATATGATATTACTTATCTGTGCTATGACATTCTTGACCAACTATAAAGGATAAATTTCTTATAATTCTATCAATAGTTATAATAGCATCTACTGTGATAAACAATTTTTCTACTGCTTAAAATACATGTTACAAAGCTATTATCAAAGCATTGGGAAAATTCCAAGCATCAAGAGAAGCTAATTATTTCTTAAAACTACTTAGACAATAGAAAACCTTAAAAATTCTAAACTTTTGTTTTTGAATACTTTCATTTTTGATCTTCCTTTCCTCTTAGGAAAGTGAATGTGAAATATAAATGACCATGAGGGAGCAAGAGACAGCATCCCCAAAAGAATCAGGTTCTGACAATGATTAATATGGAGCTGCCAAAGGCTGTCTGGCAGCAGAAAGAAGCAAGAAGCAACTCCTTATGTAACTGATGAAAAATTAGTCAGGAACACCCTAATAACATATCTCCCTAGAACTTGAGATAGTGTATTTGATGAATGATTTAAGCTAGACTGTATTCTTCTACCTGTTTAAACCATAGAGGCAAAAATAGGAAAAAGAAAAAATTATGGTTAATTTCTCTCATTTGAATTATTAATGGATGGGTTGGTCAGTTAATGGAATATGCTAATTAAAAGATTTTTTGCATACATTCTCAATTAAAAATTACAATAATATGTTTCTCATTAACACTATGAGATGAGTATTAGTGAAACTTTCCTCAAGGGTTCTGAAGGTTCTATATTTCCAGTCATTTTTATAAGCCATGGCAACAACAGCATAGTTCTATTATGTAGAAAGTGTGAGAAACTGGTCTGAATTTCTATCCATCTTGTGACACAGTTTGAAAGCAGGTTTAGAGCACTGATTTGGCATGTGACTCTTATGAGGGTAGATAATGTAGAAAAAAAATTCTAGGTATTTGAGTTTTCTAGTTATCTGGATCACTGACTCTTCTTTCCGTGGGGAGGTATTTCCAAATAAATATGAACTCCTACTTAACTAACCCTCTGTTAAATCCAAGACAGATATCTCAGGGAGATGTTCTTCTCACTGAAGTTTAATCAATCTATTATAATGTGTTTAACAGGGCTTCAGGTCTAAAATGCCAAATAAACTCATACACGCAAAGATTACTTTGTAGAAGATGAAATTTCACAACCCATGCCTCCAACTTCGGCTTCTCATCAGAGTGATTAGAGGAAAGGTGATTCTGAACCTTAGCGAACACGCTCATGCCACAGCATGCAGTCTCCAGCTCCCTGTGTAAGAGAGCTGACTTCGTTAGACGCTAGGTGGCTTGAGTAGCAGAACAAGGGCCCTGGGAATTTGTGGCCATAAAGTGCTTGATTATCGCAAGGAACGCCAAGAAGGTGGGCTACGGAGATGTCAAGGCAAGAAGGCTAATCAGGAAAAGATCAAGAAGACCATAAATAGATGATAATGCAACAGAGGAAGAAATCAAAGTTAAATAAAGTGATTTATCACAACAGAACCACTGTATATCGTTATTATCATTAGGATCAGGCTCAGAATTAGGACTGTGAGTCCACTGTAATCCCTCTTTATTTCCAGACTGCAAACTTAGAAGAAATGCTTTTGCTTTAAACTTGCCAGATCTCTTTGCTGTGTTTGACAGCAGACACTGCTTCCGACTTACTGAAAATCAGAAACCTGCCTGGAATTCCTACTCCTCATCAGCCCTTAAATATCTGGAATTCTATTTATTTTTCTTAGATGATCTGATCCACTCCTGTGACTTCAGCTGTGATTTCTTCCTCAGCATCAATCTCCAGTCTCCAGCATCTACCTTGTTGGTGGACAGCTTTACTCAGATGTCCCCAAAATATCCCAAACTCAAAGAATTCAAAACAAAATTCATCAACTCCTAATCATTTTTCTCCATTCAGTCTCAACGGATGTATTTTCCATCTCAGCTAAAAATACCATCAGTCAAAGAAAAAAAAAATACCACAAGTCATCCAGTCACTTAAGCTAGAAAATTAGACATGTTACTTTGGACTCTTCCTTTGTCAATCCTTCCACAATCTTACCAGTTTTGCCTCCTGCATGTTTCTTAATTAAGCTTCTTTTTCTCTGGGTCTCAATATCTCTCATTTATATTGATTATTTCCTAACTGGTCTCTCTGCTGCTGCCTGTCCCCTTTAATTTCATCCTCCACAAGAGTATAAGAATTTATCTGAAACAAACATCTATCCTTCCCTTGCTTCAAACTGATTAATGGCTCCTCACTAGCTTTAGAATAAAGCCCACCTTTCTTTTTTTTTTTTAAAGATTTTATTTATTCATTTAACAGAGAGAGAACACAAGCAGGCAGAGAGGCAGGCAGAGGCAGAGAGAGGACCAGGCTCCCCGCGGAGCAAGGAGCCCGATGTGGGACTCGATCCCAAGATGCTGGGATCATGACCTGAGCCAAAGGCAGCTGCTCAACCAACTGAGCCACCCAGGCATCCCTAAAGCCCACCTTTCTTGACATGATTACAGAGTCTTTATGACTTGGTTCCTGCCCATCTGACCATTTTTATCTCATACCTGTCTTTACATACATTTCCTATAATAACTGAACAGAAACTGTAATTTCATATTGTTCCCTTTATATGCTGTGACCTTTTGTGTTTCTGTATATTTGCTCACGTTGTTCCTCTTTAGCTATCTCTGCTCCCTCCCTTTCCCAACCTCAATTATTTCTGTCTGGGCAAGGATACCATCTCCTCCAGAAAGTCTTTCCTGAAAGTTCCAGCAGAGCTGGGTTGAATAATTCTCCTCTCTGTACTCTTACTCTGTGTATTGCTTTTACGTAGCACACTATAAGTTCTTCTTTAGTGAAAATCAGAAAAACCAATAAAGACACACAAAAAGAATAAAAATAATAAGTATGTACCTACAGTACTTGTGCCCTATCCTGAACCAGAAGGCCTTTGAGAACACAAATGATAAATTATTCATATTTGTAATCCCACTTCCTAGCCAAGCACTGACAGACTGATGATCAGTAAATGTTCTGTTAAATGAAGGTGACTGAGATCCAGAAGAGTACACAAAAATAAATTGTAGAAAAGATAACGCTTCCTTGTCACATTCCTTCATAATGGTTCTAGTCCGGCTTGTATCTGAGCAGTTACATTGACTTCCTTAATTCTAGAGGGTTCTCATTAAAAATAACTTCAAATAAGCAATGTATCCCCTTCTTGTCAGCGTTATGAATTCAATTGAGAAACTGTCCTGTACCTGACATCAGATCTTTTACTTTATCACCAAAGGTACATTTTTAAAAAGATGTGCCATGTGTAATCTCCATCAGATAAATGGAAAATAGGACGGAAGAACAAAACCAAGTAGAAAATAAAATAAACTTGGCAGCACCCTGCCATTTATCACATGGAAAATTACTCACATGCAGGAGCAATACAGCGGCCAGAAAAGACTGTCCTTGACAGTACCCAATGTCTTCATCGTAGACAGAGTAGGCCTAGAGAAAAGACAAAGAGAAAGAAGTACTATAAACATTCACAGATTTTAACATAAGTTAACATCAGGCCGCTGCTTGATCTTAACCCTGGGCTGTCCACCACAATTTCACTGATACTTCAACTTAAACGTGTGAGTCATTAGCACAGTGGGATCCCCCAAAGAGGTTGTACAGTTCCCAAGGCAATTCTAGATGTCCCATTATTCCCAGGTTCATCCTCAGAATCTGGAAAAAAAGAGATGCTCACAACAACTAATTTTAAAAGATCCATTATGGTTTGTAGTCAGGCAAATGACACCATGGGAGGCTGAAGCAAAGAGTAGAAAAGGGCAGGAAGGTTCTCGAGTTGATGTGGGAGTTCTAATGCAAAGACAAACATCCCAGTTGTGCTGTTTGAATCCTGGACATGTATCCCATCCCATGGATACCAGCTATGTATTGTGCTTCACTTCAGTGAGGGGCTTTCCATTTAATGTGCTTAATAAAATGCATTATGACTTCGTGAGTATAAAAGCTCTGTCTCTGGGCATGGTGGGGGCCCGTGGAGGGAAGGGAGGGAAAAATGAAACAAGATGAGATCGGAGAAGGAGACAACCATAAGAGATGCTTAATCTCAGGAAACAAACTGCGGGTTGCTGGGGGGTGGGAGGCGAGGGATGGGGTGGCTGGGTGATGGACATTGGGGAGGGTATGTGCTATGGTGAGTGCTGTGAATTGTGTAAGCCTGATGATTCACAGACCTGTACCCTTGAAACAAATAATGTATGTTAATTACCAAAAAAAAAAAAAAAAAGCTGTCTCTGTCCAGGACAGTGGTTAGCAAAGATTACAAGGAAGAGTTACCATGGGGAGGAGGGTAAGTGTGGTTGGTAGCTTCCATATGCCAAGGTAGTCAGAGTACGGGTCTGGAACTCTCCTTTCTTGAAATAGAGTTTGTATCCAGTGAAATGCATACATTAGTCCTTGAGTTGGGATTTATAAGTACGTAATTACATTTACGTAACCCCAGCATTACAGAAGATTTCCATCATTCCACGACATCCCTCATGCCTCTTGGTAGTCAACCACCAGGCAATCACCGGTCTGATCTTTATCACAATATACTATTAGCTTTGCATTTTTAAAAGAATGTCATACAAATGCATTCAAATAATATAAATGTTTTTGTGTCTGGCTTCTTGTACTCAGCATAAAGCTTCAGAGATACTTCCACATTGCTGCCTGCGTCAGCAGGTCGTTCCTTTTCACGGACGAGTAGTATTCCACTGTATAAATTTGTTTATCCTTTGTCCTGCTGAACATCTGGGTTTTTTCATGTTTGGTTAGTGTGAATATAGCTGCTATGTATACACAAGGGTTTTTTTTATGAATACAGGTTTTCACTCTCTTTAAGTAAAGACCCAGGAGTGGAAGTTCAAGGTTTAAATGATAAGTGCATGTTTAACTTTATAACAAATTGCCAAAGTATCTTCCGAAGAGGTTGTAACTCAAGCATTACATGTACACCAGCAAACTATGAGTACTCACTGCTTCACATCCTTGTCAATAACTGACACTGGCAGTCTTTTTTTCCTTTTATTAATCCCTGTGGTTTTGATTTGCATGTCTCTGAATGCCAACAATGTAGAGTGTATTATCATGTGCTTTTAGGCAACTGATATACGTCCTTTTGGGACTGTCTCTTCAAGCTCTTGCCCATTTGTTTAATTAGGTTGTTTGTATTATTACTGTTGATTCATGGGAGTTCTTGATACATTCTGTTCATGAGTCCACTGTCAGACGTATGTGTCGTCGATATTTTCTCCCTCTCCGTCCCCTGCCTTTTCACCTTCTTAATGGTGTCTTTTGAAGTACTATTGTTCTTTTTTAATCTTCTTCTGCTAATGATGATATTATCACACTCTCTTCTAATGAGAGAAAAATTAGATCATGGAAACATTACCTAATGAATCTGAAAGGAGCTTTTTCTTCATTATCACCAATTTCCAGAGCTCTGCCTAATTTTAAAAATTGAAAGATGCATTAGCATCCTTTTACTTATTTAATTTCCTTTGATTTACACAGTTACAGTTCTGATTGCTTAATTTGTGCTTTTATCCAGACCTCATCATGGGTGTGTGTATTAGGGGTTGGAAGAAGGGTTACAGAGAGAACAGAAAAGGAACAAAAAAGGAAGAAAGAGGTAAAACATTCTAATACTACCCCAATTTGAAGCAGTGCTGATAGTGCTGTGTCACTACCTTTTTCATGAACAAGGAACTCTGGGATTTGTTGATGAGAGAGCATGTTACATGAATGATGAATATATATTCAAGGCTTTGCTTCCACCATGAAAGATGTCAGTTAAGGATTCCTTAAAACTACGGATCTCCAAAAGCCTGTCATGCTTCATCAACCCTGACATCATTTTAATAAATGTTTTATCTATTTACAGATATATATCTAACGTTTATTGAGATGTAGGCTGTTTCTGTACTCAGCATATAAGTTCAACAGAAAATGAAGGTCCATGACACAACAGACAGAGAAGGTATGAATTTAATGACTCCAGAGACTATTCTCCAATTATAGAGCTAAGGATGAAAGTATAAATCAGTAATGCAATGATTTTACTTTCTACTTGTTTTATGGTTTTAAGTTAGGTTAGAAGCAAAAATGACTTTTCAGAGGCCCCCTACTAAATTGATTTTATAATTCACAGACACAAAAAACAGTGTTCTAGGGGCGCCTGGGTGGCTCAGTCAGTTAAGTATCTGACTTCTCCTCAGGTCATGATCTCGGGGTCCTGGGATCCAGCCCTGCATCGGGCTCCCTGCTCAGAGAGGATTCTGCTTCCCCCTGTCCCTTTCCCTCTGCCACTCCCCCTACTCGTGCTTTCTCTCTCTCTCAAATAAATAAGTCTTATAAAATAAAATAAAATAAAATAAAATAAAATAAAATAAAATAAAATAAAATAAAATAAAATAAAATAAAATAAAATAAAAACAGTGTCCTGGCACTATTCTTTCCCTTGGAGTTCTTCCAAGCACTGTTTGGCTTTAGTCTAAGCCTTCTCTCACTGAGGCGAACTGAATCCTTTCCCTCTGTCAAAACTTGCACCTCTTTGCAGCAAACCTCTCCCCATTCCTTACTTTAATTGCATCTCTGGCCAGATGCCTGCTCAGTCTGACTTTTAAAAACCATTTGGGGACCACTACTATAACAGAGGCGTAGCTCCTACTGGGCCAATCTTCCCTCTAGGAACAAATTTAAACTACATCTGCACAAATACATACAACATTTAACCTGAAGACACTGATGAGCTAAATGAAAGCAGTCAGAAATTGGAGGGGAGAATAAACTCAGAAGATGGAATGACCCTGGGTAAAATTCCCATTCTTTATGGCTTTTGCTGAAGATCAGGCCCCAGTGATACTGCACCGGATGGCTAACACTTGGACATGAAACTGCAGACTTATTGACTTGAAGAACCAGAGAGCAAATTAGAATAAAAGCTAGAAAGTGAGAGTGGATATTCTGGAAAAAGAAGTAACAGGAAAAAAAAAAAAGAAGTAACAGAAAAGAAGCCTTTACTATACTTACTGTAAAATTACAATATTTAAGACAGTATAAAATGGATACAAGGATAGAGACAAAAATCAGTAAACAATAAAAAGTCTGGAACTATATAAGCACACTTACAAAGTCATTTGCTTTCAACAAAGTTACCAAGATAATGCAATGAGGAAAATAAAATTGATTATGTATGTAAACATGTAAGTATATGAAAATTGTTTCAATGAATGTACTCAAAAAGTTGGATATCCATATGGAGAAAATAAATGAACCTTGATACCTATCTCACTTCATACACAAAAATTAATTTCAGAGTTATCACAGTTCTAAACATAAAACTATGAGGCTACTCAATGAAAACAGAATATCTTTGTAACTTGAAGGCTAAGGTTTCTTAGTCAGGACATAGAAGCACTAACTATAAAAGAATAAACTGATACAGTATACATTATGAAATATAAAAAACCTCCAATAAGGAAAAGACACTGTTAAAAAAATAAATAGGTAAACCACAGACTAGGAAAATATTTGCAAAATATATCTGGAAAAAGTCTTGCATCATATACATAAAGGACTCCTACAACTCAATGTCAAACGACTCAATTTTTAAAAACAAAAGATTTGAAGAGACACTTCACAAAGGGTTATCTATGAATGGCCAGTAAGAACATGGCCAAATGTTCAATGTTATTAGTCAATAAATTAAAATAAAATTAGAGCCACAGTGAGATATTAATACCAGAAACTAAAATTAAAAAGACTGATACATGAAATGCTAGTAACCTTGGATTCTTAAACATTGTTGGTAGGAGTTTAAAACAGTAAAACTACTTTGTAAAATTGTTTGACAGTTTTCTAGAAAACTAAACATACACCTACCCTATGACTCAGCAATTCCATATCTATGCAGTCACCCAAGAGAAATGAATGCAAATGTATACAAGAAAGACTGGTATAGGGCTAAGCATATTTCTAGCAGCTTTATTTATAATAGCCGCAAACTGTAAGCAGCCTCAGATATCCCTTATCAAGGAAGTGTATAAACAAACTGTAGGGTGTATTCATACAATGAAGCACTCCTCAGCAACAAAAAGTAATGAATCACATACACCTGCAAAATGGAAGAATCTCAGAACTATTATGCTGTGTGAACTACGTCTTACATGAAAATGATTCTCCTCTATGGGTCCACTAATATAAATTTCTACAAGTCAAAGCAATATAGGGTTAAAAAAATCAAAATGAAGATTGCTTCTGGGGGAGGGGTCAGGGATTAACTATGAAGACACGAGGGAACTTCTACGTCTTGGATTACACAAGTATATGCATTTGTCAAAATTAATGAAATGGCACTCCTAATACTTGTGTACTTCACTGTAAGTAAATTGTGCCTACAAAAGGAAACTGTTTGCAAATACTGAGCTCTAGCTAATAATACACATGCTGCACTATTAGGCATAAGATACAAAGACATACAAGGGCAATTTTGAAAAGCCTTAAAATATTAAAATGGATTAACTGAATAGAAGAGTAGATGGAATGATAAATAAGTGACAAAGAAAATGTAACAAAATATTAACTGTAAAACCTAGGTGGTGGGTTGATGGATGTTTCCTGCACAGTTCTTTGCACTTTTCTATATATTTGAAAATTTTGTAACAGTTTGGGGGGAAAGAATCTGTGCACTCTGTCTCTTGTTTCTGCTCTGACCCATAGACTACTTTTCTGGCTGGGTTCCCAAGAGTACTTCATATTTTCATTCAGCAAGTCAATTTTTACTGAGCATCTTTTTTTTTTTTTAATTTATTTGAGAGAGAGAGAGAAAGTAAGAGAGAGCATGAGAGGGGAGAAGGTCAGAGGGAGAAACAGACTCCCCACAGAGCTGGGAGCCCGATGCTGGACTCGATCCCGGGTCTCCGGGATCATGACCTGAGCCGAAAGCAGTTGCCCAACCAACTGAGCCACTCAGGCGCCCTTTACCGAGCATCTGTTATGCAAACACTGCACTTAGTGAGGTGGATGCAGTGACGAGAAGACATCGTCCATGCGCCTCAGCTCAAAGTCTTGTTGAAGAATTCGGCATGCGCAGTGAAAACGGGCACAGTGAGAGAAGTGCTGACAGACAGATGGAAGCTCACAGGGAAAGGGTGACGAAGTGTCCTGGTGTAAGAAGGAGAGTTAAAGGCAAAGGAGACATCACAGACAAGGTGATGTTATCTTAATCTTAAAAAAAAAAAAAGGATGGAACCAAAACTGCCTCAGACTTGGCCTCACACTCCTGAAGAAGAATATGGAGATTCTGTAGGCATGCTGCAGGGGAAAGGTATGTACGAAGGCATGAGAGAGCCTGCCCTCTTTATTATGTGTCAGATGCTGTGCTAAATGCTCTTGTATGTCCTCAACCCTCACAAAGTTTATGAGACAAGAAAAGTGAGGTTTAGAGAAGGTAATTAACTTGGGCAAGGATTTGAACCCAAACCCGTTTATATACAGATTTATCCTTCGAATACAGATGTACCCTTAATGCCTGTATTATCTCACTCCAATAGGCTGTGTTCCTCCTTAAATTCATATGTTGAAACCTAATCCAAAATGTGATTGTACTGGGACATGGGACCATCAGCAGGTGACTAGGTCAGGAGGATGGAGCTCCCATGAATGGGAATTAGCATCCTTATAAAAGAGATTCCAGATGTGAGACAGGAAACCATCAAAATCCTAGAGAAAAACACAGGCAGAAACCTCTTTGACCTCAGCTGCAGCAACTTCTTGCTACACACATAACCACAGGCAAGGGAAACAAAAGCAAAAATTAGCTACTGGGACTTCATCAAGATAAAAAGCTTCCATACAGCAAAGGAAACAACAAAACTAAAAGGCAGCCTACAGAATGGAAGAAGATATTTGCAAACGACACATCTGATAAAGGGTTAGTATCCAAAATCTACAAAGAACTTACCAAACTCAACAATCAAAAAAAACAAATAACTGAATAGAGACTTTTCTAAAGAAGACATCCAGATTGCTGACAAACATACGAAAAGATACTCAACATCACTGATCAGCAGGGAAATACAAATCAAAATCAGGATGAGATACCACCTCATGCCTGTCAGAATGGCTGAGATTAACAGCACAAGGAACAACAGGTGTTGGTCAGGATGCAGAGTAAGGTTAACCCTCTTGTACTGTTGGAATGCAAATTGGTGCAGCCAAGCTGGGGAAAAGGATGGAGTTTCCTCAAAAAGTTAAAAATAGAAATACCCTAACGATTCACCAATTGCACTACTAGGTTTTTACCTAAAAACCTAGGATACAAACATACAGATTTGAAGCGATACATGCACCCCAATTTTTATAGCAGCATTATCAGTAATAGCCTAACTATGCAGAGAGCCCAAATGTCTACTGACTAATGAATGGATAAAGAAGATGTGCTATATATACATAATGGAATATTACTCAGCAATCAAAAAAATGAAATCTTGTCATTTACAATGACATGGATAGAGCTAGAATGTATTGTGCTAAGCAAAATTAAGTCAGTCAGAAAAGACAAATACCATAAGATTTCATGGTAAGGGGGGAAAGAAAAAAGGGAGAGAGAGAAACAAGCCATAAGAGACTCTTAATGATAGAGAACAAATTGAAGGTTGATGGAAGGAGGAGTGTGGGGGATGGCCTACATGGGTGATGGGTATTAAGGAGGGCACTTGTCATGATTAGCACTGGGTATTGTATGTAAGTGATGAATCGCTGAATTCTATTCCAGAAACCAATATTCCACTGTATGTTAACAACCTAAAATTCAAATTTAAGAAAAAAAAAAAGAGCGATCTCAGAGTGTTCCCTTGCCTATTCTGCCACATGAGGACACAGGAATAAGATGGCCATCTGTGAACCAGGAAGCAGGCCCACACCACACACTGAATCTACCAGCACTTTGACCTTGAACTTCTCAGCCTCAAGAACTATGAGAAACAAATTGTTTAAACTATCCAGTGAATGCTGTTTTTGTTATAGCAGCCTCGAGAGACCAAGATAATCACTTAGACTCACTCTGTGCAGAACTATTATTTTTGGATGTTTATGTATTTGGGTCCACAGAAGATGGGAGGGCCTATCTTTTGATTTGCCATAGGGCTCAACAGAGATGAGGGATAAGACTCCACAGTCACAAGATAAATGACAATTCTTAACAATGCTTAATCTTTTTTAGTATATGTGCTGCCGAAGCGAGCACTTAATCTTTTTTAATCCATGAATTCTGGGTTTAGGGAAGGGAAATTTTTCTTTATGTGATATATTTGTTAACATGCTAACTACAGGTTAAAACTAAGATATAAAAAAAGACATTTGTAAGGCTTAATCTAGTTGGTGTTAACATTTATATATAAATGTAAGTTCTTTATCAAATAAATATGGAAAACACTTGATTTTCTTTAAGCAAGTAACTGTTATCCATTGATGGGATGCTAACTTTGAAAATAATTTTCCACAGAGTTGTGAGACTTTCTTTACCAACCCAACACACACAATAGCCACTACTGCTCTTGAATCAGCAGGAAAAATTTTTAGTGTTACAGATAAATTATGTCTAATGATTGATCGCAATCCTTTCTCCCAAAACACATAAACCCTTGGTAGGTTGATGCAGGAAACATGGAATCATATTTCCATTTTGTCCCAGGAATGGACAACATGCAGTACTATTTCACCAGACAAGTGCACTTATAGGTAAAGAGGAAGGAAGCTCAGATTCACAGGAAGAACTAAAAGGAAATCAGAAGATGTTCTCTAAGAAGAGAGGCTGCCATGTGGGCATACAAGAAAGGATCAAACTTCTAAAACAGATCCCCATTTAGCTCTTGGCACTGCTAAAGCAACTGATATATTTGCTGATTTACTGGCTACTGATAGACAAGCTGTTTCATCCATTACCTACAATGAGCTTCTGCCAACATGAGATCAAAACAAACAAATCAGCCCTTGGATTGTTCTTGGCGCCAACAGCCCTTAAATGAGTGTGTCAGGGAAACAATCAAGCATAAAATATGCGGAAATAAATTTATTTACAAACTAAAAAGAGGTCTGTTCTCATGCAATCTAAGAGACAAAAAGAGATACCAAGGAAAGACTATTTTTAAGTAATGCCACAATAAGCTAAACAAAAAGAGTGCACAGAGTGACAAGAATCTTAAAACATGTGGCAGTCTAAAAGAAATTAGGGTAACATTTAAAGCAAAGATTATTCAATATAGTACTTGAGAATACAAGTGGCTTTTCAAAGAATCATTTAGCATTAATTTCTCTGTTAAAATGCCACTGACCTTTATTTATTAATAATTGCTACCCCCTGTTCCAGGTGTGTCTGTGTATATATATATATATATATATATATATATATATCACAACAGTTTTCCAAGGTAAATACTATTAATATACCCATCTTAAAAAAAGAAACCGAGGCACAAAGAAGCTAAGTAACTTGTCCAAGGTCACCCAGTTAGTAAGCTGCAGGCCAGAATTCAAACTCAGGCAGCCCAACTCTAGGGCTCAAGGTCTTAGCTACTATTACTCTATAAACTCTGGATATTAATGATTACTGACATATGTGGCAGAGTTCAGGTGAGCAGCCATAAACTTAATGATAATGCATAAATTTTTCTTTTTGGGCTGTACTGAATTCATACTCCTAATTAATCGGGGAGATGGCTTTATTTAAAGAACCTAGAAGAATGATAATCGCAAAATTTACAAGAGTGGCTTATTCTGGTGGAGGAAGACTAGACTGAATCTGAGAACAACACCGCTAAGTATTCAAAGACATTGGTAGTATTATATTTCCTAAATTGTTAGTACAAGGATGTTACTTCTATCATTGATTTTTAAAATCATAAATACAAATTATTTTCTCATTTGAATGTGTATTTCATAATTTTTTAAATTTAACTAAAAAATTTTTAAAACTACTTATTAGTAAATTCCCATTCAATGGTTTGTGATAAGACTTCAATTTGGGTCACATCTCTAGAATATAAATTATGAAATATACAGATCAAGGCTTCGCTGGAGTTTAATGCAGGTGATTAAAACAGTGAAGTAGATAACCAATGACAACTACTGTTCTTTGAGAAAATTGTACATACGTACAGTAGATTCTCATTCGTTACAGTGGCTATGCTCTATTAAGGTTGCTGTGAACACTGAATTAGCAGATACGGAATCTCTGCCCCAAGGGGAGAAAGAGGGTTAGACTTCTGGGAGCCCCTGGTCACAACATTTTGGACAACTGATAGACTATAACCTTGTTTTACATGTTTTTCTTTTTAAGGACACCTTATTTAATATTTAATGTTCATTAATTAATATTAAAATCATGGACAACATCACTATAACAAAACAAAGCTTCTCTAACACTTTTTTTCTGAAGGGCACGTCACATGGGGCACCTCACAGCCGTCTTGTGCTTAGCAATGCTAGACAGTATTCAGCATTATGCTTTGTGACCATTTTAAACAATAAAATCACCAACACCAAAATCACAAAAAGTACAAAAATGTGGCACTAACTAACTGCAAAAAGAACACTTGTTAACAGATGAGAGGTGACACAAGAAGGTGAAGCATTACCTGGTTTCATTTGAACTTCTTCCACACAGGGGACAGGCACATCAGCCAATGATTGGAGAGCACCAAGAGTATTGATTTTGGAGTTACAAATAAATCTTAGCAAGTAGGCAAATTTGCAAATATGGAATCTATGAATAATGGAGACCTACTGTGTGTGTGTGTGTGTGTGTGTGTGTGTTCATAACCTCTTGGATAAGCATCTATTATCTAACTCTATCTATCTTTCTTTTCTTTTCTTTTTTTTTTTTTTACACAGAGAAAAAGGTAGTGGGGAAGGGCAGAGGGAGAAGAAAAGAGAATCTCAAGCACACTCCCCGCCGAGCGTGGTGCTCAACACAGGGCTCAACCTCACAACCCTGTGATCATGGTCTGAGCTGAAATCAAGACTCAGACACTTAATGTGAGCCACCCGGACACCCCTAGCTATATATCCTCTTAGAGATACATAAATACATCTTTGGAAACACACACATATCCACATCCAGAATTACGCTGAAATCATTTATTTCTGAATTAGCCTACAAAAAACAAATCAATACAAAGTGTTTTTAATTAACAAAATCAAAATTGTTATTGATTAGAATAATGAATTATTAGCTTTAAGAAGGGCCACAAACATTAGATATATCAAGTAAATGAAAAAGTAATGTAGATGTAGTCCCACACAATTTAACGTTTTAGAAGTTCTTAAAAAAATCAATATTTTTCTATCTAAAACAATTTCAGCACCAAATAGTCCTCTTCCTCTCAGCCTTTAGAATAATTATGAATGACTTGTTTTCCTATTCCTTTAGAATACAGTAGAGATAGGCCACAGTCATCAACAGTTCATTTACTAGTATTTTCTTTGAAATGTGGCATATGTTGTCCCATAAAAGCAATATGGTTATGAGGCTATCAGATTAGCCTCTAAACTAGAAAATTAGCCCCTAACTATAGGGGCCAGGACAGTAACTTGTTAACAGTAAAGTACTCTAAAATCATAGTTAAAAAATTTACTTAAAAATTTTCTAATAGTGGATCTGAATGCCAACCATTTCAAATTCCACCTCCGCCTCTTACCACAATTTGTTAACTTCCCTAAGTTTCAAATGTTTCGAGGCAACAGATATTTATTGAGAGTCTTTGTGAAAGACTGGTCTAAGCCAGTGAACAAAATGGACAAAAAAACCTACTCTCCTAAAGCTTATCTTTTAGTGGAGAAAGACAATACCATAAGTAAGTAAGCAAGCAAGTAAGTAAGTTTAAAGACAGTACAATGGCAAAAAGTTATGCAGGGGAAAGGTCTAAGAAGTGCTGGACTCAGAGGGCATTGCAAATTTAAGAAGGTGGTCAGGGCAGGCAGTACTGAGGAAGTGACACTGGAGCGAGGAATTAAGCGAGGCAGAAGAGCAAGCCACGGAGATCTCTGGGAGAAGTGTTCCGAGCAGAGGCCATAGTCAGCGCAAGCGCTGTGATGCGGGAGCAAGCTGGGCATGTGTCTGACTGGCACAGAAAGCATGATGGACACAATAGTAACACATGAAGTTTATTGCCTTAGAAACCACTATCAGGACTTAGCCTTTTCCAGTGAATGTAACAGAAAGACTAGGTAGATAATTATAGCTTAGACCAGGGTGGCTGCGGTGGAAGTAATGAGCAATGGCCAGATTCTGGATATACTTTGAGAATAGAGCCGATAAGATTTCCTAATGGATTAGAAGGGCAGAACTGTGAAAGGTGGTCCTGCCCGGCCTGTTGATCTTTGCATAGTTGCAAAGGGTATGCTGCAGTTCTGGAACATTTTCTTACATGGAGGTGAGGAGCCCTTACAGTCTGGGCTTATCACCTGGTTTGGGCATATCTTCCCTGGTTCCAGGCTTGATGTGTACTTCTTTGTAAGTGCCTGTGTCCTATGGCACCTGGCCAACCACACTGGTATCCATATTCTCCGTGAGCATAAAACAGGGTCCTTTTTCTTCTACAGTATAAGAGAGGTGTATGCAGACCATCTCCCTGCGACAGTCATCTTGGGGGACTGATGCTTGCTACTGCAGTTGATCTTGCTGTCTTTTTTTCTATGAGAGTAAAGCATTGTTCCATCTGGGGCCTGTGTGACTTGTGTCTTTCTTAGGAATCCCAACATTTGCAAACTCTGCAGTGGGCTAACATCCCAGGCCCACTGCTCCAAGTGATAGCTAACACTTTCTAAATTTGTAGTGCAAGAGAAAGTTAGGAGAGTAAAAAATGATTCAAGTTTTCCAGCCTGAGCAACGGGAAGAATGGAGTTACTATTAACTGAGATGACAGTATTCTATGATTTGGAATACATTTGTTTTCTGACAAGATCATTTTTAATTCAGTAAATCAGGTGAAATTCTGATTGAAATTAGTTTAGGAAATAGTTGGAGGAAAGGAATTGGCTACAGCAAGTATAGACAAATCTTTTGAGGACCTCTGTGATAAAGGAGAGAGGATTATCTTCATCTACAACACAAACGTGATAATAGAAACCACCATATAAACTAACTTGAGGATTAAACACAGTGCCCAGGTACATAGTGAACTGCTAAAAAATACTATCAATGACAGGCTGATTTCAAAGAGATACATAAATACATAGATACACTATTACAATGTCCTTCTTCCAAATATCCCATTTGAGCCATCATCAGGATAAGTATGGAGCTGTCTGGATGAGGTCTCACTCACCACTAAAATGCTTATGGATTCTTGAGTTCATTGACTTCTTAAGAATGACTGGGTTTTCACAGATGCCCCCAGAAAACCTCTCCCACTAATTTATTTAGACATATAATTTAGACCTTTTTTGCATCCTTCGAAGGCCAGTTATTCCAATGTAAATCGAAGTCATCTTTACAAACTCTGATAAGTTTAACCCATGAAGGACAGAAAGGATGATAAAATTCATCATTAAAGAGTAATTAAACTTCCCACTCCTCTCCTGAAGCCATCAGGCAAAGCAAGATAAACGTGACACAGAGGGGTGGTCTGGCATGGGGTATCATACCCTACCCAGGATGATGAAGCCATCCATGTGGGGAAGTGGATGGCCAAGAATGAGGTATCAGTGGAGTAACACGCATGACACGTTAGAGCCTGACCACTGCAAGGAGGCCATCTGTGCAAGAGAATAGAGGCAACAACAATAGGAAACTGGTTACTTACAGGGATATTGATCAAATGGATAATGGGAGCTCGGTTTTTCATTGTTAGAGAAGCAAGTTAACAAATATAGGAAAAAGAAAAATAGAATTTCCTGATGTTTAATTAAAAATGAGAGGATTCCTATAAATCCATGGTTTTCAACATATATAAAAAGATATAAAAACAGATATGGGCAGTGACAACAGCAAGAAAGGCAGAGTAAGGATCTCCAAAACTGTGCTCCTCCATAATAGCAGGAAAAATAACAAAAATTATTACAATCAGCTTTTTCAGTGCTCTGGGAATTGACCTAAGGTTTGCAGCAGTCCGAGGAACATTTATGACAGAAAAACAACTGAATATCTGTAAGAACAGGGAACTCTGTGGCGTTTTTAACTTCCCATAGTTCTATCCCTTTCTCCACATCTCCGCAATGACCTTGAAAACTAACACCCTGCATTTGCAGTGAAAACAAGCAGCCTGGCAACCATCAGAAGCAGCAAAACGGGCTAGAGCTCCTGTAAGGAATCATTTGCAGAGAATTACCATTATTGACCTGTATGGTGGATCCCCAAAGACCACTTGCAAGGCTCATTCAGTGTAAAAAGCCTTCTCCTAGGCATATTTGTCAAAAACAATTACAAGCAATTGTTTAATTTTATGACTGCCTTGAGATGGTAGATAAAGTTGGAGCAGACAATAGACTTACCAAAAGGTTTAAAAGGAAAAGCTAAGAATAAGCTATCCATAAGAGCTTTGAAAAACTTAGATATACTTCTGAGAATCTAGAGGGCCACATCCATGCGTAAGGCTGTGCAGATCCCCGAGGCTTTGGGTAAGCTCAGAAAAGGCCTACGTAGGCTCTAAGATCTCATTTCTGGCTAACATTGTGGTTCTGCATAAGCGGGAAGTGAAGGTAAGATAGAGTTGTCATCTGGTTGGCTGAGTAATGAAAGTGTGCCCAAACACATACACAGAACCCCTTGGTAAACAGTGGGAAAGTAACTGGTTCTAGGAAATTTAAGCAAATCTCTGTCCAATCATCAGCTAACCACCAACTGGAGACTTCAGGGGCCATATATGACAATACAGATTTTATAGAAAGTCACCAACAAAACTACTACAATAAAATAACAAAACGTGGCAAAACCACAGAAACGGAAAGTGGATTAATGATTGCCAAGGGTTGAGAATAGGGATGCTGGAAAGTGACTTGTAATGGATTTGGGTTTCTTTTTTAGAGTGGTAGAATGTTCTAGAATTAAACAGTGATATCCATCACTTCATGGATATACTAAAAAAGACTAAAAGTATACTTTTAGTGGGATGCATTTTATGGTATGTGAATTATATCTGATTAGAAAATATGGAAGGGGCCCTTGGGTTGCTCAGTTGGTTAAGCGTCCAACTCTTGATTTTGGCTCAGGTCCTGATTTTGGCTCAGGATTATTAGTTTGAGGCCCATGTTGGGCTCTGTGGAGAGTCTCCTGGAGATTCTCTCACTCCCTCTGTCCCTCCCCCTGCTCACGTGCTCACTCTCTAATCTTTAAAAAAATTTAAAAATATGGAAAATGGATGTTTGTACGCATACATGCATATGTGTATCTATACATATGCTCAAATATATACATATATATTCCTTAGCTCTGTCCACTGAGATTACTTGGAGTAATGACATCCTAAAAGCAATGAACATACTTAGCATACAGATATTGATTTTCTCCATTTTTACCTAAAGAAAGTAGGGCTCCTTAGAGAAATAGCTAATTCTAGTTCTGGAATAAGCCTGGAACATCTTTTTGAGCCAGAAAGAAAGGCAGTGCTGGGAGATTAATAGGGTATGCCAAAAGGTTAGCTTGAAGGCCTCCCAGTGTCCAACTGGGAACAATCTGAGCACCAAAAGAAAAAATTATAGTAAGAGAATAAATACTGAATAAAATGAGAATTCATGAGTCCATTTGAATATGATTATACACACACACACACAAATGGAAAGTCTGATGAGGAAGGGTATATATATATATATATATATTTTAAATTTTTATTTTATATGAGAGAGAGAAAGCATGAGCAGGGGGAGGGGCAAAGGGAGAAGGAGAAGCAGAATCCCCACTGAGCAGGGAGCCTGCCCCGGGCTTGATCCCCAAGTCCTGGGATTATGACCTGAGATGAAGGCAGATGCTTAACCGACTGAGCCACCCCGGTGGCCCAAGGAAGGTAATAGTTTTCAGTTACAAATTATCTAACACAAAATAGTTCTTAATTACAAAGGGGAAAAGAGAAACTTCACAGTGGAGAAACCTGGTAAACAATACCTTATTTATGTGACCAAAGTGATCACCATCAATAATGGGAAAAACTGCAGCTGTGTGCTACCCGAGAGAAAGAGATAAGAAGAGATCATTCTTTTTGTGTTACTGTTGCCAAAAATGTATAACCTGAATCCAAACGTGAGGAAAAATCAGACAAACCCAAATTGAGGGACATTCTAAAAAATGACCGGGCTGTCATCTTCAAAAGTACCAAGGTCAAGAAAGTGAAGGAAAGAGTGAGAAACTATTTCAGATCAAAGGAAATCAGGGAGACATGTCCACTAAATGAAATGTGTGATTCTGAGCTAAGTCCTTTACCTATAAAGGACATTATGTGGATAACCAGTGAAACCTGAATGAAGGCTAAGGTTAGGGTAGTAGCCATACACCAATGTTACTTTTTGATTTGGGTGTTTTATCACAGTTAAGCAAGGGAATATTCTCTTCTTGTTAGAAAACATCCTAAAGTATTTTGGGATGATGCAACACCATGTTGGCAAATAACTCTCAAACAGTATGGGAGATCAAAATTATGTACTTGCAACTTCCCTGGAAGTTTGACATTCTTTAAAAAACACATGGAAATATGGAAATATACATACATACATATAAAAATAAATTTGACAGAATAATTTTGTCTGTTGATTCTAATAATAAAAAATTACGACTTAAAAAAGTTTATTAAGTTTGTCCTATATGCTGGCAAAAAGAAAAGTATTAACATAAGCTCTAAAAATAGATTCCCTGATATGAAATAATCTAAACTCTGGGTGACTATAAACGTAGAAAACTAGATGTATTCACAAATATTCACTCACAAAGCAATTTTCTTATCTAACATAGCTGGCAAAATTCCTAGATGTAAGTTTCCTTTTATACAAAAGGAAAATAAAGGACCTTAGGAACAATTTAAAAGTGAACTAATATATTCGTTGTTTTAAAAAAAGGAAATGTAAAATAACTAGACTATCATATCCTTAAAAAAATTAACATCCCTATCATAAATAAACCATGTGATTATAGGAAATTATCCAGAGTGTTTGCTTTACATCCTTGGACTTTTGATTTAAAAAAAAAAAAAGGTACAAAAAAGACACCAAGAAGGAACTCTACAAAATGAAGAAGAGCAACATCCCTGCTCTTTAAAGAGATTAGGTTGAATAATTTTATAAATAAATTATTTTCTAGAAGAAAAAATTATAGAAATAGAGAGCTTCTTTAAAATTTATATACATTTTCACATAAAATATTAGTATGGTGACCATGAAAATGCACTTCTTAGATCTCCAACCTCGGAAAACATAATGGATCAAAGGTCCCAACTGTTAAGTTCTGAAATCCATCTCTACATTTGCACCAAGGTCACACTACCAAGGGGGATACTCCAAGGCAATAACTGAGCGTAACAAAATGTTAAGGAAGGCCAGCTTCTGAGAGAAGTGGGACTTCACACACAACTTTGGCTAATAACTCCCATTAGCCTTGCCAAACTTTCCTTAGAAGTGCACTACTGTCTAAGACACTTCTACCTAATCTTCCTTCCTCTCTTCTTCCCCTGGGGTCAGACTAACACTGTAGTCCAATAGCTCTCCCAGCTTGTTCTCCATTTTCTCTTACAAGCATCTCCCTTAATACATTGCTTACACATTTAATACTGTTTTGGTGATAGGCTTCTTAGAGGACCTGGAATAACACAGTTTCATCATGTCAAAACCATAGAGTTAATTAAATTACATCATGTAACCAGTACTGCACCCTGTTCTCTAAAACAAAGAAAAAGAAAATGTCAGAGTGTCTTTTCCCCCAAAGACTGAACAAACTGGAAGAAAAGACTTCAGTGAAATTAATCAGATAATGTTCAAACATAATCCATAACATAATCACCTAAACTTTATAGAGTATTTTTAATCTATAAATCACTGTGGGTTGAAGTGGGTAGAATAAGCTTCACAAGGGAAGTGGGCTAGTAAGATTTGGACAGATGGGAAGGAGGAGGAAAGCAATTCAGATTCACACCCTTCCTTGGTCTTTAAAAGATGCAGGAAAAGGTCTGGTTAAGCAGGAGGTTTCAAAGTTGTAAAGATATTGCCAACTGGATAACAATTAGTAAACAGGAAATAAGTCCCCACAATCCTATAACTAATCCATTCAGGAATAACCGTGCATTTATTGTTTGGGATATTTAAGGCATTTGAATCTACTACAGAAATAGATCTCTATTTTGAGAAAAATCATAAATTCAGGACACCATGAGTAGCATTTTATTTGAAGGCTCCTTGTGTTATGTCTTTGCAGGTTAGTTTTGTTTTTACTTTTCTATTTTAAAAAGTAATCTTACTTTTCTTCTTTTCTCAAAGAGTAATGTTGTTTTTGAAAAAGAGTGGCTATAAGCAAACCCTTAGGATATATACCAATCCCTGTATTCTAATTTTATACATTTTTATCATCCTCATAATCCCACCCTTTCTCTTCTTTATTCTAGTAATGGTGTGATGGCTTCAATTAGCCTTCCACTTGAAAGACTACAGGCCCCACAGAATCTACAAAGCTATTTCAGAAAAGCTCTTATGAGACCAGCACATAAGGAAAATTTTTAAATCTCTTCAGACACTTTCAAGAGCATTACAAATCACTCGTTCTCTTTCCAGGACTCCAGCTTCACAAACCTGACCTTTTCATTGTTACAGTTTCGGAAGAAAATTTTATATTTAAAATAACATCATATCTTCTTGGTTCAGCTCTAACTCATAGAAAGTCTATCCTGTTAATATGCATATCAAAAAGGACCAAAAAATAAAAACTAAAATCTCAAAATAGTTCTTCATGTAGTATGATTTAGTGATACTAACAAATATAAAAAACTTTTTGAAATGTTATAAGCAAAAGCTAAGCATGATGTTAACCCCCGAATACACATACACAGACACACAGAGTGAAGCTTTTCAACTTTAAGTTGCTAAGACTTCTTTTATACGTGTATGTATATGTATGAGCATGCTTTTGCTGTTCTGAATGGCTATAAACATAACTGTCCTTGGCAATGAAGCAGAATTAGACAATTTGCCTAAAATAAAAAATGGAAAATGAGTGATTTAAGGGCATGGAAACTAAATGAAACTCTTACTCTGGGAGATTAAGATTGATCAGTATGCTAATTTAGTATTCTCTTTACCCCACTGTAAACAAGAGGATCAGGGAAAATCTCCCCTCTCCTCCAGAAAATCTGAAATTATTAACCAACAACTTGTCTAACAAAAAGTTTGATGAGGAAATATTGTGAAAATTTGATCTTTCATATTTCCTCACAAGGGCAGAATAATATTTCACAAAAGAGAAAATTTTGGAAAAAGTGGTCTATAAGAATATTAAAAATAAGTAAGCAGAAATTTTAGTGGTACATAGAAAGTAAGGTGTAGAGCCCACGAAAGATGAGGATCTCTAATAAATAACTCAGGTTTTTAGCTGAAATGCTGGAAGGGCCTCACCATGAAGCAAAAAATAGTCAACACTGGACCAAAGGGATCCATCATATATATATATATATATTTTCCTACCAGAAAAACACTAAATCTGCTCTGGAGTAAAATCATCCAAAGTCTTTATATAATTTTTCATACACAAGATTCATATTTCCATTAAAAATGATCAATCATGAGAGAAAATGTAAGAAAATAAAAGTCAAGAGAAAATAGGAATATATGAACAGGAGAACAGATATCAGACTTTATCAGACTTGGACTTTAAAATACCTATGATTAATCTATTCAAATAGAAAAAACATTCATGAGGGAACTGGAATTCACTTTTAAAAAGGATCAAATACGAATTCTAGAATGAAAAATAAAACAATCAAAATTAAGATGGCAATAGATTGGTGAGATTAGTAAAAAATATCCAGATGAAGACACAAAAGAAGGAGGGGAACATATAAAATAGAATAAAAGACATAAGACATAAGACATAGTAAAAGTATGAATTCTTGGAAGTCCAGAATAAAGGAGCAAGGCAAAATGGTATTTGGAGAGATATTGGCTGAACATTTTCTAAAAATGTTCTAAAACAAACTATGTCAAGCTACAGATTCAATAACAAACTCCAAGCAGTACATATATAAAGAACTAGGGCACATTATAGAACTGTTAAAACACCAAAAATAAATTAAAAATTTTTTTAAAGCAGTGAGAAAAGATGCATTACTTTTAAAGAAACCACAAGACTGACAGCCATCTTTCAACAGAAATGATGGATTCCTAAAAACAACAGAATAACATTTTTAAAATGTCAGAAAAACCATCAATCTAGAACTCCATAACAAATGACAATCTTCCTAAAATAAAGATAAAATGATAAACCCTCACACAAATATAAAAATGAAATAATTTTCACTAGCACATTTTTACTAAAGAATATTAAAAATGTCTTTAAGAAATAGAAAAAGAAACCCAGATGAAAGCAGGCAATGCAGGAAGAACTAGGTAAGTCTAATGAATATGGATGGTTAAAATCACAAAAAATAATACCCCATGTATTTGTATGGGGGGGTATTGATATATGTTCAGAATTAATACATGACAACAGGACAATAAACAAAAAAGTAATATATGGAGTTAAAGAGATATAAGGTTCTTGAATTATACAGAAGTGACCAAAGTACTTAACTAAGATGGGTTCTAATAAGCTAACAATGTCTGTTGTGATCCCTATAGTAATCACTAAAAGTATATAAACTATAGAGTAGTCACAGAGTATAAAGTGGAAAATGAGGGAAAAAACAAACAGATGAGACATATAGAAAACAAACAGTCAGATATTAAGTTTAAAATTAAATATGTCAAGAAGTTTATTAAAAATATACTCAATACACCTATTAAAAAAATTGTAGAACTAGTTAAAATAACAAAGCTCGATTGTAAAATGCTTAAAGGAGATTCCCCTTAAATATAAGAACTCAATTGAAAGTAAAAAGATTATTTTTTTTTAAAGATTTTTTTTAAAATGTATTTATTAGAGAGAGAGAGACTGAGAATGAGAGGAGAGAAGGTCAGAGGGAGAAGCAGACTTCCCGCAGAGCCGGGAGTCCGATATGGGACTCGATCCCGGGACTCCGGGATCATGACCTGAGCCGAAGGCAGTCGCCCAACCAACTGAGCCACCCAGGAGCCCCTGAAAGTAAAAAGATTATTAAAAGTTACACAATGTAGGACACCTGGGTGGCTCAGTTGGCTAAGCAGCTGCCATCGGCTCAGGTAAGGATCCTAAGGTTCTGGGATCAAGTCCTGCATCAGGCTCCTTGCTCAACAGGGAGTCCGCTTTTCCCTCTGCTGCTGCTCCCTCTGCTTGTGAGCTATCTCTCTCTCTCTCTGACAAATAATAAAATCTTAAAAAAAAAAAAGTTATACAATGTAAAATAAAGCTAATTTGGCCATACTTCTATCAAAGTACATATCAGCAGTAAGAAAGTCATTGTATAATGATAATAAGGTTATTCAATCTGAAGACATAATAAGACTAAATTTGTAAGCACTTAATAAAATAGCCTCAAAACACATAAAGCAAAACTTGAGAGAACTAAATATAGAATAACACACAAGTCCAAATTCATAGTTGGGAATATTAGCCCAATTTCATGAGTAACTGACAGAACAGGAGAAAAAAAGCTGTAAAAAAGATTAGAAAAGTCCAATAACAGAATTTATCTAATAATACCAAAATAAAACATATTTAGATCAGAAAACAAATAAAAAAATTTTAGAAGTGCTGAAATCATACAGAGTATGTTCTTTGACCACAGTAAAATTAAGATAGAAATCAATACCAAAAAACCACTAAAAATCACCAAATGTAATGGGTTAATGACACCACCATAGATATTAAAAAATTCTTAAACTAAATAGTAACAAAATATGGCATCAGAATTGGTGGGGTTACAATGGAATAGTATCTAGGAATACAAAAAATGTACTACCAAACATGCAACTACATGGATGTATCTCAGAAGCATTACACTGCATGAGAGAAGACAGAAGTATACACTGTATGATCTATTTATATTAAACTATAGAAAAATGGAGACTGTAATGGCAGAAAGAAGATAAATGGTTGCCTGAGGTCAGGCATAGATGGGATTTACTGTGAAGGGGCATTAGGGAACTTTTTGGGGTGAAATAAATGTTTGATAGCCTTTTCTAACATGTAGAACTTAACTGGAAAGAAAATCTATTTGATTTCTGAAATAGTAAAAAAATAAAGAACATCAGGGTTCCTTTGGTTCTTTTGTACTCAATCAAAAGTATATGAAAAGTATCTTCTAAACTCTTTTTTTTTACCTGCCAGCAATTCATTTCTTTTTTAGAAGTGGAAATACTTTGTTTATTTTTATTTAAGTATAATTGATATGTAACATATTACTATCAGGTATACAATATAATTATCTTATATTTGTATATATTGTCTGATATTTGTATATATTACAAAATGATCAACATATTAAGCCTATTTTACATCTGTCACCATACAGCTACAATTTTTTTTTCTTGTGAGAGCTTTTAAGATCTACTTTCTTAACAACTTTCAAATATGCAATATAGTATTAATAATTATAGTCACCATACTGTATACTACATCCCCATGGTTTACTTATTACTGGAGGGTTGTATCTTTTGATTTCCTTCACACACTTTACCCACCTCCCACCTCTGACAACTGTTAATCTGTTCTCTGTATCTATGAGCTTGCTTTATTTTTATTGATTTTTAGAATCCACATATAAGTGGATCATATGGTATCTGTCTTTCTCTAACTTATTTCACTTAGCATGATGCTCTCGAGGTCCATCCACATTGTTGCAAATGGCAAGGTTTCATTCTTTTTGATGGCCTGATAATATCCCTTTATATGTATATATCACATTTTCTTTATCCATTCATCTACAGATGGACACTAAGGTTGTTTTCATATCTATTGTAAAGAATGCTGCAAATAAACAAGGGAATATATATACCTTTTTCAGTTAGTTTTTGTTTTGTTTTGTTTTCTTCAAATAAATGCCTAGAAATGGAATTGCTAGATAGGATAGTTTTATATTCAAATTTTTGAGGAACTTTCCATAGTGGCTGCATCAATTTACATTCCCACCAACCATGCACAAGGGTTCCCTTTTCTCCAAATCCTTACCAACACTTCTTCTTTGTTTTTTATACTAGCCATCCTAATAGGTGTGAGGTGATAGCTCATCATGGCTTTGATTTGCGTTAGTGAAGTTGATCATCTTTTCATGTTCCTGTTTGTCCACCTATATGTCCTTTTTGGGAAAATGTCTATTCATGTTCTCTGCCAATTTTTTAACTGAATTATTTAATTTTTTGGGGTTGAGTTGTATGAGTTCTTAGTATATTTTGGATATTAATCTTTTATCAGATATATGATTTGCAAATATCTTCTTCCACTCAGTAGGTTGCCATTTCATTTTGTTGATGGTCTCCTTTACTGTGCAGATGTGGAAGCTTTTTTTTTTTTAAGATTTTATTTATTTATTTGAGAGAGAGAGTTGTTTTTTTTTTAAAGATTTTATTTATTTATTTGAGAGAGAGAGAGAGAGAGAGAGAGACAGCATGAGCGGGATGGTCAGAGGGAGAGAGAGAATCCCAACCAGACTCTACAGTAAGTGCGAAACCTGACACAGGGCCTGATCCCAGGACCCTGAGATCATGATACGAGCTTAAACCAAGAGTCAAATGCTCAGATGACTGTGCCACTCAGGTACCCCTCTGCAGAAGCTTTTTAGATTGATGTAGGTTTAGTATCTTGATTGCAGTATATTTTGATTATGGCTACATAGGTGTATACACTTGTCAACATTTATCAGACTATATTCATAAAATAGATACAGCTTATTGTATGTAAATTAAACCTTAATTATGTTGATTATAAAAATTACACCATTCATACTTATTTATAAGTATATTTATATATAATATATAAGTATATTTATACTGCCCTAATTCTAATAGTGTGATGTTGGCACAAAGATAGACAAGTGGATCAATGGAATGGAATGGTCCAGAAATGAAAACAGGATTTCAAAGAGATATGGGCACACTAATGTTTAGTATAGCATTATTCACAAAAGCTAAGATATGGAAGCAACCTAAATACCCATCAGTAGATGAATAGAAAATGTGAGAAATATTTCTCTCTATATATAGATATATATATATAGATATATATATATCTATATATATGTGAATATTACTAAGCCATGAGAAAGGAGGATATCCTGTCATTTATAACAACATGGATGGGCATTATGCTAAGTGAGTTAAGTCAGACAGAGAAAGACAAGTACTGTATGATATGACTTACATGGGGAACTAAAAAAGTGAAACTTGTAAAAAACAGAGAGTAAAATGGCAATTACCTGGGGATGGAGGCAGGGGATAAGACTGATATTCCTTAAGGGTACAAACTTACAAGTATTAAATATGAGATTGAATGAATAGTATAATAAATATAGTCAATAATATTGTACAACAGTAATCAAACTTGCTCAGAAACTAACAGTTAATTATTCCAACCACTAAAAGGATAATTATGTAATATGATAAAGGTGTTAAATATCACTACAATAGTGATCACATTATAATATATAAATTATCAAATGAATATACTATATACCTTAAATTTTCACAATTTTTATATATATTATATATTTTATTATATAGAAATATAATTACTTTATAATATAATAAATATATTACTTTATTATATATATATAATAAAGAGCAGGAATTTTAAAAAATGGTCCAGATACACACCCACATATACAGGATCAGATTTATGACAAGAATACTGTAGCAATACAGTGGGGAAAGAATGGTTAAAAATAATGCTGGATCAATTAGAGATATATATGGAAGGAAAATAAACCTTGACTTTTACCTCATACAATAACCAACTGTAGACAGATAATCCTTACTGTAAAAAGCAAAAGAATAAAATTTCTATATTACATCACAAAATATTTTCATGACTTTGGGTTAAACAAATATTCATTAAACAAGACACAAATATACTAAACATAAAATAAAAAGTTAATAAATTGGACGTTTAAAAAGTTAATAGCATCTGTTCATCAAGAGATACTTTTTTTTAAAGATTATTTATTTATTTATTTGACAGAGAGAGAGAGAGAGATCACAAGTAGGCAGAGAGGCAGGCAGAGAGAGAGGGGGAAGCAGGCTCCCTGCTGAGCAGAGGGCCCGATGTGGGGCTCGATCCCAGGACCCTAGATCATGAGCTGAGCCAAAGGCAGAGGCTTTAACCCACTGAGCCACCCAGGTGCCCCAAGAGATACTATTAATAGAGTAAAAAAACAAGCCATAGAAAAGATGTTAGCAATACATATACCTAAAAAAGGACTCATACTTGTGATGCAGAAAAAAATCTCCTACAAAGCAGTAATAAGAGAAAACCCAACTGCAAAAATAAGCAACGACAAACAAGTCTGTCATGAAAGAGGCTATCCTAATGGGCAATAAGCATGTGGACAGTGCTCATCTTCGGAAGTCATAAGGAAAATGTGTATGAAACCACAATAAGATACTACTACGCATCCACCAAAATGGTTAAAATCTAAACCTTGGCCAAGTGTTGTTGAAAATATAGAGCACAACTGGAATTCTTACACACTGCTAGTTGAAATATAAATTGTAAAACTGAAAACCTGCTTAGCAATATCTGCCAAAGGTGAACATGTCTATACACTTTGACCCAGAAATTCCATTCGTGGTCTATACCTAACAGAAATGCATACATATGTGTAAGAAAACACTATTAATAAAAGCATGTACATACCAGCATTATTCCTGAGAACAAACCAAATTCCTACCAAGAATACAATAGACTCTGTACTTTAGTATATTTATACCATGGAATATTAAGCAGCAATAAAATAAACTACTGCCATATACAATAACATGGATAAACTTCATAGACATTGGGAACAAAAGAAACCATACAATAAAATCCTTACTGTGTGACTCAACTTTTTAAATTTCAAAAAGACGTAATACTGTTGTATAGTAATAAAAATCAGAATGGTGGTTACCTATGGGGGAGGAAATCACTGGTAAAAGAAATAAAGGAAAGCTTCTGGAATGCTAGTAAAATTCTGTATCTTTATTCTATAGTGACTACACATGCTTACTTGGTGAAAATTCGCTAAGTTATAGTCTCAATATCTGTGCACTTTTCTATACATATATTAAATGTTATACTTATTAGTTTTTTAATGGTAACAATGAAATGTAAGGTGATTTTAAGGAAACCATTGTTGATAAAGATGACAGCCTAACATGGATGGACCTTGAAGGCATTATGCTAAGTAAAGTAAGTCAGAGAAAGAAAAGTTCCACATGACCCCACTTCCATGTAAAATGTAAAGAAAAAACAAACATAACACCAAACTCATAGAAAAAGAGATCATATTCGTGGTTACCAAAGACAGGTGGTGGGAAGAGGGAAAATTGGATGATCGTGATCGAAAGGGAGAAACTTGCAGTTACAAGATGAATAAATACCAGGGATGTAAAGTAGAGCCTGACGATGACAGGTAACACTGCTGTATGGAATCTGCAGAAGTTCTTAAGAGAACGGATCCTAAGAGTTCTCATCACAAGGAGAATATTTTTTTTCTCTTCTTTTTATTGTATCTATATGAGATGATAGACACTAAACCAATTGTGATAATCATTTCACAATATATGTAAATCAAACTATCATGCTGTACGTCTTAAACTTATACAGTGATGTATGCCAATTTTTTTCTTGATAAAACTGGTGGGGAAAAAAAAAAGACGGCCTTCTTATAATCAGTAGCAAGAAAAATACACATTTTCTGTGATATTCAATTTCTATTTATTATTATTAGAAGTCCCTAGGGCCGTGGTGTCAGTTCAGGGTCGGATTCTTGACTTCGGCTCAGGTCATGATCAGGGTCATGAGATCCAGCCCTGAATAAGGCTCCTCTCCCTCTGTCTCTCTCTCCCCACCTCTCTTAAATAAATAAATAAATAAATAAATAAATAAATAAATAAATAAATAAATAAATAAATAAATAAATAAATAAATAAATGTATGTATGTATGTATGTGTGTATGGTTTTTTTTTTTTTTAAGAAAAATGAAGTCCCTAGAGTCTTTTCCTTTTTAAGATTTATTTATTCATTTGTGAGAGAGCAAAAGCATGAGCAGAGGGAGGGGCAGAGGGAGAAGGAGAGAAAGAATCTTCAAGCGAACTCTCTACTAAGTGCGGACCCCCATGTAGGGCTTGATCCAACAACCCTGAGACTAAGATCAGAGCAGAAATCAAGAGCCGGACATTCAACTGACTGAGCCACTCAGGCACCTCTAGATGTCCATAGGGTCTTATTTAAATCATTAAAGGCCCTAATCACTAAAGGTGTCCATTCCCCAAATGTACTTCAAATAATCTTTAAAAAAGGAATAAAAATTTACATGCATGCTAAAATTAACATAACCTCTTTCTAGAATTTCAGATTATAAAATTCTAGATGTGATCATTAAAGATGAACTCATTTTTCTTATGTGGTGCCCCAAAGCACGTCCTTGGTCTATCTTCTGAGTAATCCTGCACTGGGTATCCTAGCAAAAACATAACTGAAACACATAAAAAAAGAGTGAGATCTTCCATTTGCAACAACATGGATGGATTTCAACGGTATAGACTTATTTCACTCATATGTGATTTTAAGACTTATTTCACTCATATGTGATTTTAAGAAACAAAAACAAATGAACAATAACAACAAAAGAGACGAACAAAAAAGACTCCTAAATACGGAGAACAAACTTATTGTTACCAAAGGGGAGGTGTGTGGAGGGATGGGTGAAACAGGTAAAGGAGATTTAGAGTACATTTAATCATGATGAGCACTGAGTAATGTACAGTGTTGAGATTCCTCAAAAAATTAAAAATAGAACTACCCTATGACCCTGCAATTGCATTACTGGGTATTTACCCCAAGGATACTGATGTAGTGAAAAGAAGGGCTATATATACCCCAGTGTTCAGAGCAGCAATGTCCACAATCGCCAAACTGTGGAAAGACCCAAGATGTCTTTCAACAAATGGATAAAGAAGATGTGGTCCATATATATAGTGGAACATTAGTCAGCCATCAGAAAGGATGAATACCCAACTTTTGCATCAACATGGAAGGGACTGGAGATTATGCTGAGTGAAATAAATCAAGCAGAGAAAGTCAATTATCATATGGTTTCACGTACTTGTGGAACATAAGGAATAACATGGAGGACATTAGGAGAAGGAAAGGAAAAGTGAATTGGGGGAAATCAGAGGGGGAGATGAACCATGAGAAACTGTGGACTTTGAGAAACAAACTGTGGGTTTTAGAGGGGAAGGGAGTTGGATGATAGGTGAGCCTGGTGGTGGGTATTAAGGAGGGCATGTATTGCATGGAGCACTGGGTGTGGTACATAAACAATGAATCTTGGAACACTGAAAAAATTAAAAAAATAAATAAAATAAATAAAATAAAAACAAAAAACAAATTGGCCTTTATAAAGAATAGTGGCCTATAATGTGTTCAGTAAATGCTGTCATTCAAACAAGGAATCATTCAGGCACCCCAAGGAAGAGAGTTGTATTATGGATAGTCAAATAGAAACTTAAAGACAAAATATAATCAACTCGTGAAAAATAATTCATCCTTATAACCACTAACACCTCCTAACTCTAGAAAACAATATAAATAATATATAATTATATCTAACTTTACAAAAGTCAGTGATCATTTCCATTATTCAAAATCATGCAGCAGGTCATTCATTATTGGTATCAAAATAATACCTGAGATTATTTAGTTCTTATATTAACTCCAATCTTGTTTTGAGAATATTTGATAAAACAAGGATTAAGTTTCTTTTCGTCCTTCCACAAACCATTATATGATCAAATTATTAACCCAGATGAACAAAGGTATTGATCTCTCTGTAATATATTCAATTCCTCTCATTCAATTCACAGTAGTAGCCTCTTTTTCAGAAAACAGTCTAATCGGAAAATCAGAAAAGGCAATATGCCTCAAATTAAATTGCACACCAAGGGTCTCTTCAATCTATACTGTTGTGAACAATATTTTAACTGATTACTATGACTGATTGGTCTTAGGTCTTTAAAGAGATGTGTATCTCAAAGTAAATCCCTAAATGTATTCCATTTCATGTGTGCATGAAACACATACCCAAACATAATAGAAAGCCAAGTGAAATCTTCAATGTTAAATCATACTCACTTATAGCTCTGAAATTGTGAGACAGAGCTATATTTTATATATACTATTCCTGACATAGGAATTGTTAAATTCTGCACTCATTTGTTATATTTTAAGAAAAAAAATTTAAACACTTAGAATCACTGTGAATTAGAACTGGAAATTGGAATAATCCTATCAGACCCCACAGCCTTAATGAGGAGGAAATCCAAAAAGTGATTTTCCCATAGTCCTGGGTCTGCTTAAGAAAAGAATCAAGAACCAGATTTCCTGATGTTCAGTCCTTTAAACTGTGCCAACCTGTCTCCCAACTCAAAATAGATTTTATATCATATTTAAAATAGAAAAGTGCTAAAGATATTTGCTAAAGAGCTAGTATTTTTTTCCTCCTTTCGATGACACTATTTTAAAATGTTATTGACTTGACTAATAGGAAAGATAAGAAAGGAAGGAAGAAAGGAAGGAGGAAGGGAAGGCTAGAGGGAGGAAGGAGTACCCTAAACTTTTCATTTTCTTTTTTTTTTAACTTTTCATTTTCAGAATCCTATGAATTCTATTATACTTTCAGTTTAACTTCCACACATAAATTTATGACAACAGAAAAATCTTTGGACCATTTCAATGTCCTCCTACTCTGAAAGAGATATTAAGAGGCAAAAACGGAAATTGGCAGGGTCATTAAAACATGACAGCAAGTTTTTAACAGTCTTCCCTCTAATCTGACAGTTCAGATCATTTCTTATTTCACCAGAGCCACAGAAAACTTTCAACTACAAAGTCAGACTTCTGTATCCTTAAAACCAGAATTGATTTCCACACTTATTATAACTGAAATTCTCTTAATAATTTCTGTCTCAATTTAAGAGCACAGCATATTATATTTCTAGTATAGACTCCACTGATAAGAAGTTGTCAGAAATAAATGTGGTAATATATGTGAAACTACTTTGTAAATTTGAAATTATTATAACACACGGAAGGCACTGCATAAAAAAAGGTCTGTAAGTGTGTTGCTGATGTGAATAAGATATATCATTCTTAGTGGTAAATCATTAGATGCATTTTTTTTTTATAATCAGGAGCAAGACAAGGATGTCCACTATGATTGCTACATTTTAACACTTAGAATGGAGGTTCTGGCCAGTGCACTAAGACAAGAAAAAGATTAAGGGGGAAAAAAAAAAGTACTGATAAAGAAGCAGCTTTTTAAAATCAAGGTATCATCAATGTTTCAGGTTTGTACAAGGTATCCAGGATGGAAACTCAAAGATATATTGCTGAGAGTATGAGGTACGATGTTGGATATGATCCTAGAGATAAAAATGATAACCAGTGGACCATATTCAGTGGCCTTTTTACATATAGTAACTTCTGGGGATATGATATGAAAGTCCTTAAGTCAAAGACTACAGCTCGAATTGGATGGAAAAAGCAAAGGAAACTATATACACAAACTTGAGAATAGTCAATTCTAAAGTACTGACAAGTATACTTTCTTATTTGTGAGTTATCACCACCACCTGAGATTTCCTGCATGAGCACTAAACTGCTAAAAAACAGAATTGTGTCACTTAGGAACACAGCAAATTTTGGTCTCTCCAACACATTTTGATATATTCATTTCTGATCTCCCCCATTATCAAAGGGTATTGTAAAATCATGTTTAGGTAATATATATTTTAGTACATTACAAGCTTTAGCAACTTTTATTTACTAACTTGAATTCTGAAATGCTTTTAATATAATTCCTTTGTTTTCCATTTTTACAAAATTTAGTGTAATTTAAAATATTCAGCAGTTATACGGTATTTTAGAGCTATATTGTTGCAATATTCTTTACTTAGAAAGAGGTTTAAAACTGTCTAATCATGTTGCAAATATACACTGATAATCTAACGTGGCTACATGAGCTATGTGAACGTACTAATACTGTCTAACGAATTCAAGGTTGGATTATTATCTGCAATATCAAAGATATCACCTATTTAAACGTATCAACTATTTAAATTTTATCTTTGTGTTTGGTAATGGTTCAGATATTTCTCCTGTAAATACTGTATAATGAAGAGAATACTGTTTTTACTACAAGGGAGCAAAATTGTAAGTCAGAGGCTACAAGCACATAAAACCATCTGCTTTAGTTATGTGAAAAAGTGATGTAGTATCAGCCAGAGAAAAACTGAAGGAAAAGTTACTGATTGACTGAAAATATGCTGAATGCGAGGGAGAAAATGTTCTCCCATATATCATAAGTCAGATGCTTTTCCATAAACCAGGAAACCACATAAATTTTGACATCTTCCCTACACATGACAAGCTAATTAGCTTACAGAATTTCAAAATTAGTAGAAAAAATTTTTAATAATTTTGCCTTTTACACTCATATAATGAATATGTTATATATTTGTAATGGTATTCAATGGTTTGTGGCATTTTTTAAAACTAGATGTTGCATTACTTTCCAGAAGTCAGTACACTCTCGGATTTTAAGTTATTTATGCATTTCTAGCTCTGAATGACACATTCATATAAAAAGAGATTTCTGATCAGTGTTTATAATCCTCCAAATGGCTACATCAAGAGAGAAGGAAAAAAAGGACAGAAAGGAAAAGAAAGTCAAAATAAAATAAGAGAGGGCAAAGGGCTAAACCACAAACATGCAAGAAGGATTTTAATGAAAGCTATGCCATTTGCAGAATGAAGTATCAGTCCTATATAGTGATCATAAGCAGGCAAGTACTTTTGTAAGTAATATAAAAAAATCAGTAAATATAAAATGACACTGATATGTACTTCTGAATACCTACGGGCAAATTTTGCTACTCAATAAAAGGATAAATTTGATGATTCAGGAACTGATTACATAACTGGTATTTGCTTTTTCCTCCATATTATTACAAGATTTTTGTGTAGTTCATCTTCAGTAATAATCTCTACTGTAATATGGGGTGAGGACAATATTGAGTTATCTACCACATTTCATAAGGCATCTTAAATTTGAGGATAAAGGGCAAAACCTTCCTTAACAGACATTGTAATTTTTAGTTTTTGGCCTCAATTAGCATTGACAATATGAGTTAACTATAAATAATGATTTAAAAAGTTATTTTGCAATCCTGATATAACCTTGAAAAATTAATAATCCAATGACTATTCTCCATTAACAAAACAGAATCATTTATATCCACATAGAGCATATTTACTAAAATCCAGGAAAAACTTTTCTTCCAGGTTTATTAGTAATGAGGGAAAAGATTTTAAAATGGTACATAAAAACTGCATGAAGATGTCTAATGTGACATAATTTAGAATATACCAATAATTTCAGAGAACTTGTTAGTATTTAAAAACTACATTGTTTTCTTACCCTCATGGATTGTCCAAAAATTAAGTCAACTGCCACATTATCGTCTCAGAAGGACGGTCATCAGGACTCCTCCTGAGCCTCTGCTACAAAACCTGAGAAGACCTTTTGTTCCTTCCTTGTTAGCAGTAGAGCCAAAGTGAGGCCTTACTAAGCCCTTCCCTGTAGAGGACCCATGAAACATGTAGCAGAGAAAATGCCTTCAGGACTCAGTACTGAGCAGAGAACACCGAGGCAGGAGGGAAGGGAGAGTCAGGAGACAAGCTGACCTAAGTAAAGTCATTTTGGTTTTAGGCTGACCCTTAACTTAAAAGCCAGCAGGTCATAAAAAGAGTCACAAAATCTGACTCATAGAAAACCACAAAACCCTACTCCCTCCAGCAGTAAAAGCTCAACATTCTTCAAATTGCTCCCTGGAAACAATGGAGAAACTAACCACCCAATGTAAATGATAAACTCAAAGTTAAAGAGTATGCCGTTAGCTAATTTTAAAAACTTAAAGCCCTTCATTAGAGCCAAAGAGGGTCTCTCCTTCATTTAGGATGAGAGATAGCTATTTTTGTGAAATAGCTTTCTTACTTCTAGACTTAGTAAATCTTCATCCCTTTCTCTTAAACACCTTGCTCTTGAATTCTTTCTCATGCAAGAGAGTTCTTGGCAAGGGACTTTGGCTGTCTAGCATCGATAGGGCACAGTGCAAATAAGAAAAGAAGGAAAAACCTAAAAGTCTTTACAATGGGTTCCTAAAATATGGCCCTGTAAAATAAGTTAGAAAAAAATGAGGTGGAGGGCCCCACCTTGCAGATCTTGTAGAGTGATTCCTGGCCATCTCCTCCGGTATCTTTAAAGTAATCGTGTGCAGGAAATGTACGATGAATGTCTCGGGTGATAACACTCTCCTGGGCTGAGTCCTAAAACAGAAAAAACCAGACCTGGTCATTAATTTAAAATTTCTTTTTAATTGAAAAATAATATATACGCATGCTAAAAGAAATACTCAAATTGCACAAAAAAGTATGCTGCCTCCACCAAAAATACCCGCCTTCCACTCCAGACCCATTGTCCCACTCACCAGACATAAATGCTACCAACAGTTTCTTTTGTATCCTTCATCCATCTATCTATAGATGTGTGAATATATGCTTATGTGAGAGGGAGGTGAGGGAGAAAAGTTGTATAAACACATCTCTATCCTCTGCTTTTTGAAGCACAAATAGAAGAAAACTATCTGCTCCTTTCATGTAATAGGATAACTTATAGAATATTTCTCATCAATACATGGTATTTCATTCTCTTTAAGAGCAGAAATCAAAAGGAATAAGGTATCTGGATATGGATATACCATGATTTGTTTAATATTCTCCTATTAATGACTTCTCTGCATTTTTCTATTATTACATATATATTATATTTTTATTATAATTTCAATAGGAACATTTTTATGCATACATGGTTAAGAACAGGTTCCTACAGGTGGAATTGCTAGGTCAAAGAGTATATACATTTCCATTTTTGATGAAGGCGCTTTCCCTCCAGAAGTGTCGTAACAATACATACTTCAAACACTGGTGGAGTAGATGGTTTTCCATACCTGCCCAACACCACATATGATCTAACTTCTTAAATTTTTGATAATCTGATAAGTGAAAACTCAGACCACAGTTATTTTAAAAAGTAAAGGTATCAATCGTTTCCTCCTGATAAGTTGATTACCTAGTGCATTCATTCCAGAGAATAAAAAGCCCCGAAACTACGACATTAAGATGCCACATGCTTGGGGAGCCTGGGTGGCTCAGTCGGTCAAGTGGCTGCCTTCGGCTTGGTCACAATCCCAGGGTGCTGGCATGGAGCCCCGCATCGGGCTCCCTGCTCAGCGGAGAGCCTGCTTCTCTCTCTCCCTCTGCCTGCTGCTCTGCTTACTTGTGCTCTCTATCTCTATGTCAAACAAACAAATAAAATCTTTTTTTTTTTTAAATGACACAGGCTTTAAAGATAAATCTAGAAGTTCTTTTTAAGCCAAATTCAGGATCCAAAAGCTGAAAATTGAGTAGAATTCTAAGTTTGTAAAAAGTGATTAATCATTCATTTGATTTTATTTGAGTCCCATAAATGTTGTTTGTTTTGTCTGTTTAAATGTCAAGAAAATAGGATGGAACTACTTTTAGCAACCCTGATGATGAAAATATTTTGCACAGTTTAAGGAAGCATCTGTGACTACTAGTACAAACTAAAGGTGTCGTTTAATGTCTTGATTTGAACAAATCCCCCATTTCAGTTAAAATCAAGGAAGGGAAAACAATGTTTAATACATGAGTTACTTAAACGAGTGCTAGCTCCCTTTTTCTTTGCAGCTGAGAAGTATGTAAGAAGGAAGTCGTTGATTAGCTCTAAGTTAAGCCAGGGCCTTCTCTTGCTGCCTTTTTCATTTCAGCCGCTGTTTCATGCTGAGTGGTAATTAGATCTTAAGACCATGTGGAGAAAGGACACAAACTGAAATGTTCCAAATTTGCTAGCAAACACCAAACACATTGCGAATCAGTCCAGAGGAGATTCTGATGGCTTAGAGGAATGCAATGCTACAGCTGAATAAAAATGAAACTTAAAAAAAATTATCATACCTTAAGTAAGAGGATACATAGAAAGCTTATATTTATAAAGGCAAATGCAGGTTCTGAGGAGAGAGAAAATTTTGAGGGGAGGTGGGAGCACAAAAGAAGGTGAATTTAAAGGTAATGTACAAAGAGCTATGGTCTGGTATAGAGTCTAAACAGGAGCTTTCTTGAGTAGGGGATCTGGTATCCGGCAGAAGAAAGTTTTCACTGTCCAGGTTTTCCCTAATAGAAAGATTCTCTTTCCACACAGTAATAGTTCCCACTTACAAGCTGTTTGAGAAGATGACCAATGAAAATGTTACTACTGCCACTGCTGAACTATTTCAGGGGCAAACATGTGCTGAGTGGTTCACAGGATAACTCTTTTTACACTTTTCAAGATGTTAAGGGAGAGAAATCATTGGACTATATTCCCTAGAAACTGCCTACTCATTTGGCATCATACTGTGTTTAAATGGTACCAACAGTCTGATTCAGAGAAAGGGAAATTGATTAAAAATTTCTAGAAAGTAACTTTGCATAATACTGAGTAATTTTTTTCTATGCATACTTGAATCTTCCTTGTTTCTAAAAATAAATGGGCAAAAAATCAAATGAAAATAAAAATCATCAATTTTTTTCTGACTTTAATGAAACTTCCCTTCCTAGTAAAAAGTAAAAGGATTACTTTTAAATGATTTCTACGCATATGTGTTTCTAGAGGTTTCTTCCAACATAATTGCTCTCAGTTTACTATGGGAACAATTTCTGGAACTTCACTTTATAAACTAAATAAAATGTTTTGCTATATTGTTCACTGATCCCTTTCACATAACTGAAGGTCAGGAGGCATGCAAATATAGTCTTTCAAATAGACCAATAAGAACAAAATTGTGTACTAGAGAAAATAATCATGTTTTTAAAGGTAAAGCTAATCACCTAAATATCTGTAGTTAAAAGGCTTCATGTGAAAACCCTTTAAAAAAATATATGGCTAGAAACATTTTATAGCACAACCAAAATGGATATGAGGTCATTTTCATGAAAGGTTCCTATAAGCAGAGTCTCTTTAAATCCTAACAGTTATCATCAGAATGGGGAGAGGAAAAAAGTCACTCTTTCATGGGCAACTACTTCATCAATATCCAGAGAGGTTCCCACAACTTGACTTGCAATTTACTTCCCAGTAGACACATCTCCCACTCTGATCTTCAGTCCAATATGGTGGATTAGTGGCTTTGGTTCTATTTCTGGCTACTCATTCATTCTATTTCTGGCTACTCAATATGTACAGGATCCCAAACAAGTTATTTAATCTCACTAAACTTCTGTTTCCTCATCTGCAAAATGGGATGATAATGCAAAATTTATGTCATTTAGAAATAAATGATGCATGCAAAGTGCTTACTTATTAGCACACGGCCTAGTATAAACTGAGTATTCATTAAAAAAATAAGTAAAAATAGAAATTGTCAATTATTATTCCCCTTTCCTTAAGAATCACATTACCTGTTATTTACTTATTCATTCATTCATTCATTCATTTATTTGAAGAGAGAGAGCATAAGGTGGGAGGAAGATCAGAGAAAGAGGGAGAAGCAGACTGCCCGCTGAGCAGGGAGCCTGACACGAGGCTCTATCCCAGGACACTGAGATCATGACCTGACCGAAAGGCAAACGCTTAACCGAGAGCCATCCGGGTGCTTCACATTTAACTGTTTAAATGTTCTGGTGAAAATCTATTTTAGACATCTTTTTGCATGTGTACACTTTAAACAATGAAACACCACTGGTTTTCTTTGGATATCAAGAACATTATGAATAGAGCTTTCAGCATGAGGACATTTTAATATATATATTCCCCATTCTGAATTTCCTATCATGAATGTGTCTTAAATTATCCTTATTTCTACTAATCCATAAATAAAAGCAAAAGTGAATAATTATTTGCATAAAGTAATGTTTTTACCAACTGGTATGCATTCTGGTCCCAGCTTTGGATTTATGCATGAAATAAAGATACACACAACCCAGGAGGAGGATGGAAAGGACAGGGTGTGGTAGAAGCTGAATTTGCCAAAGTAGCCATCATGTCCATCACCACTTCAGAATTTAGCTTCTGAGACTCATAGAAGGGTTGAAGTCACAGTTATGAAGAGGCCAAATGCCACTGGTCCCTCTCGCATGCCTTCCTTCTGGACCATCGACACCGAGTACGTAACTGGTAGGCAAAGTCCTTGATGGCATCTGTCCTGTCTAACGAGCAGTCAGGTTGGGGCCGCACACAAAAGCTGGTTCGGACCAGAAGCAGAGAGTAACTGTGGGAGGTTTGGAAGAAAGTCTTCAAAGTGGAGTTTTACCTGCCTCCTCCCCACCACACACCCCTGACACTACCGCCACACAGAAACTAAATTTCTATTTAGTTTACCTTTGAAGGATTTTCTTTCATCTCCAAGCTGCTAAGTCACAAGACTTAATTATCTTTTTATTTTCAAAAAAGACATCATCTCTAGTGCAAGAAAATCCATGCTCCAACAGAGGATATAATTTGGCTTGTTGAAAATCAATTTGAAACCAACTCTTAGAGGTATGGTAAGTAGCTCGATTAACTTTTGATCATTTTAAGTGGATTCAATTTACAGCCTGCTATCAGGAGTATTATATGAGCCATTCTTCTAGTATTATATATATGCCCTAAAATGTCTGCAATCCTCTTAATTCCTATTCCAAGAGAATCATCACTTACTTGTTCGTTGTGAGAAAAAAAATGAGTACAGCATTCAAGTGTCAACAGGTATTAGGAAGACAGGTTTGGATGACCATAGCCTATTATTTTTTTATAAAACAATTTCTGGGCTGTCAACAACTGGAAAGGTATTCTATGGCAGATGATTGTTTTCACATGTGAGCTTAGCACCAGAGGAAGTATAAAAGTGATGTCGATAAATGAACACCTTGACTATACCATAATTTGCTACATTTTTGAAAGTATGACAGCATCTTTTCTTATTAACCCCTATTGTCAAATCCAACGTATAACGCACTTTCACTGTTCATCTACCACAAAATTATTTCAACTTTATAAATACCATGTTAATTTGTTAGTGTTATTAAAAACTGCAACTGTAGACCATGCCTACTCACAGTCAGCGACAAATGATTCAGAGCTTAAAAAGTACTTGACCTTAGAACGTGCCTTCTATTCTTACTTCACGGGGATCCTCCTTTAGTTCTGTGTTGGAGCTAGATCTATGGTAATACATCACAAACTGGTCGGCTTACATGCTCCTGAAAGCAGATGGGTTTGCAGTGGTGGGTCTGATTTATTTGCCTTGATGTTTGCCAAAAATCCAAAGAGGCAGAGATAAAAGGAGAAAATATGAAAGTGCATTCTAGTTTCAAACATGCTATTGAAATCGTGAGCTAGAAATGGTAACACAAAAAGAATGGATCATTGCCAGTCTTCATTCCTTGAATAAGCGGGGTGGGGGGGAGCCTTAGCATAAGTGAGATAATACAGAAGCAAAGAAATAAACGTTCACTAAATCATACTGTAAGCAACCTGTTTCTCAGGCATTGAACACACATGCTGCCAAATGTCTCAGAATCAAAGCCTGACACAAAGGTCAAAAATATAAGCCACATTCTGGCTTCAACTAAGAAAAAAATCTCTTCAGGGAGAGAAGCAACAATGAGAACTAAAGGGAGGGGGAGGGAGGGGACAGGAAGAAGTGATAGATACCTTGATCCTGCAGGAAGTGCCAGGACTGGAATGGGAAATATGAATACAATAAGGCATTCTTTGGGGACTGGAACACTAAGAAGCATTGCAGCCTATGGGCATAGCCTGGATTTCCCAGAGAGCCTATGAAATTTAGGTCGGAGCAGAAATGACTCTCTATGACAAATACCTGGGGTTACTTTTAGACTCCAAATACACCCACCAAATGCATCTATGGCCATATATGGATATGTCCTCATTCCAGGATTGCTAACCACTCATTGCCTCAAAATAAAGGTTCAACTGAGGCACTCAGTCTTGGAACCTCATTCAATGAGCAACGATGAACTCTGCAACTTCTGTCG
>CM052814.1:47121759-47138040 GCA_028533885.1 Nasua narica
TTTTTTTTTTTAAAGATTTTATTTATTTATTTATTAGGAAAGAGAGAGAGTGAGAGAGAGCATGAGAAGGGAGAAGGTCAGAGTGAGAAGCGGACTCCCCATGGAGCCGGGAGCCCGATGTGGGACTCGATCCCGGGACTCCGGGATCATGACCTGAGCCGAAGGCAGTTGCCCAACCAACTGCACCACCCAGGCGCCCTAGTCTTTAGTCTTGTAAGAGACTAAAAAACTAAAAGGTCAGTCATGTGGGCAGTACATAACTAGCCCCTATAAAAACTCTGCATAACAAGACCCAAGAGAGCTTCCCTGAATGAAGGGATTCCATGTATATTCCATGTATATCATTACATATTGAAGCCAGGAAAACTACATTGTTAATGACTCCACGAGGAAAAGACAAAAAAAAGAGTTCCATGTTTGGCATTTCTCCTGGACTCTGTCCAACGTGCATCTTCCTTTGGCTGGCTTCAATCTGTAGCTTTTAGCTATAATGCACTGGCACCATCAGTTTAACAGCTTCCACTGAGTTCCTTGAGTGTTTCTAGTGAATTATTGAACCTTAGAGTGATTCTACCAACACCCTGAACTTACAATTACTGTCAGAAGTGATGGCAGTCTTGTGTGGACTATGATGCCTCTTTAACTTCTTAACTGGTTATACTATGACAAGTATACATAGTATACTATAACTGGTTATAATATACTATAACAAGTTGATCATCACTAATTTTTAAAATCTCACTGTGGTATTCCCACCAATAAATTTTGTTTATTCAAAGATATTTATCATTGCCTATCATTTCCTGTAAGATAAAACATTATTCACAATAAAACAGTCTCCCAATACTGCGTTAATTCAGATGACTTTTAAAAAACCACTTTTAATGTAGGGGCACCGGCAGTTGGTTAAGTATCCAACTCTTCATTTTGGTTTAGGTAATGATCTCAGAGTTGTGAGACTGAGCCCTGCCTGGGGCTCTGTACTGGGCATGGAGCCTGCTTAAGATTCTCTCTTTCCCTCTCCCTCTGCGCCCCCCACGCTCGCTCTAAACAAACAACCAAACAAAATAAGTGAAATAAAAAATGAAAAATCACCTTTAATGTAGAACCCTAGAAGTCAGAAATATTAGGACTGCTATTGGTCATTTGACCACTTGTTCTCTGAGCTCCCTGAAAACCCAAACGTGATTAGTGAAGGCCACTAAATTAGAAGGGGAACAGACAGCTATTGACATGATCCTATAATTCAATTACATAAAGGGTCACCTGAAACCTAAAAGGAGAGTGAATGTAAGGGAACAATAACAATATTCCTAAGTAAATGTCAATAAGGTATCTATTTTAAAAATCCTTTAAGATCAATAAAGTTCCTCATGCTGGGATATGGATTTTGAAAAAGGCAATTAATTTTTATATCAAGTCAGGTTATGCAATTACCATTTTGTTCCTTTTTATAACAGCACATTTCCATTAACCCAGTTTTTACTCACCTAGGAGCAGAAGATGTACTGATCACCACAACAATAACAAAAGAAACAGGGCTGAGAACAGAAAGATTTTTTCCTGAAAGATAATAATAGTTCTAATTCCTAATTATAAAGGCTATTTCAATGAATTAAATATTCTAATTCCATCTAGTAAGTATACTAAAAGGCATTCTATTGTTTTACAAATTCTAATTAATATTATACTTTTCTTTTCTAATAATCTACTTTGTTCAATTTTCCCTATTCAAGAGGGTCAATTTGTATTTCTCCAACAGACTTTTCTGGAAATAGAAAAAAACGTTTTTTTGCAATAAGATTTGAAGCTTGATTAGACCTTTCTGGAATAAATCATGAGTAGAAACCTAGAGATTTTTATTTTACACTTTTTTTTTCCTCTATATTGATTCAGAAATGAACATTACTATTCTAAGACTTAGGGGGATCAAGGTAAATATATATTCTGACTACTCAACACAGTATATTCCTTTTTAGTTTCTTTGCTGATTCCTTGCTGTGTGCTCCTTATCTCATGATGTTATATCCCTAGCCTTGTTCTCTGCTCACCCTCTATGTTCTTCCTGGGAAATCATATATCCATTTCTGTGTCTTCAATTACCATCTGTCTTCTCAATCCTTGCTCTTTACTAAAGTAGATTCCAAACCTTATGAGTTATCAGAATCATCTGAGAATCTGAGAAGGGGCACCTGGGCTCAGGGGGTTAAGCCTTTGCTTTCAGCTCTGGTCATGATCTCAGGGTCCTGGGATTGATCCCGCATAGGGCTCTCTGCTCAGTGGGGAGCCTGCTTCTCTCCCCGCCATCCCCCACCCCACCTCTACCTGCCTCTCTGCCTACTTGTGATCTCTCTGTCAAATAAATAAATGAAATCTTTAAAAAAAATCATCTGAGAAGCTATTTTGGAACCCAAATCTCCAGATCTCACCTAGATTTAAGTTACCAAAATCTCTTTAGTACTTCCAGGCAAGCTGTATTTTTAACAAATTCCTATGGAGCCACAAGCAAAATCTACAAATTGATATCTAGGAACTACTGGTTTAACAGATCTATCATTTTACATCTAAAACTTGACAAGCCAAAACCTCAAGTTTTGACAAGTCAAAATTGGAATTTCCCATTTAATCAGGTGTCCTTTTATATTCTCAGTCTCAATGGAGTGAAATTCCATGTCTGAGCTGACATCCAAAGAGTTACTCTGAAATTTGTCTTTTCCCTTTTTCCTCCCTTAATCAATCAGTCCTTTGATCTTTCACTCAGTTGTATTAATTAACTGGTACCCATGCCTGAATATTCCCACTTGGCTAGCACTTCTAGGTAGACCATGATCAGTTGTTAATTTATCTGTGTTTCTCTATCACTGGGACTTTAGTAGATGCTTAGTAAATGTGCCAAGTAAATCAGAATAAGGGAAGCAGCCATGGTGAGTGTATACTCTCCAAGATGGAGAGACTCAAGTTTTATAATTTCTGCTTCAAGTTCTAAATTCTTTTGTGACCTCATTTAGTCAGATGCAGTAGCAAAAGGAAATAATCTGCCCCAAATCAAAAATGATAACAGGTACTCAGACTTACAAGTCGAACCTTCACAGCAAAATGTATACCCAAGCGTCCTTACTCCCAATGCCAAAGATGACACATGGAGATAACTATAGCTATTACTACAGAAAAAAACAAACAGATCTCCATCTTAAAAAAGAAATTAGTAAATCTACCACCATTGGAATTGCAAAAATCATCATAACAAAAAACTGCTTGCAGTTTTCTGAGTTTTACCTGATTTTATATGAAAAGTAATAAAAGCTAAAGATACATTCAAATGTTGCATTATTTCAAAATCAGTCCTCTTCAAAAACGACAAGATGAATCACATAATTAGTGTATTCAAAACCCTACCAGAAGCAAAGTACATTAAATATGATGTTTTAGAAATCTATAGTAACCTTCAGAGTTTACTCTGAAGGTTAACTCTTTCTCAGTACAATAGCTTGAAGTAGCAGACTGAGATCACGGTTAGGCAAGAAGCAGGAAATTCCCACCCACTGCACCTCATGGCTACAGGCTCAGGTTCTTTAAAAGGTTCTTAATACCATATGAAATCAAAGGAAGATATGGATCCTCCTCTTTTATTTGAGGGCCTTTTAGAAGTTTTAAATTAAGAGAATAAAGTCTTCTACTCTACTTCATAAGATTATGAGATACACATGAAATGAGGATTTTTTCCTATCTTCTAGACTGCTGGTTATTTAGGTTCTACAACACTGACCTGAGAAACATACAGACAGACAGACCATTCGTGGCTGTGGTCCTTCTCACTTTTGAAGTACTACCCCCTGCCCTTTCATCAATATCCATATTTGCTTCTGATTTAAATGCTAAGAGGGCCATGGATTTTTATGTACTTTTTTTGCTAATAGACCCAAGTTCCTAAGAGGATTTTTAAAGTCTAAATTTCTAAAAAAGAAAATGTAACTGGTTAAACATTAGGAAATTGTAAAAGTAACCCCACTTATTTCTCCTTCATTAAGTTGCCATTTGTGCTTTGACTTGGTTCAGTAGTCATGGGGACTGAAAGGAGGGGTCTTCCCAGATGTTTGTCTGGCAATGTTTCTTTATTCAGACCTGAATTCTTTATTCAGGTTCTACAAAGAAAAGCTCCCTCATTTCCCCAAAGCTTTAAGTGGTTGATACCAAGTCACACGTAACAGTTCCTATGCGGCAAAGTAGGCATAATCGACAACTAGTCACAATATGAAGACAAGTAATATTATTCTTTGGACAAACCAAGCGTTGTTCAGGTCAGTCAGGACATGTGTCCTTTTCTGGAACCACCACAGTTCAGGATATTATCACTTTATGCTTCAACTGTAACAGTGGCAGCTAAATCAGGACATAGAAGATCTTCTCTACTCTACCCTGTAAAGAACTTCCAGGTTAACCGACCTAAAGTGCTGATTTGCTCCCATGTAATATTCAAATCCATCTATAACGTGGTTCCCCCCACTATCCTCAAAAAACAAAACAAAACCTTATTCCATTCCATCTGAATCATATCCTATTCCACAAACTTGCACTCTTCTTTCAAGCTTCAATGTTTTTGTGCAATTTCCTCTGCCTTGGACAGCCCTATTTCCCACATTGTCTCCTGTTGAAATCCTGTCCATTTATAAAGACTTATACAGAATCCTTCCATGGTGCTTTCCTAATGATCCAAGTGAAAATAATGCTGTCTTCCCTTATGACCCAATAACACTACGGTGTATAAACTTATACAAAACCTATTATATACTGCTTTGGGGGTAAGATGTATTGTACCTCCTCTAAGCTCCAGGCCACTAGACATGGTGTCATATAGTAAAACATTTAGTACTCTATACATAGCAGGGGCTGAACAGACAATTGTTGAATAAATGATTTTATGAAAGGAGAAAATGGTAAACCAAGGCAGAAAGTCAAGAGAATAAAGAATGAGCCCATGTTATTGCTATTTAAGTGGAAGATGGGTCAAGTCCCACACTGAGCCACAAATGGAAACTAGGTTGGGCAAATCTTCCTTTCTTGGGCACTCACTTCTGCCCTGTGAAATGCGCTGAGCTTGCTCCTTGTGGAGAGGGGTTATAAAAACCATCCTAAAACAGAATGTCATCTGACAGGGCTACTGCCACAGCCAATGCCACAGTGAATGTTTTTACCCACAAGAAATATATGGTCTCATTGTTCAAAACCCTGCTCTTCTAGGGGTTACTCAAAGATAACCTTGGAGCAAGTTAGCACATTTTAGTTCATAATGTTAACTTCCCGTGTTTTTTGTTTTTCGGGGCTTTTTTTTTTTGGGAGAGAGAGCAAGGGGAGGGGCAGATGGAGGAGAGGCAGAAACTCCCAAGCAGACTCCACATTAAGCAGGGAGCCAGACACGGGACTTGATCCTCCAACCCTAAGATCATGACCTGAGCCAAAACCACAAGTCAGACACTTAACTGACTGAGCCACCCAGGTGACCCAACTTCCCAATTTACAGGAAAGAAGAATCAAAGAGGCCATCACACAGATTTATTATGGTAAACAGAAAGCACACATTTTGCTTAAATCTACTTCCCACCTAGCAAAGGCTAAAATGCTTTATGGAGTGCAGTGCTGCAATGATCTAAATAGCCACTGACAACAGCACTCCTCCGAGTTAGTATTTCTTGCTGACTATGGTTGTGGTATGTTCAAGATCCGGGTGGTAAAATAAAATACACAGACCTGAACATGAAGAGGATAGCATGAATCAGAGAATCTGTAACAAATGTAGCAAATTGAGAGCTGCAGGCCGAGGAAGGGAGTAGTGGCAGATTTTGACTCTTTAAACAACAAAGATGCAGCATTCTGAGGCTGAGTGCGTCAAGAGAACAACTCTGCCCTCGCCACCAAGGGAATATCTGCAACTCCTGAACGTCAGGCGGAAATGGCGATGGGATGGGCTAAGTAAGGCCAAGGGAGTGGTCCAGCTCCAACCCCGCGAGCAGGTATTGCAACATCCCTGTATCATGGCCCCTGGGGAGAATCAAGGAAATAACCCGAAAGTTGGGGAGAGGGGCTGAAAAGAAGGGGGTGAGTTCAAAGTATTTCATGAGTATAAGAATTCTTAACTTCTTAGCTTTTTATTTGCATTTTACTGAAGGATTTAAGTAGGGCAGCTGCCCTATAAAGAAAATGTACTAAATTCAATGTGCTCAGCTACACTGTGAGCTTTAGTTGTCTTATAATTTTACAAATTCCACAGAGTTAAAAGCTCCTGTGTTTGCCCCAACTTTAGGGTTCCCAGAGAAAATGCAGGATGCCCAGGTAAACTGCATGGGATTTAATGTTGCATGGGAAACACTTATTTATATTTAAAAATTAGGTTCTGTTTCTCTGAAATTCAAATTTAAGTGAGCACCCTATATTATTATTTGCTAAATCTGGTAGCGTTACCCACTAATATCACAGTGCTGGGAAAATCAATTCTTGAGTACTCTTTATACACCATTTTTTTTCTTCAGTTGCTTTTACATACTCAGTCTGAAAGATACCATATTTGATATAAACTAGTCCCATCTGACTTCTCAAGCAAGCTGTGTTAAATTTACTTAATAAAAATGAGCAAATATTAGTTAAATACCACAGATACTGCTATGAATAGATTGAGAAAAATCTATTCTAAACTATACAAGACTGAGAGGAAAATGAGGACATCTAGATAACAATGGACAGACACCATTATTAGTGAGAATACCAAGCCTGTTAGGCTCAGAAAAACTGAATTGACGACCTGGAAAATAAGATCAAATTAAGATACAGAAGACTGGTCTGAGGTCCCTGAAGACACGAAGGCAAAGAACAGATAAAAGAGTCCTCTCAGTGAACAGACCACAAAGATGCTGAGGATATTTACTTAAGTCAACAACTCTCTTCTGCTTAAATGTCAAATGAAGATCAATTAACATCTGAAAAGCTTCTCTGGTCAAAGGAAAAAATGGCTTCAAAATTAGCATAATGACATCTACCTACAACTGAGATTTCAGCATTGTGCTAAGCTTTATCAAAGAAGAATTTATTGTCCTAGTATATACACTGCAAATATTGACAGGAAAACAGTATCTGGACACAACTTGAAAGACAGGTATGGTGGCCTGGGGACAAACTACCCTCACACATAACACAAATCGGGAATAACAAAAATTTAATGAATTGTGTATTTTAAACAAATCTTTTTCATTTACTATTTTAAGTAAATAAACGTGAGCTTCATTTAAATAGTCTTAATTATTTTTCCGAACGGTTTTAACATTTTTATTGAAATTTTATAAACTAACTAGCAGACACTAAAGTATCTGATTATAATGATGCACTTTTGAATAAATTGTTAGTCCTTCCTTGAATACGTTGTAAATTAATTGAAAAATGTGATTTTTTTCATATTGTATCCTTTAAAATAGAGAATTTTTAATTGAAAACTATTTGAATAGAAACTTCTTTTTTTATTTTTTTTTTTTTATTTTTTATTTTTTTAAAGATTTTTTATTTATTCATTCATCAGGAAAGAGAGAGAGTGAGAGTGAGAGAGAGCAGGTCAGAGTGAGAAGCAGACTCCCCATGGAGCTGGGAGCCCGATGTGGGACTCGATCCCAGGACTCCGGGATCATGACCTGAGCCGAAGGCAGTCGCCCAACCAACTGCGCCACCCAGGGGCCCCGAAACTTCTTTTTTTAAACAGATACTTTTTACTATAGGGAAAAAGAAACACAAATGCACATGATAGTTCACTTCCTTTGAAATAATTTTCATCAGTTACTTTGGTCTTTTTGGCTACCACCAGCCAACTGTAGCAGGCCCTCAGCTCCCATGGTTCCGAGATTGACAACCCACCTTTGGGGGCCTCTAAGAATAAATCAGACTGTGCCTAGGCAACATGAGCACGTAAAAATAAGAAGCACGTTATCTTGGAAGAATTTGTATTTCAATCAAAAACAAAATCGCTTTGGCTCAGGTCATGATCTCAGGGTCCTGTGATGGAGCCCTACATTGGGCTCCACAGTGAGCATGAAGCCTACTTGGAATTCTCTCTCTCTCTTCCCTCCTCCCTCTTCTTGTGTGCTCTCTCTTTCTCTCAAAATAAATAAATAAATAAATAGATAGATAGACAGACAGATAGATCACCGAGGTCGTCAAAATGAGAAAAATCTGAACTTTGCTGTGATTTCTCAAACTTGCTTCACAGAACATCAACAGCAAATCCACTGCCTCTGGACTTGTGTTTCTATCCCATCAAACAAGACTATCTGTCCTCACCTCCAAATGGGAAAACTTGATTTTCTTTTATGTGCCCCATCTGTCCAATAAATCACCAAATACTTCTTCAACCAGGTGTAGGGAGAAAGGATCAGAGGAAAAGACTGAGCAAAATTTAGCTTTCTTTGAATGGGAGGGAAGGGGTGGTGTCTTGAAGTTAGTTAATGGACCATATTTCAAAGCCAGGTTGGGTGTGGTGGCTAAAGCATTGGTCTAGAACCAATGTTTTCCAAAAGAAATATACAAGCCATATATGTAATTTAAAATTTTCATGAAGCCACATTAAGTAAAAAAAAAAAAAAGTAAAGGAAATTAATTTTAATGACCTTTTATTAAACCAATGAATCTGAAATATTATCTCAACATGAAATCAGTGTTAAAAATGAACAAAAAATTCCATACTCTAAGTCTTTGAAATCTGATATGAATTTTTTCAATTCTGATTTGCTATATTTCAAGTGTTTGATGATAGCACACGTTGCTAGTATCTACCATACTAGACAACACAGGTCTAGATTTTAACTCAGAAGCCAAACTCCACACTTTCAATCCCTTTGTCACAAGCTTTTCTCCTGTAGGGGGGACAGGAAAAATGTCTCTTGGGTGGAGGAGTAAAAACAGAGAAGACTAAACACTACAGAGAAGAATTGCTTATGCTTTTGCTTCATCCATCAGTCTGCGGGGATGTCAACGTTCCTTATGAAGCTACTAAGCCCATTACCAATAATGAAATTTGCAAGACCTGCTTCCATATGGGATGTAACTAATAAGAACTTATTTTACTACCCTGGGAAAATAGAGAAATACCAGTAAAAACCAGAAACAGGGGCATGGTCTTAAACATTTTCTATAAACTTTGGCTTCAAAGAACTCCACAGCAGACTATGCACATCACAGAGTAACTTTGTGCTCCCAGGACTGCCAAAAATGATAGAAGCAATCTTAATTCATCCCGTATCAAGAGAGCACTGACCTGATTATGTTGACATTGCCCGAGTTCTCTATTTAAGCCGCAAGAATGCATATAGGCTAGATTATCAAAGTCTAATTTAGGGTTTTAATTTTTTCCACGTCTCTCAATTTTCATTAGGCACAATAAAGAGGAGCATTAAAGAAGACCCTTCACGGGCGCCTGGGTGGCGCAGTTGGTTCAGCGACTGCCTTCGGCTCGGGTCATGATCCCGGAGTCCGAGGATCGAGTCCCACATCGGGCTCCCAGCTCCATGGGGAGTCCGCTTCTCGCTCTGACCTTCTCCCTTCTCATGCTCTCTCTCACTCTCTCTCTTTCCTAATAAATAAAATAAATAAATAAATAAATAAATAAATAAATAAATAAATAAATAAATAAATAAAAAAGAAGACCCTTCACAATGGAACGTCCTTTTCAGAGAGTGTATGATAGTGAAAAAATTTGAGCTGTAAAACCACCTACAAGCTATATAATCTTGGACAAGTTATTTAATGCCTCTAAACTTTGTGTGCCTCGTTCTCCCTACTCTACCACCAAAATGGTGATGTTGGTCCTAATTTTCAAACTTGTTTTAAGATTAAATATTATGTCAGCCAATCATAGTGCCTGACACAGAGTAGGCATTCAATTCATGGTGGATATTATTAAACCTGGAATTGTTTTGTTTTTTATCTATAGCATGAGGGCAATAATTCTAGCACTCAGAAGTAGGACAACTCCTGCAGGCTTCTAATGTTACCAGGCAGCCAGATCATACGTAACAGTTCTAAGACAAAGTCATGGTGAACAGATTGGGGTTTAGCAAATCTATGGCCAGCCTTGAAACTTCTCCACAAGCCATGGAAACTTTAAATCTCTATTACTATAGATCTAATACTAGATCTAATGATCTAATCCTCTAATACTATGATCTAATGTATTGATTAGATCTAATGATCTAATACTCAGCGTAGTGAGTCAAAATCATAATTAAAAGGAAAAAAGAGATGCATCTCAGTCATTTCTGAAAACTACTGCTTCTAACAGACAAACATACATGTATATTTAGGGAGGGTGAAAAAGTTTGAACACCACTACATTAGAACACTCTAGAATTTTAAGAAACTCTAAAACTTCTCACTTCTTAGGAGATGCAGATGAGCAGGAAAGAAGAAAGCATCTGACTCCTTTGGAAAGGAATTTTTAGGGCCACAATGAGAATGAATTGTCAAAGATAGGCTCTAAAATATGTATATGGGATGAGGGCATAATGATCCTAACTTTGATCAATATGGCTGTGTGAAGCCCAACTACTCTGAGATGACTATAAAAAAAGTATAACCAGCTCACTAGATTATATGAAATCTTCATACAGTAATTTGCAAGCATTTTTTTTTAAATGGCTTTTTTTTTTTTAAACTTGAAAAATATAAGAATTAAGACTCTGGTGAAAGGAATTTTCCTGACTTATAAATAGAATCTGATATAAATCCTTTTTGTGTGTGGAATTAGAGATTTACATAATTTGAATCCTAATGTGTATAACACAGATGCTATAGTTTGCATTGCTATTTTTGGTTATGAAAAGAAAAAGCAGGAGGAGGTCCGAGATGGTGGTGTAGGAAGATCCTGAACTCACCTCCTCCCACAGACACACCAAATCCATAACTACATATGGATCATTTCCCTCTGAAAAGGATATGAAAACTAGATGAACTGATCTCCACAACAAAGGATCAAAGGACCACATCAAGATGGGTAGGAGATGCGGACACAGAGACTCACAAAATGCCCCGCCCTCATGGTAAGGTGACCCACAGGAGTGAGAGATCTCAGGGCACTTTTCCCAGGGGAGTAAGGAGTTGCTGCCCCACATCAGCACTCCTGCCTCTGGGACCTGCACCAGAGATGAACTTCCAGAATGTCTATTTGCAAAGCCAACAGGGCTGCTGTCTTAGGGAAGAGGGTGCTCCAAAGTGCTATAAAAAACTGAGATTCCTCTCTTGGAGGGCTTGTGGTCTTACTTGCCCCAAGACGAAGACGAAGACGAAGACGAAGACGAAGAAGAAGAAGAAGAAGAAGGATAAGGAGAAGTAGTAGTAGTAGTAGAAGTAGTAGTAGTAGTAGTAGTAGTAGTTTGAAAAATGTCTAGACTATATGTGAAGGAGACTCGTTTCCTGATCTGGAGACAATGCAAGGAGGGTTGGGGACATTAGAGATGCTTCCCAGTGACAGAGATGCTGGAAGCTACCATTATTGCATTCTACACACAGTCTGGGGCACAGGTGGGTGAGCTTGGACACAACAACCCAATCCCCACAAAGGCTGAGGTGCATGGTCTCCACACTTGCTGAGGCCAGAGAGCATGTGCAGTTGCAATGCTCCCCTGCTCCCTGGGTAGGGCAGGAAACTGTGATCAGTCACAAATTTCTCTCTGCTCCCTAGCTAAAGTCCGCTAAAATGGCAGTTCTACAGTCCCCCAACCCCAGGCTGGGGCTGGCCAGTGCAAATGATCATGGCATTCTTCCAGCCAAGAGCCAGTACATGCACACAGACAAGGCACTCTCACTGCCTCACTGAAGTCTACAGATGTGAGCAATCAAGACACTTTCCTGCTGCCTTTCTGAAGCAGGCAAGCATGCCCTGCCCTCTACACTGTCCAGCTGCCTTCTAAAACTAGCAGGTACACAAGGGACACCCCTTGATCACCACGCCCTCATGGCCAAGAGGACTGTCATTTCAGAACTCATTGGGACTGTAACAATCAAAAAGACAATTACTGTCAGGCCACCACCACCGTAGTGTTTTGGGCACAGCACAAAAAAGCAGACAGAAACACAACTTCAGGATTCCTGCAAAAAAAGGCCTACTTACTTAGCCTGGAGCCACATCCTAAGGGACCGGCTTCAGGTTTCCCACACATCTAGATGCAAAAGAGGTACCACCAAGAAACAAAAGCAATGAGACACCATCCTTGTGTACTCTCTGACCTCATTAGCGCTTGATGAGTCATCTCTAAAAAGAGCTTCTGTAATCACACAGAGCCCCTATTTTTGCAATTGTTACCCTGGGGACACCTCCAGATCTCTTGGTCTAAAGGCCAGGAGAATTATAATTATGGCCCGATAGAACTGTATATACTTGCATTTTTTTAAAGATTTTATTTTTAAGTAATCTCTATACCCATTGGGGGCAGGAGGGCTGCTCAAATTCACAATCCCCAGATCAAGAGTCACATGCTCTATCAGTTGAGCCAGCTAGGCACGTTATACTTGCACATTTTAAAAGCTACAGTCTGAGGGACTGGCTTGAAAAACATGTGCTAAATGAGATGCCCCATCCCTCACCTTGGATTACTGGCAGGTCTTGGCACACCCTAGACAATGGGGGCATATCAAGAATAAACCAGGTGGCTTAGACAATCGCAAAAATTCAAGTGACAGCTACGAGCTAGGGCACATGGTGGATAAATGAAAAAGATCATCACCTACACAAGTCATTCCTTCAAGACCAATAGAGGTAGCTATTTTGCCTAATACATACAAACCACAGAAATGCAAGCAAAATGAGAAAAGAGAGAAATATGTTTCAAATGGAAGAACAAGACAAGACCACAGAAAAAGAGATAAGCAATATACATGATAAAGAATTCAAAGTAGTGGTCATAAAGATACTCACCAAACTCAGAAAGAGAATAGATGAACACAGTGAGAACTTCAAGAAAGACAAAACATAAGAAAGTACCAAACAATAGACACAGAGCTGAAAAATACAGTAACTGTACTGAAAAATATACTCTAGGGGTTCAATAGGAGACTAGATGAAGTAGAAGAACAAATTTATAAGCTGAAATAGAAAGAAGTGGAATTCACCCAGACAGAGCAGTAAACACCAAAAAAGTATTTTAAAGGGACGTCTGGATGGCTCAGTTGGTTAAGCAGCTGTCTTCGGCTCAGGTCATGATTCCAGGATCCTGGGATTGAGGCCCCCATCGGGCTCCTTGCTTGGCAGGGAGCCTGCTTCTCCCTCTGCCTCTGCCTGTCATTCTGCTTGTGTGTGCATGCTCTTTCTTTCTCTCTCTCTCTTTCTCTCTCTCTCTTTCTGACAAATAAATAAATAAAATCTTTTTTAAAAAAGGGAATTTTAAAGACTAAAGATAGTTTAAGGGATCATTGGGACAACATCAAATAACACTTGCATTAAAGGGATTGCAGAAAGAGAAGAGAAAGAGACAGGAAACTTATTTGAGAAAATAATAGCTGAAAATTCCCTAATGTAGGGAAGAAAACCGACATCCAAGTTAAGGAAGCCCGAAGAGTTACAGGAAGAAGAACCCAAGCAGACCCACACCAAAACACAATATAATTAAAATGCCAAAAGTTACAAATAAAGAGAGAAATCATAAAAGCAGCAAGAGAAAAACAAATTGTTATATACAAGGGAAGCCCCATAAGGCTCTAAGCAGATTTCTCAGCAGAAACTTTGTAGATCCCAAGAAAGTAACATTGATATATTTAAAGTACTGAAAGGAAAAAACTTCTAATAATACTCTATCCAGCAAGATTATCATTCAGATGCAAAGGACAGATAAAGAGTATCCCAGTCAAGCAAAAGGAGTTAGTTACTACTAAACCAGTCTTACAAGAAATATTAGTAAAACTTCTTTAAACTAAAAACTAATTGCACTACTTAATAGCAAGAAAACACATAGAAGTAAAAATCTTACTGAAATAGGTAAATATATAGTAAAGGTAGTGATTAATCACTTATGAAGCTACTAAGAAGGTGAAAAGACAAAAGTAAAATTAACTAAAACTACAACAATTAGTTAAGGGATACACAAAAGATGCAAAGTGACATCAAAAATATTGAATGTGGAGGAATGTGTTCAAATTTAAGTTGCTATTAATTTAAAATAGGATGATATATATATGTAGGATGATATATATGTAGGATATAGGATGATGTAGGATGATATATGTAGGATGATATATGTAACCACAAAGCAAAAACTTATAAAGAAAAACAAAACAAAAAAAAAGCAAAAACTTATAAAATGAGAAAGGAATCCAAACATAACACTAAAGAAAGTCATCAAACCATGGTGAGGAGAGCAAGAGAAGAAAGGAACAGAGGAGAACTATAAAAAACAGCCAGAAAACAATGTGAAAGATGGCAATAAGTACATATCTAACAATAATTGCTTTAAATCAAAATGGACAAAGTTCTCCAATCAAAAGACACTAAATGGATAAGAAATAGGACACATCTATATGTTGCCTACAAGAGATTCACTTCAGAGGTAAGGACACACAGAGACTGAAAGTCAAAGGATATAAAAAGATATTCCGTGAAAATAGAAGTGAAAAGAAAGCTGAAGTAGCTATACTCACTCATATTGGACAAAAGAGATTTCAAAACCATGTAAAAAGAGACAAAGAGGGACATTACAAAATGATAAAGGAGTCAATATAGAAAAAGATATAACATTTATAAATACATATGTACCCAACACGAAGCACCAAAATATATAAAGCAAACAGTAATAGACCTAAATGGAGAAACTGGCAACAAGACAATAATAGTAGATTTTAATACCCTACTTTAATCAATGGATAGTCCAGACAGAAATCAATAAGGAAACACACCTTAACCACCACAATGCACCAGACTTTATAGACATATACAGAACATTCCATCTAAAAGCAGAATACACATTCTTCTTAAGTGCACATGAAATATCTTCAGAATAAATCACATGTTAGAACACAAGTCTCAATAAATTCAAGATTCTGAAACCATATCAAGCAACTTTTCCATCCACAAGAGTATGAAACTAGAAGTCAATTGCAAAAGGAAAATAAATAAGTCAAAGAAGAAATGAAAAAAAAATACACAGAGACAGAAAAAAACAGAAAACAGAACAGAAAAAAACAACATACGAAAATCTGTAAGATGTACCAAAAGCAGTTCTAGGAGGAAAGTTCATACCAATATGGCCTTACTACAAGAAAGAAGAGAAATCTCAAACAATTCAAAATTTCACCTAAAGGAACTAGAAAAAGAACAAAAGCAGCCCAAAGTTAGTAGAAGGAAAGGAATAATAAAGATTAGAGTGGAAATAAATGAAATAGAGGTTAAAAAGATAATAGAAAAGATCAATAAAACTAAAAGCTGATTCTTTTTTTTTTCTTAAAGATTGACTTATTTATTTTAGAAAGAGAGGGAGATGGAGACAGCCCAAGTTGAGGGAGGGGCAGAAGGAGAGGAAGAGGGAGGAGACTCCCTGTCAAGCACAGAGCCCAACACAGGGTTCAATCTCATAACCCTGAGATCATGACCTGAGCTGAAATTAATAATTATATGTTTAACCGACTGAGCCACCCACGCACCCCTAAGAGCTGGTTCTTTGAAAAGATAAACAAAATTGACAAACCTTTAGCTAGACTCACCAAGAAAAACAAAAGAGGGCTCAAATAAATAAAATTGGAAATGAAAGTTACAAGTGATACCACAGAAATACAAAGGATCAAAAAGATCACTAAGCATAATTACATACCAAAAAATTGTACAATCTAGAAAAAATGGATGAATTCCTAGAAACTTATAATCCTCCAAGACTGACTCATGAAAAAACAGAAAATCTGAATAGACCAACTACTAGTAAGGAGATTAAAACAGTAATCAAAAACATCCTGACAAACAAAAGCCCAGGACGAGATGGCTTCACTGTTAAATTCTACCAAACATGCAAAGAGGATTTAATACTTAGCCTTCTCAAATTCTTCCAAAAAAACTAAAGAGGAAGGAAAGTTTCAAAACTCATTTTATCAAGCCATCATTATGCTGATACCAAAACCAGACAAATAAATTACAGGCCGGTAACTGTCATACACATAGATATAAAAATCTTTAATGGAATAATAGCAAACTAAATTCAACAATACATCAATAGGATCATACAGCATGATCAAGTGAAATTTATTCCATGGATGCAAGAATAGTTAAACACCTGAAAA
>CM052814.1:47138540-47179456 GCA_028533885.1 Nasua narica
AGATACACAGGACAGACTGATGGTCCCAGAGGGGAGGGAGATTGGGAGGAGCAAAATGGGTGAAAGGGTTTAAGAAGTACAAACTTCCAGTTACAAAATAAGTAAGTCATAAGGATATAATGTACAGCATGGGGAACACAGTAAATAATATTGTATTAACTTTGTAAGGTGATAGATGGTAACTAGACTTACAGTAGTGACCATTTCACAATGTATGTAAGTATCAAACCACTATGTTGAACACCTAACCTAATAATATGTTAATTATGCCTCAATAAATACAAAAAAAAAGAAGAAAAAAAGACCCTAGATTAAACAACAAGAGGTTTTTTTTTAAAGATTTTATTTATTTATTTGACAGAGAGAGAGAGAGAGAGAGAGAGGGAACACAAGCAGGGGGAGTGGGAGAAGGAGAAGCAGGCTTCCTGCTGAGTGGGGAGCCCAATATGGGGCTCAATCCCAGGATCCTGGGATCATGATGCGAGCCAAAGTCAGACGCTTAAGGACTAAACCACCCAGGTGCCCCACCACATGAGATTTTTTTTGTAAAAAATGAACCACCATGGATGGGAAATGCTTGGGATAAAGAAAAAAGTTCTAGCACTAGCAGAAAAAAATTAGGGAAAACAAATGTCTCTGTTATAAAACTAAGTCTATCCTATCTTTTAAGAAACCCTCCTTTAAAAAACCTATGGATTCTACCCTGAACACTCCTCTGTAACTGCTTATTAAGGTTACACTAACCTCTGAATTGACAAGCACAAAAAATATTTTTGCTCATGTTGTATGAAGTAGACAGTGAAAGAGAGCTAACCATTTCTTGGGATGCCTAGGTGGCTCAGTCAGTTAAGCATCTGCCCTCGGCTTAGGTCACGGATCCCAGGGTCCTCCTGAGATTGAGCCCCACATCAGGCTCCCTGGTCAGCAAAGAGCCTACTTCTCCCTCTCCTCCCTGCTCGTGCTCTCTCTTGCCATCTCTGTCTCCCTCTCTCAAATAAATAAAAACTTTAAAAAAAAAGCTAACTATTTCTTTTCCTTTTTTTTTTTCTTGTTATGAGAACTTTAATGATCTACTCTCTTAGCAACTTCCAAATACACAATATTGTTAACTACAGTCACCATGCTGTATGTTACATCCTGAGGACTATATATTCTATGACCCATTCCTGTTTGCTCAAACCTCTTCCCCCATGGGCTCCATTAGTACCTCTTGCCTGATTCCCCTTTCACCTCTTGGCAGCTTCTCAGTCTCCTTCGCCAGCAACTCTTTTTCTGTAAAATTCTTACATGTTCTCAGACCTTTTTCCTTCTTAACGAACACTCTCCTTGTATGGTTTTGTACACACAAAGCTTCAACTTTAAGACTTTCACTAATAATTATCCAATTATGTGTCCAATCTCCAAACCTACATTTTAAATTGCCTACTGAACAACTCTATCCAGTTGCCCTCCAGACACTTTGAGCTCTGTGTCCTAAAACACAAGCTCATCTTTTCCCTAAAGTATTCTTTTCCTCTCATGTTCCTGTCCCATTATGGCAAATGGTACCACTCTCTATTTAGACCTCATCAAGCCAGAAATCTCAGAGTTCCCACATATGCAACCTCCTACCTGTTTTGTCAAAATCATTTACAAAGTGCTGCTTTTTTCATTATTAACCTTCAAATCCATTATCATTTCCTCATTTCTATTTCCCCTACCTTATTTGAGTACCTGAGCTTCCTCTCCCTAGATTATATCTAAACTTTATTTTACCTCATTTTTATTTTTTTTAAGATTTTATTTTTAAGAAATCTCTACACCCAATGTGGGGCCTGAACTGAAAATCCCAAGATCAAGAGTCACACACTCTATCTTCTGAGCCAGCCATGTGCCCCTATAAACTTTTATTTTAAAAAATAGATTGAGATATAATTCACTTACCAAAAAATTACCATTTAAAATATGCAATTCAATGGTTTTTTAGCATATTTGCAGAGTTGTGCAATCATCACCACAGTCTAAGTTTAAAGCATTTTCATTATCCCAAAATAAATCTCATATCTGATAGTCATGTCCTCCCACCTCTCCCACCCCTCCTAGCCCAAGCAACCTTCACTTTATGTCTCCATAAATTTGCCTATTCTTGACATTTCATATGAACTTATACAATATGAGGTCTTTTGTGACAGGTTTCTTTCACTTGGCACAATGTTTTCAAGGTTTGTCCAAGTTAAAGCATGTACAAGTACTTCATTTCTCTGTATTCCTGAATAATATTCTATTGTATGGATATGCCACATTTTATTTATCCATTCGTCACTTTTTGGACATCTAGGTTGTTTCTGCTTTTTGGCTATTGTGAATAATGCTGCTATAAACATGTATACAAGTTTTTGTGTGAATGCATTTCTAGTTCTCCTGGGTATATAGTTAGGAGTGGAATTTCTAAAGTCATACAGTAATTCTCCAACTTTTTGAGGAACTGCTGGACAGTTTTCCAAAGCAGCTACAGCATGTTTACATTCCCACCAGCAGTGTACGAGGGCTCCCATTTCTCCACATAGCTATAAATACTTAACTTTTTTTTTTTTAATTTTTTGTAGGGGGCAAGTAAGCATGAGCAGGGCAAGGGGCGGATGGAGAAGCAGACTCCCTGCTAAGCAGGGAGCCTGACCTGGGGTTCAATCTCAGGACCCTGGAATCATGACCTGAGCCAAAGGCAGAAGCTTAACTGACTGAACCACCCAGGTGCCCAAATACTTAACTTTTTAATTACAACCCTCCTAATGGGTATGAAATAGTATCTCACTGTGGTTTCGATTTGCATTTCTCTGATAGCTAATGATGCTGGGTATCTTTTCATGTGCTAGTTGGCCACCGGTATATCTTCTTTGGAGAAATAGCTATTCAAATCCTTTGCTGTTTTTTCCAATTGATTTTTTTTCTTCCTATGATTGTGTTGTAAGTGTTCTTTTTATATTCTGGATAATAGTCTCTTATTAGATGATTTGCACATAGTTTCTTGCATTCTAGTTTGTATTTTCACTTTCTTTCTCAGTAGGGTCTTTTGTGCATAGCAGTTTTAAATTTTGATGAAGTCAGATTTATGGGTTTTTGTTGTTGTTGCTGCTTGTGTTTTTTTTTTCTTTTTTTTTATGATTTTATTTACTGGGGCGCCTGGGTGGTTCAGTGGGTTAAAGCCTCTGCCTTTGGCTCAGGTCATGATCTCAGGGTCCTGGGATCGAGCCCCACATCAGGCTCTCTGCTCAGCGGGGAGCCTGCTTCCCCCCATCTCTCTGACTGCCTCTCTGCCTACTTGTGATCTCTCTCTCTGTGTAAAATAGATGAATACAATCTTAAAAAAAAAAAAGATTTTATTTACTTATTTGAGAGACCGTGAGAACTAGTGGGGGGAGGGGCAATGGAAGAGGGGTGATGGGTCACACAAACTCCCTGCTGAGCAAGGACACCCCTCCCCCCAATGCAGGGCTCAATTCCAGGACCATGAAATCACGACCTGAGCTGAAGTCAGATGCTTAACCAACTAAGCCACCCAGGTTTACCTCTTACTTGTGCTTTTAGTTTCTTATCTAAGAAAACACTGTCAAATCCAGAATCATTATCTATATGTTTTCCCCTAAGAGTTTTATAGTTTTAGCACTTATATTTAATTCATTGATCCATTTTGAGTTAACTTTTGCATATGGTGTGAGGTAGGGCCCTATAATAACCTTTTAACCCTTCGGTCATCCTTTGGTCTTGCAGCCAAAATGATTTTTCTTAAAGGCAAGCAAACAACAATTCCTATGCCATTATCATGTTTATGAGTCTCTAAATGGCTTTGTCATATCTACTGCAAGGATTCTTAACTTTGTGAGATGGGAGAATTTGATGAAAACTATAGACCCTTTCCCCCACAAGAATGCATATGAATGTACATATGCATATGTATGCTCACACACACACACACACACACACACACACACACTTTTGCATGTAATTTCAAGGATTCACAAATGCACTAAAACCCATCCGAGGACAACTAGTCCAAAGAATAAAGTCCAAACTCCATATTTCCTTTGCCATCCAGTGCCCCCCAAGAGGAGCACTGCCCTGCCCTATCATTTTAGCCTCCTGTCATCCACTCTCCCAACTGGTTTCCCACAGGTTAGTACTAAAAGCTCGCTGACTCTATCTAATGTGTCAGGTTACATTAGAATCACATTTCTTTGCACATACATGCTATGCCTTCTAGCCAAAATATATTCCTCCAACTCACATTAAGTGTGAGTTAATACACTCACACTTCTTTGCATAGGTAGGAAATACCTATGCAAATGTGCTTGTTAAATCTGAAAGAGGACATAGCAAATGTTAGAAATGAGGACTCGAGACTATTTTTCTAGAAATTAGACTTAAATAAATGACTATGTTATATCTGCATTTTTTCATTCAGTAGTAAATTTTGGAAAACCTAATAAGTGTATGTATGAAAATTATGTAGAAGTAAGACAATTCCCAAGTTATCTAAGTCTAAGAGAATGTAAACTGATCACAGAGTCATCTTAGTTTTATAAGTTCCTCTTATATAAGATTTTAAGAAGATCACATTGGTCAAAGTACCCATTTTAAGAAAGTAATAACATAATATAGAAGAATGTATCTCAGAAAATATAACGTTGTCTCTGAAAAAAAGAGATCCAATTAAAAGGGTTACTAAATTCTCACCTACATACATTCATTCCACCACATAATTATCTTTTCTAGACATCAATTTAAAGTGCATCAATATATCTGTATTTTGTTGAAATAATATTACCATTTTTGGGTATGCATCTGAAGGAAAAAAATCACTATTCGAAGAGACATCTGTAGCCCTATGTTTACTGCAACATTATTTAGCATAGCCAAGACACAGAAACAGGGATGTCTGGGTGGCTCAAGTGGTTAAGTGTCCAACTCTTAATATCAGCGCAGATCAAGATCTCAGGATCCTGAGACTGAGCCCCATATTGGGCTCTGTGCTTAGCAGGGAGTCTGCTTGAGGGTTCTCTCTCACTCCCTCTGCCTCTCCCCTCACTTATGTGTATCTGTTTGCTCTCAAATGGATAAATAAATCTTTAAAAAAAAAGAAGAAGAATAGCCAAGACACAGAAACAACCCGAGTGGCCATCAGTAGACAAATGGATAAAGGATATGTTGCATATATATACAGGGGAACATTATTCAGGCATAAGAAAAGGATATCCTGACATTTGTGACAACATGGATGAAACTTGCAGGTATTAGGCTACGTGAGGTAAGTGAAACAGAGAAACACAAATATTGTATGATGTCACTTACATGTGGAATCTAAAAAAACCAAACTCAGTAGAAACAGAACAGGTCCATGGTTGCCAAAGGTGGAGGGTGGGAGTAAAGGTGGGGGAAATGGGGAAAGGTGATCAAAGATACAAACTTCTAGTTATAAGATTAATAAGTTCTGGAGATCTAATGTACAGCCTGGTGACTATAGTTAACAATACTGTATTGTATATTTGAGGGGCACCTGCGTGGCTCAGTCAGTTAAGCATGTGACTCTTGATTTCGGCTCAGGTTGTGATCCCAGGGCCCTGGGATTAAGCCCCACATTGGGCTCTTCACTCAGCATGAAGCCTGCTTGATTCTCTTTCCCTCTCCTTCCCTCTCTCTCTCACCCTCAAATAAATAAAATCTTTTAAAAAATACTGTATTGTTTACCTGAAAGTTGCTGAGAGTGATAGTTCTCATCATAAGAAAAAAACTTTGTGAGCATATGAGGAGATGGATATTAACTTACTGTGGTGATCATTTCACAGTCTGTACATAAATCATTAAGTTGTACACCTTAAACTAATACAACATTAAATGTCAATTACATCTCAACAAAACTGAAAAAAAATGCAAAACTAACAAGAAAGGGGGTAAGAAGTATTCTCTTAAAACTGCAAACCAAGTGTCCACAGTTCTATGAACTTTTTAAGGGAATCAACCCTTAAAAATCAAGACAGAATAAACAGTTTCCAAAGTTGGAAGTATTTGACAGGAAAAATTCAGAAAGATCAATGTAAAATAATCAGAGTAACTGGCTCAATTTCAAGGAGGAATAAATAGTTATCTAAGGGTAGTATGTAAGTACTGCCTGTATCCTGAGGAAATTCCACATGAAATTTGTGAAACTAAGGGTAAGGAAAGGCATAAGAATAAAGAAATATATTACCAGGAAGCCAGGAAGGTCTTTTTTTTTTTCCCTGAAAAATGTGTAACTTCCTATACTTACAGTCTTATGCTGACTTGAAATCTCTAATGGAAAATGTTATAAAACACAAATAGTGGCATTTTTAACCTCTTATAAGGAAACATTAGAACAAATTGACAGATTGTGATATTAAATTTCACTGTTTCCTATTTAGATATATCTTATCTTTTTGCTTGAAAGGTGATTTTGATTAAGTGAATAGAAAAAATGAAATGTTGGTAATTACATCCGAGGAGTCAACTCTTCATCAAGATTCAGACAAAATCACAAATAAAAAAAACTTTGGTAAATAAAATGCAAATTATCTCATAAACTTCATATTATTAAAGTACCCTGACAATAATGAGTATACTAAACTCATTACTTATTCAACTGCAAAAAGAAAATTAACTTCATTACACAAATTGTCTAAATTTGTGACCTTCTGTGTAGAAAAAATAGAGTACTTCAAAAGTCATAACTGCAAGTAATAGAGAGGAAATTCTATGTTTTTATACTTCTTGATGATTTTTTTAAATCCTAGTTTACAGTGTAATTTTTTTTAAGTACAACAGACAAAAGAAAATATCCAAAAAGGCAAATATAAGCTATTTTTATTTCTTTTATTTTTCATTTTGCAATTATATTTATTTCAACATATAAAAAAAAGAATTGTGTTCCCATTTTTTAAGCTGTTTCCAACTAGATAATGTTTTCTTCAACATTTAACCAAGAGTTGGCAACTGAAAGAGAAGTTCAATGTGATTGGTTAATTAAGATTTCAAAGAACCTGCTTCTCCCTAGAGGGTTGGCTAATTTCTCATTTATAAGCCCATTTATAACTCCAGCTCTGAGAAACGGTCCTAATAAAATTCAGTTAAGTAGGCCTTCAAATGCATACCAGCCATTAACATTTGGGCTTCCTGCTGCTAGCAAAATATTAATATTTGATGCTACAGCATTTTCATTTTATAAGACTCTTTAGCATATATCTGTTTCAGGGCCTTCTGAAACAGCTTTCTTTATGTGCTAAACAGATTAAATTCAGGTTGTAATGGTTGGTCTTAGAATGACTTCAAAATACTTCAGGGGTGCCTGAGTGGCTCAGTTGATTGAGCAACTGCCTTTGGCTCGGGTCGTGATCCTGGAGTCCTGGGAACGAGTCCCGCATCGGGCTCCCTGCTCTGCAGGGAGCCTGCTTCTCCCTCTGACCTCTCCTCTCTCATGCTCTCTCTCTCTGTCTCAAAAAAAAAAAAATACTTCAGTTTATAGCCACTAGGAAACTATGTATTTTCTGATTAGATTGTTGACTATATTCCTTCCAGTAACTGCAGGAGGATATACTATTTTTCGGACAAAGACAACTTATTGCAGGGTCCTCTGAAAGGAGAAGAGAAGAGGTAAAAGATCCGAGAAGAGTGCTAGGGAAAAGGGAGCAAACTGAAGGAAATAAAACTATTTCACCTTGTTACAGAATTTTCCAGTTTCTCCAGCACTTGGTATCCAGCACTACCTCATCTAATGCTCACAGCAATCTGATGAGGTGCATAGACTGTTACTGCACCACACTAAAGATGAGGAAACCAAAGCTCCAGATGAGCAAAATCACACCTTGGCCACATGGCAAGAAAATGGGAAAACAAGATTAGAATTCCAGGCCTTGTGATAAAAGGAAGAATTTGTGCATTAATTCATCTAATATCTGAGCTACTTCTTAAATCTTTAAGAGCATAAGGTATAAAGGGTGTGTGTGTGCGTGTGTGTGTGTGTGAGAGAGAGAGAAAGAGAGAGGAAAGGAGGGTGGGGGAGAGGCAGAGGAAGGGAGGAAGAGAAAGAGAGGGAGGGAGGGAGAGAGACAGAGAAAGAGAGAGAAGGGATACTGTAGGTAGAAGGACTTGCATGAGTAAGTCAGGAAAGCATGAACACTGTTTACTGGACTGTTTCCTTCCTTAGATTGGAACCTTTCTGAGGGCAGGGAATGTGTCTGCGTTCGCCACTTAAATCCCCAGGACCTAGCAAAGAGAACCATAAATATTGGCTGCACAAATGACTGAAAGAAAGCAGAAACTAAAAGACAATGATGATAGGGACATCAAAGAGAACAAAGTGTTATGAAAGAGTAGCTAGTATCGGGGTGCCTGGGTGGCTCAGTGGGTTAAAAGCCTCTGCCTTCAGCTCAGGTCATGATCTCAGGTTCCTGGGACCGAGCCCTACACCGGGCTCTCTGCTCAGCAGGGAGCCTGCTTCCCTCCCCCCTCTGCCTGCCTCTTGGCCTACTTGTGATCTCTCTCTCTCTCTCTCTCTGTCAAATAAATAAAATCTTTTAATAAAAAAAGAGTAGCTAGTATCAAATATCACAGACACATCTAAATACGAACAAAAATACCTCCCTTGTATAAAACAAGAAGACTGATTCTGACTTGGAAAGGTTGGGGTGGGTGGGGAATTTCCAGCAGGGTGGTGGAGGGAAGACAATCAATGCTCTGCAATTTAAACCTTTGTCTCTTCCTCTAGTGTGTTAGCTAGAGATGGTTAAATAGTTGGAAATTATTTTCTGGCCCAAGAAGGATAAAGTGGTATTTCTCTGAGTTCGAGAGAAATAGAGGGAGAGAAGAAAAAAAGATAAGCCAAGGACCAAGTAATATATCCAGGCAGAAAGTTATCCCAGCAAAACAAAAACTCTAAAAAGAAAGAGGTAGAAAAGACAAGACAGAATCTATCCCACCCTTCCTTCCACCCAATGAAAGAAAAGTTTAGTTTCTTATGTACAAACAGTGAAGGCAGACCTTAGGCTATTTTCATTTCTCTTTGTGCTATCTTGATACTAGGAAAAATAAAACACGGCCAAAAATTAAACGGCACAACAACCAATCAGATGTTTAGTAATGACACACAACAATATTTCAATAGTTAACAAAAGATGCCACACCAATATCTATAGTAATGATAACTACACAGTGGTTTCTTCTAGGTAAGAGAAATAACATACCACTTCAATAAGTGACTGTTCTACACTTTCAAAAGCAAAATGGACACAATTTAAAAGAGGAGCTATATCCTCTGAAAAATGAAACTGCTGATACCTCCTTTCTGTTTAAGGCTTCAATCTTCACATCAATAGGAAAAACAAATTTCTTTATTCTTTCCTCCATCAAAGAATAAAAAGATTAGTCCTGAGATCTAAGAAGGTTGTTACTTCCATTAAGAACAAGATCAATATGAACCTTCAGACATGGATCAATAAGAAAAAAATGGAAAAGAGGTTTTAAACTTTATTGTCAAAATAATAATGTGGAAAACTAGAAAGAAGGAGGTTTTCTAACAAACTGAGTCACCATCTTTATTTTTTATATATCAGTATCTATTTTGTACTGTATGTGAAGGAACATATAGTTATTTGCTTAAAGTCCATTAATCAGAGCAATGCCAGGAGAAAATGATTTAAATTTGTGCAATTATTAATTGCAGAATAATTATGAAAAAAGCAAATTTATTACTTTCAAGTTCCACCAAGTAACAGAAAGGTCCTAGGGGACTTGCTGTAATGACCAGATAAGGCTGTCTGCAATTAGCAGGCCTCTTATTGTATGTATGTTAATCAGTATTCCAACAACTGAAGCCTGCTCAGAAACATTTTGTTCTTTTAACCATTTAAAGCATTCCCTTTCTAATCTTGCTCACATTATTAGTTCGCATAGGCAATGAAAGAATTCCAGTAGCAAAGTAAATTTCATTTTAGGCATTGTTCACATTCCTTATTGGTCTTTACCTTTTTCTAAACTCTCAGCTTTTTATTTGTTTATTATTATTATTTTTTCCATTCAATAGCTTATTATGATAAAAGAAGACAGGACCAATTTAAGACCCGTAGTGGCCATTTCTTATAACTTCTAACCACTTTTCAGAAGCAGGAATAAGAAAATCATTGTGAGGCCAAAAGTCTACCATGACATAGTGAGATAACAGATCAAATCTCTTAAGGATACGTGTTCTAAAAGAAAAGATCCCGGTATCTTAAAAGTACTTAGCATAAACCCTAGTATTCAGTAATTTTTTTTTTTTTAATCTTAAGAGCAAGGACCTCCTCTTATATAACCACATTACAATGATCAAAAACAAAAAGGTATTAACATTTTCAATGGTAACATCTTTTTAAGCCAGATTTAATTTCAAATGGCAATGGACATTGGAAAATGACCTTAAAAGTTTTGCAAATACTAAAATCAGCGATTTTTAAAAAAATAATGGCAAAATGAAAGGGACACTGGCTTGGGATTCAAGAGGTTCTGACTTTTTTGTCATCGCTTGTTATTGGGCTTTAAGAAAGTCACTTACTCTTGGGATCTCAGTCTACTTAACCACAAATGAAGGGAACCGGCTTAACTAGCCACCAAAATCTCTCCCAGTTCCAACTTGTTTTCATTCTGTATAAAGATTACTAAAGGTGAAAAATGACTGCTTTTCAACAGCCCCCCAACAACTGCTTTTCTGCCTTAAACTTTGCTGCCAAAGCCGTACAGCAAGTTTCAACCAAGTGTGCCCATTCTCTTGAGCCTCTAATGTTGGCTGAGAAATAAGGCCTTTTAAAATGCTATGTTTTGACTTCGGTGCATTTAAAACATAGTAGTAGAGGCTTTAAAGAAAAAAAAATTTAAGATGTTACATAAAAATAGGCCACTGTAATAACATCTAACAGTTGTATAGCTCCTTAAGATTTATAAGGAATTTTCACATATTATCTCATTTAATCTTCTCAACAAGATATAGAGCTGTTATGTTTTCCATTCTGCAAAAGTTAAGCTTGAACATGGCATTAGGATTGGGAGATTTCTTACTCTACAGTCTATGCTCTGTCCATTACACCACTTCGAATGTACATATAACTACCCTAGATCTCACCTTGAGTTAGCAGCAAATGTTTCTTAAAATACTTAAATGTAAGCCATCACAGTCCCATTAGATTAGGAAAGCAGAGCCAAAACCTTGCCCACCGTACATCAAAATTTCTTTTTAAAGATTTTATTTATTTATTTGAGAGAGAGAGAGTGAGAGAGAGCGGGAGAGGGGAGAGGGTCAGAGGGAGAAGCAGACTCCTCATGGAGCTGGGAGCCCGATGTGGGACTCGATCCCAGGATTCTGGGATCATGACCTGAGCTGAAGGCAGTCGCTTAACCAACTGAGCCACCCAGGCGTCCCAAAATTTCTTAATTTTTATTTGTTTAAGCTGTTACTGAAGATTCAAGATAACTTAAAAAAATTAAATAACTAAGACTAAGAATGAAAGAAGACAAGTATTTTTGTTCGCAGCTAAAACGAAGCCACGCTAAAGCAATGTAAATACAATTTATAATTCCTTTAGTTTCTAACACTGAAATGATATAATTATTGATTGGATATTTTACATCTTTTCAAAATTTTATTGTCCCCTTGCGACTCTGCACAATTCAATTTAGACTGTCTGAGGAGTTCTTGTCTCAAGAGCTCAGGTATAGAATATGACTTAGAACATGTACCCTGGGGCAAATAATACATTATATGTTAATTAAAAAAAAAAAAAAGAATCTGACTTAGAAGGATGGTAAGATCTTCAGATACTCTAGGAGCCAGCATCACATTGCCACTGATTATTAAAAATACTGATTATTAAATAAATTTATTTAAATTATTAAATACATTATTGATTAATGTATTATTTAATTATTAATTAAATAGTAAATTATTAAATATTTATAGATATATAAATATATATTTATAAAATAAATATTAAATTATTAACTATTAAATAATTTATATTATATACTAAATATAATATTATTAAATACTACACTAAATTGTATAGTAAGTCAATACACTGATTATTAAATACTCTTTATCCAGTAGTCCCCGAGATACAGATCATTCAACCTGTTCAGAGTGCAGGCAGAACAAAACCCAGCTTATTTGAAAACCAGCCCAAATCTATCCAGCCTTCATCACTATAATGTCTCTGTAAGTGATGATGATGATGACTAAATTGTTGCAGAAAGTATGTCAGGTTGAAGATTTCTACGAACATGTAACATTGGTAACTTCTTAGAAATTCAGGCCAATACTTCAGATTGTCAGCAACTGATCAACTGTTATAATTCCAACACCTTTTAGTTATTGCTCAAAAATAACAATCATAGATTTATAGTTCTGCAGCATGTAAGAGCACGTTCACTTCTTATTAATGGTTTTCCAGAATTTTCTTTTTTCTTTTTTTAAGATTTTATTTATTTATTTGAGAGAGAGAAGCAGAGGGAGAAGCAGACTCCCCACTGAGGATCCCCAGGACCCTGGGACCATGACTTGAGCCCAAGGCAGACGCTTAACCAACTGAGCCATGCAGGTGCCCCAGAATTTGCTATTTTCTTAGTAACGGCTACTTAGGTCCTTAGCTTAAACACAGGTGTCATTTTTCCAAAAACCATTAATTAATCAATGCCCTTGATAATTAAAACAATCGAACCACGCCTCAACTTCTTTCCTTTTGTAGAGGATAACTTTCTTAGGATTAGGAACGTTTATGCAAAAGAAATAGCAATACAAGAAATCGCGTCTAGGTGGAGGTGAAAGCAGCAAAGCTTTCAAGTTTCTCTCTTGGCAGGGAGAAAACACCACTGGATTCCTGCATCCATTGCTGGACACATGCCCACCCTCAGCAAGGGCGGCTTTCTGAGCTGCAACGCCAGAGTTAGTTTTGAACAGTTCCTTACAAAATCCAGCGACTATCCGAGGGCTGCCAGGGAACGAGTACAGTGAGGCAGCGCACAGCAGCCACAGCAGGCCCCAGAGCCAGAGCGCCCGGGCCCAACGCCCAGCCCGGCCCTGGGTGACCTGTGTTAGTGAGGATGCAGATCGGCTGAGAAAATAACAGGAAACTCCAGACAGAAGCTTATTTTTCTCTCTTAGAGAGAACGTCCACAGGCTGGCAGTGCAGGGCTGGGGCAGAGGCTCTGCCCCCCAGAGCTCACAGAGACCCAGGTCCCTCGGAGGCTGCAGCCCTGGTCTAAGAGGAGCTTCACCTCGGGCAGCAGGACTGAGGATTGGAGAAGGAAAGAAGGGGCGGCGGGGACAAGCCAATTCCCTCTGGTAGTTCCCCGAAATTGCCCACAACACTATTTTTGTGTCACTAATCACACTTAAGTGCAAAGGGGGTTAGGAAGTGTGGGCCACAAGCCCAGATGGAGCTGTTCTTACTATGAGAAAGGCGAAAACAAGTACTGGTGTGCTCGTGGTCTCTACACACCCTGTGTGATCTTAGCCACTTTATGCCACTGACTTCTCATCTGGGAAATGGAAATAAGGATAGAGTCTCCCGCCATAAAGTTACTGGGTACATGCAATGATAGCAATCAATACAGAGGGGCTGGCACGGCGTCTGACACGTAATGAATACCCAACAAGGGAAATAATTATTTGTCTTCAAATATTTTCTTGTGTTTACTGATTTCCTTTCAACTGTTAAAAATTATATAAACTCTTTCATTCCCTCTGGTTTATCTATTTTTCTCCCTAACCCCCAAGTTATACGCATAGTATAGACAGACTGATCTTGTCAAGTCAGTGCTTTCAGCAAGGTCCCCCCCTTTCCAATGCTCTTGGCAACACACACACACAACGCACCACATATACACACCACACACACACATTCATTCTCTCTCTCACAGAAAACTTTAGTGACATCACAATACCTAAATTTAAGTGCAAACTCCTCCGTCTTTACCTCCTCAATACCTTTCCAACAGTATCTTCCACTATGATCCAATTAGATCATACTAATAACAATGACAAAAAAGGATGGAGATCAAAAGTAATAGAGGCTCTCTCTTTTTAAAGTTTTTTCTTCACAACATGACAAGCTCAGTGGTTTACATAAACTCTCTTTTAATCCTCATAACCCTGTGAGGTTATCATCATTATTATCTCCATATTATAAATTATGAGTAAAGCTTAGAAAGGTTATACCCAAAGTCACAGCAAGTATCTTGCAGGACTGTGATTTGAACAGAGGTCTGTCGGGTTCCAAAGCTGTCGTTTAACCACCGTATGGCACCTGTCGCCTGCACAAATATTCCATCTGTGTCCTCTGTACACACCTGAGTCGCCTTAGAATTCTTTTTCTAATCACATCCTGCAGAGTTTCATTACGGTCTAGCACATTTCTGATCTCTTCTATGGGATGCTCATCAACTATAATGAAGTAATAATTACATTACGGTAATTACATTATATTAATAACAACAGTGATAAACAGCAAAATAGCACTTGTCTTACACTGATAGTATTACGTGGTTCTAAGAACCATACATGTACTAACTCACTTAATCCTCAAAACAACCCTGTGAGTTAGACCCATAATTATTGCCATTTTATAATGAGGTAAATGAGGCCTGAGAGACTAAGCGACTTGCCTGAGCTCACATAGGTAGTAAATGTTGGAGCCAGGGTTCCAACCCAAGCACTCTTTATCTCCTCTCTGACAAAATGCATTCTTCCTGTATTCTTTACTTAGATATTAAATCACATATACCCATAATTTATTTTTTCTGTTTATTTTTTAAAATATCTTAATTTAATTTTTTTCATGTTCCAAGATTCATTGTTTATGCACCACACCCAATGCTCCATGCAATACATGCCCTCCTCAATATCCACCACCAGACTCACCCTTCCCTCCACTCCAAAACCCTCAGTTTGTTTCTCAGAATCCAGTCTCTCATACTTCATCTCCCCCTCCGATTTCCCCCAATTCACTTTTCCTTTCCTTCTCCTGATGTCCTCCATGTTACTCCTTATGCTCCACAAGTAAGTGAAACCATATAATTGACTTTCTCTACTGACTTATTTCACTCAGCATAATCTCCCTCTAGTCCCATCCGTGTTGATGCAAAAGTTAAGTATTCGTCCTTTCTGATGGGTAATATTTCACTGTGTCTATGGACCACATCTTCTTTATCCATTCATCTGTTGAAGGGCATCTTGAGTCTTTCCACAGTTTGGCGATTGTGGACATCGCTGCTAAGAACATTGGGGTAACATACGGCCCTTTTTTTCACTACGTCTACATTATACACCTTATAATTTAATATGCCTTATAATTTAACCCTTTCATATATTAAAGTATAAGGCACAAGATAAATGGATAAATGAAATATGATGTATTCATACAATAGGATAACATTTGGCCATAAAAAGTAATGACTTTTCGATATATGCTACAACATGATGGACCCTGAAAACATTATGCTTAGTGAAATGAGCCAGATATAGAATGACAAATATTGTACAATTCCACTTATATGAGCTGCCTAGAATAAACAAATTCACAGGGATGGAATATAGAGTAGAGGTTACTAGGGGCTAAGAGGAAAGGGGAGAGAAAACTATGGTTTCACAAATACAGAGTTTCTGTCGGGGATGAAGAAAAAGTTTTGGGTACTGTGAATACATTTAATGACACTGAATTGTATACTTAGGAATGGTTAAAATTATAAATATTATATTTTACCACAATAAAAAACCAGCACATTATATTACAGTTATACTTCATAGACTCTATTGAAGGTTGATGAATCCTTTCTCAGACCAGGAGATAGTAGGAAATTTTCTACATGGCTGGCAGACAGCAAATGAAACCTACCCTTTCTATGAAACACCAAAGCAATCAACCCGTAACCATGTCTTGCTTTCCCAACATGATCAATAGTACCTTTAAGAAAAAAGTTTCGCACACATGCACACACAAAAGATGCTCAATAAAATTTATATTCAAAGCCTCACACGGATACAAATACATAAGTAATCTTTACAATTATTTCAGCAGGACTCAAGGACAATGCCATAATTTTCATTTTGTAAATGGAGAATATAAGGTACCAAGAGAAGTGATGCTGTTTGGATAGCTTTTGTAAATCTGACACTCTGTAAATCAGTAGTAGGTTCTCTACTTGTTATTTGGTAAGTTACTGGATCATGCAATCTTGAAAACCACCACAAAACATCAACCTGATACTCACACTAGACGGGATTAAAGCACAGTAAGGTGAACACTGATTACCACCTGTAGCTCTCCTCCCCACCCACCCTCCCTCCCTATGGCATTCCACAGGTCCTCCAACTTGAACTGGGAAAGTTTGAAGATCTTAATTCAGAAGAGGTAACCAATTACTACCCACTAGCAGTGACCAGGATGGAGAAATGAGTAAAAGTGGCACCTGTCCTTTAAAAAAGTGACCCTAACCACTTCTGACGAAGAGGTTCCAAAACCTTTTTTAGGTGGGACTCAACCTGCTCACCACCCAGACTCTTCCCCATCTCACACCACCCATGCCCAAACCCTCCCTCTCGGGTTACTGACAAGCAGCAAGATGGAATTTCTCTTCTTGCTCTCTGCTTGGCTTCTGCTAGAGGCACAAGTCCGTAAACAACAATGGAATTACTAAAAGCTTGACACCAGAGAGAAAAGATGCAATAAAAGCTAACGTATTCACTAACTGAATACTTACTAACTGAAATATCACTAAGATATATTTGTATTTCTTGGAATGAATTCTAAAGTGACTTAAGCGTCCTAATGAGGAACAAGGAATTGTTAATGTAATGCTATATGATAAGATCAATACTTACCTGTCTGAATAACAACTTATGATTTTACGTCCTTATTAAACAACCAAACATTCCATCTTAGATATATATAAGGACGAATCCTACTCAAAAGCAGCCAAGCCTTTATCTCATTTTTCATGAAGGGAATGGATCTGATTAGTTCCCTGAAACATCACTCCCGCCTTTATCCCCACAACTGCATCACCCTTCTTGCCTCACGCCAAGCAATCTGTGCCCATGTTTCCAATGTAATGTGACCAGGACATGAGGAAGTGAGGCTTAGGTAGAATTTCTTTGGCTTGTGACTGATGTGTCTGCTGTAATGCAGCATGGCTTTGTTTGGTATTAGAGATTAAACCTCAGAAATCCTAGGAAAATTCCAAACTGCGTCAAGTCCAGACAATGGATACCTTATAAATCTTGTGACAATCAGCTTAATACCTAGATACACAACAGAATTCAAAGGGTAACAGAAGGAAAGTGGAAACCAAGAGAAGCTCCAGGGGTCAAAGAGGAAGGTAAGAAAGTAACCAGTTCAAAAAAAAAAAAAAAAAAAAAAGTGAAGGCAATTAGCTGGAAACCAAGTAGAAAGAGAATCCTGCAATTTGGTTGATGATAGTTAAAATCTAAGGAAGCAAAAGCCCCTTCTTGGGAGTAGGTGATGTAGTGTGCCCACACACAGCTGGATACCATCGTTAAGGAGACTGGAAGTAGGAAGAGATTGGGGAAAACCGTATTTCATTACCTGTGTCTCAACACTGGAAGATACCTGCTAGGTCAGAAAAAAATTGGTTCCAGCCACAGCTCTCTCCCTTTCCATTTGCCTGAATATGGCCGCAGACACCTCAAGCCACCCACCAAATCCTTCTCCTTCTAATAAATCCCCCACTAATCTATGAAACCACTAACCTACCCTCTCTCTTCAAAGCACACTGCCTACGCACCCTGCAACACATGCTTTCTGTCCTTTCAAGGAGAATCATTGAACTGAAGTCAAGGCAAATGTTTGATATTCCGTGGGAAGATGGCTGCCATGCTCAGGAGGATGAATAATGTGACCTTATAAAATAACTTCTGGAGAAAGATGCACTGCTTTGTGGGAAGTAGAAGGCAGTTAATGCCTGGCATGTGCTCAGGCGGCTCTACCTTATTTCAGGTTTGCCACTTTTAAAACAATGTTACCTCCTGTAAGAGGTACAAAGTTCTAAACATATTAAATAAGAGGTATCTCCCACCCCACATAATTTTATATATTTTACTTCTCTGACGTTGATACTTCTAACTCAGCAAAAAGTTTCCCAGGCATTTGAGGTACCTGAAGTCCAGCCAGAGTCTTTGGCTGGCAGAAGTTCCTGCTGGGAAAGAGAGAGGCCCACCAGTGCAACCACACGAAAACAGAACCACAAAAACACAGAGGGTGAAGAGGAGAGTGGGGAAGGCTCCCTGGGCCAGTGTTTGTAAATAGATTTTGGAACACTTCTTAGCAGAGATAAGATGTGAAGCAACTGTGATGAACCCCAGAACTACTATCTAGGTAAGGACCCATGAACTCACTCTGGTCTGTCCACCTACCTCCCCAGTGGATGAACCCCAGAAAGATGGCCATGTTAATTCCTAAATGATCCCAGAGACAGAGACCGATATTACTACCACCGAAAAACTTACTATGCTCTTCTGCAGGACCAAGAAAGCACCAGACATTATGGCAATCCTACAACTGCTTTTTAGAAGTAAGGACCATTCCTCTCTACCAAAGAAGTTCCACACAGAAACCCACTCACTGTTCAGATTCCACCTCTCCAAAAAGCCTTCCTCAACTCCCTAATTGGCAGTCATATCCTCCTCTGTGTTCTCATAGCACCCTCTACAATGTTTGACCTGAGGACTTCACACACTGTAAAGCCACCGATGCTTTATCTGTCTCCTCAGACTGCGAAGGCCTTAAGGAAGTGATTCCCTGTGCATCATCATAAGTACTCAAAAATTTTTTTCTTGGATCAATGAAAAACAATCTTTCCCCTTTGAGGATATTTTGAATTACATCCATCTTCCCTGACCCAAGAAACTGAGGTGGTTCAGTCAAGCAGGAAGAGTTTAAGAAGGCAGAATCGGAGAGTGCCTAAGAAAGTTAAAATCTAAAACAGCTGGCTTTATAACGACACGCTACTTTCCCAAATGACTCTGAGCAACTTACTTCTTTCTCTATGCTTCAGCATGCTCACCTACAAAATGATGATAATAACCGTAGTTATCCCACAGATTTTTGTGAGGATTAAACAAAACAATATATGCAAAGTACCTGGTAGAGCAGCTGACTCATCCTAAATAATGAATAAATGTTTGCTACTGCTGCTGCCAAAAAAAATACAGCAGGAAGGGTGACAGGTCCGGGATTAGGAGAGTTGGATTCTACATATCCTGGGACTCTCTTGCTGGTCATGTGATCTCAAGTAATGACAAGCAAATCATTCTCATCTCTGGTCTTTATTGAAATAATGTAATGATTGGTGCCTATGTGTACATTATCTTAAGAATGAAAATGTGTTTTCAAAAAGGGGAACTGTGGGGGTGGGGAGAGAGATTATATTTTCACAAAAGGAATATTGATAAGTGTTCCATCTGGAAAATTATTTGAGTGGAAAAGAAAAAGAATTATTTCAGATTAAGACTTTTTTAAAAACCACATGAATATATTCCCAGGCAAAAAAAAAAAAAAAAGTCTCCTGCGCCAAATTATAAGGCCCAGAGGGAACTTACTACCTAATGCTTAGATGCCCAACTTTCAGTACAGTGCCTAATACTTTGAAGGCCATAATGCTTGTGGAAGTCTGGACAGATACACCACAGTGAATTACGAACAGTCTCTTCACTGAATATAAAATACTCATTGTCTATACAACTCACTTGGTAACTACTATGAAAACTCATGTGGCATCTCTCGGAATACTTTTAGAATATTGTGTGATTTTGTGTTGCTATGTAAGCATCTATAAAAGAACTGTGGTCTTTACTATGAGTAAACCCTTTGAAGGCAAGATTTATGCCTTGTACTTCCTCTCAAGTTCTCACCACGTTTCACATATAGAGAAATCAATAATTAGTTGCTAGCTGATAGATCATATGTGGCAGCCTAACAAAGTCAGTGTATTCAAGAAAAAAACTGAGAATAAAAATTTCATCTTGGTACTTATTTCTGTTTTTATCTTTCTATCCAAAAACTAATGAAACTATAACTGTTCAATATCATACAAGAGGATTAAAAAGATAATCTGTAATCATTATTTTTGCTTCAGGGAAAAAAGATACCCCATAAATAGGTAATTGTATTAAAATATGCATTTCTAAGAAGCCAGGGAGGTTTGTGCCTGGGTTCCTAAAGTCTGACGGATACAAGGCAGAGCTTTACATGAGTTAGACTAACCATCCCTGGGAAGGCACTGAAAGTGATAAACATTTTGATATCCATAACGTTTTTTTAGAAGGTAATTTATGTTCTACTAGTGGCAAGACTTGTGGTAACCTTTTTTTTTTTTTAACTTAAAACTCATCTCTGGCGAGAATTGAGTAAGCTGTCTGGCTAGACACCAAGTCAACAACGTTAGACCTATTTATCCATTTCTGCACAATTGCACAGATCAAAACAAGTACATTCTGTGCCACCAAGGATGCCAGCATTAGAGGAAGAAATAAATTAAGTGCAATTATATGCCCACATTTTATTATGAAAATAACTATTTACACATTCACATCTTTAAACTGTACTGGTAGGAAAGAAATGTAAAGGCCAATATAAATTGAGTTGATTTCTGGAATTCTCTGGTTATCACAGTAGTAAGAATTATGCTTATTATTAGACACTAAACGCTGTACTACATCCTTTGTATGTTACTTCAGTCCTCACAGGTTTTAATATTATCCTCATTTTATGGATGAGGAAAACTGAGGCACAGAGAAGTTAAGAGACTTGTCCTAGATCCCAGAAGATCAGAGCCAGGATTTGACCCAGAGCAGTATGGTTTAAAGTTTTGAACTAGTTCATGTGTAAATATCCATAAAGCAGCCAGCACAAATATATGCAATAATTATTAAAATTAATTGTTTGCCTATTTTACATACTTATACAAAAAGAAATATTTTTCACTAAAACCTTCACATAAAACCAAACAATTTGAAGTCATAGCATTCATGGTTCAATACATGATAAAATACTCTAAACACGGGTGGACAAACTTTTTTGGTGAAAAGCCAGATGGTAAACATTTTAGGCTTGTGATCCAAACATCTCTGTAATAACTATTCATTTCTGCCTTTGTAGCAAAAAAGCAGCCACAGATAATATGTAAATAATAAATTCCAAACTTTATTACAAAACAAGTAATGGGCCCAATTTTGGGCCTGAGGGCCTCAGTTTGCTCACCCCTGCTCTAAACAAAAATAATATACATATTAACAAGAGCTCTAATATGGTGAAACTAGACTAACTGCATTGCTAGAAGTAAGTTGCTTTAAATAAGTTATTTGGTTTAAAGTAGTTTTCAACAAGAGGCAATTTTGCCCTCTCAAGGGCAATGTCTGGAGACATTCTGAGTTGTCACAACTAGGGAAGCGTTACTGGCCTCTAGCAGGTGGAGGTCTGGGACTCTGCTAACCATCCTGCAATGCAGGGCACAATCCCTACAACAAAGGCTGAGCCAGCCAATGTCAGGAGTGCAGGGTTGAAGACCCTTGATCTTAAGTATGCCAACTTATGTAGCTGTCTTTCTTACCTATCCTCCTTAAAACGGCTTTCCTATTTGGTCCTAAAATAACCCTATAAAGGATTAAAGGTAGGCACCTTTATCTCATTTTCTACAGAAGAAAACTAATAGTCAGAGAAGTTAAATAATGCACATCTGTTGATCTCTATCAGAGCTGAAACTCATACCCAGGTCTTAATGTTTTAAAATCTGTGTTTACCCCTTACCCCCATATTTAAAAGGTTTTTGAGACATGCTTATAATAGTTAAAGTTGAAGAGATACTTTAAGAATTGTATTGTCAGAACATGACACTAAAAAAAAAAAACCCACTCAATTCCATATTTTAGATCTTGTTGAGTTGCTTTAAGATTCAATCCTATGGGGGCGCCTGGGTGGCTCAGTGGGTTAAAGCCTCTGCCTTCGGCTCAGGTCATGATCTCAGGGTCCTGGGATCGAGCCCCGCATTAGTGGGTTAAAGCCTCTGCCTTTGGCTCAGGTCATGATCTCAGGGTCCTGGGATCGAGCCCCGCATCGGGCTCTCTGCTCAGCAGGGAGCTTGCTTCCCCCTCTCTCTCCACCTGCCTCTCTACCTACTTGTGATCTCTCTCTCTGTCAAATAGATAAATAAATGAAAATCTTTAAAAAAAAAAAGATTCAATCCTATGAGGTAGAAAGGGAAATTCGGAAATATTAAATCAGTTTTCACAAATATCCTAGGAGAGGGGTACTTGGGTGGCTCAGTTGGTTAAGCATCTGCCTTTGGCTCAGTACATGATCCCAGGGTCCTGGGACTGAGCCCTGCTCAGCAGGGAATTTGCTTCCTCCCTTTCCGTCTGATCCTCCCCTGCTCATGCTCTCACTCACTCCTTTCTCTCTCTCTCAAAGGAATAAAAGAAAAAAAAATATCCGAGGAGGAAAAAAAAAAATCCTACTAGGAGAGAATAATAATGAACACATAGTAGATTTTCCTCCCATATTCTCTCCTTACTCATTTACAGAATCACCTATCAGTCACTATATTCTTTTCTACTCACAGTTCTTAAATTCCTTCCTTAACTCATTGGGCAGGGCCCCCTCAGGCATACAGCTCTGAAACAACTGAAAGTGGAAGTGAACACAAGGAACTACTGTGAACGCCATCCTAGGGCACATTTCTGATGGAAGTGGTCTGTACTTTAACTCCAGTCTACAGAATCAGGGAACATGGAAGACAAAAGTCCCCCAAAGCCCACAGTACTCCTTCCACTGAAACCTAAATGGGGAGGACGACTGCTGATCCTCAAGTACAGCTTCTGTAAAAGGGAAGCCTTTCTGAGACACAGGGTAGCTCCGTTCTCATGGCACCAGGGCCACTTGGCAGAATCAAGAGCCCATGTGAGTTCCCAGTTGTGATTTTGGTCCTGGCAACTCTCTCATCAAATGATTTCACCAGAACCAGAACCAGAAAAACTGACCAGTTAGGAAAGATACAATATAGAGGGGCTCAAATGAGATCAATTCTTCCAACCAACTCTCTAATTTTACCTTAAATTTCACTCAAGAGTACAAGAAAACTGACTTCTACCATCTTTAAATTACAGACATCTAAACTAATAATATTTTAAATCAGAAAATGTTTTAAGTATATTCTTGATGTGTTATCAGTCCAACACAGTTTGGTCTCCAGCACAGAAGTTATTTATTTAGAGATACTCTCTCCTGAATCATCAAAGGTGTGGATAAGCCCCTTGACAATGGAGTGATTTCAAGTCTCTCTTACACTCAGTATTAAATAATGTGAATTTGCAATTTATGGCAATCTTTTTTTTTTTAATGAAGTATATGTTCTGTGTGTGTGTGTGTGTGTGTGTGTGTGTGTGTATTTTGGATATCTGGGTTTTTTTTAAGGTCTAATTGAAATCTTTTAGTTGAGTTTTTTATTACTTTGAAATAGATTAAAGGTCTAAGACTCATGGTCATGATAATGATGAACAATAGAAAGTATAATACTTTCAAAAACACATTTAAATAATTTAAGAAACAAATAAAAAATCATAAATAACGATAAAACTTTTAGAGTATAAAACACAATAAAACACTTGATTTCAGTAAATACTGAAGTAATTAAGTAGCAGAAGCATAACTTAAAAGGGATGACGTGATTCATTTATGGATGAATTTAGTCCTTTCTCTGTCAACAGAGAGCCAGGTTGCTGTCTTCAGACTCATCCTATCATATTCTCTGAGGGGGAAAAAACACCTACATTTGTCTAGAGTTTGAGATTCATAATGACTGAGAAATAAAACAAAGAAAACACCCGCTTGAGTTATAAGTCCATAAATTCACCTTCCTTTTATTTTGTTTCTCATCCAGCTTCATTATAGCCTCATACAAATCTACAGGAGGTCACCTCTCAACACCATGAAGCCAGTAACTTTTTGATACCAGGAATGACATATATAAGGTGTCATTAGGAAATAAAGGGCAAGTGGCCGCACACTGGTTTAAAAGATGGTTAAAGAAGAAAACAAAACTTGGGGCGCCTGGGTGGCTCAGTTGGTTAAGCGACTGCCTTCGGCTCAGGTCATGATCCCGGAGTCCCGGGATCGAGTCCCATGTCGGACTCCCGGCTCTGCGGGAAGTCTGCTTCTCCCTCTGACCTTCTCCCCTCTCATTCTCAGTCTCTCTCTCTCTCTCTAATAAATAAATAAAATCTTTAAAAAAAAAAAAAAAAAGAAGAAAACAAAGCTTAAGAGTAGCATCTCCAAATATAACTTGAGAACTTATTTGCAGTAGAGTTCAGATACTTCTACCTTTTACCAATAATTACTCCTCTTTTGTTTAGAAAGATCAGCTAAATCAATTGTTGAAGTCAACAGAATGAAAAATGTCATAGGCAGAATCTTTATAACTCTAGGGAAACTTCACAAAACTTCAAAGTGAGATAAGGTTAAATGAGGTAAAGAGGCAAATTTATTAAGCTACTTATATATATTTGATTCCATGGAAATTTTAACTTACCCTAGCAGTTAAGCTATATAAGACCATATGGCGTTCCCTTAGGCTGAGACAACTCTCTAAATCCCTCCAGAAATATGGCAGGGGCTAGGGTATCCTATCCTTCAGGATACATATTGGAAAATCTTCCATAGGGACTGGCTGCTTTCTGATTGATTTAAGATGATGAGACCATGGAGGGGTCCCTGGATGGCTCAGTCAGTTAAGTGTGCAATTCTTGATTTCAGCTCAGATCATAATCCCAAGGTTGTGGTATCAAGCCCTGAGACCAGCTCGGAGCTCAGCATGGAGTCCGCTTGGGATTCTCTCCCTCTCTCTCTCCTCCTCCCCCGACCCCTGGTTTGTGCATGAGCACTCACACGCACACACTGTCTAAAATAAATGAATAAAATTTAAAAAATAAAAGATGATGAGAGCATGGACAGAAACAGACAACCACAACAACTTAGGCTCAGAGAGCGGGCAGTCCTAGTGTTACTACTTCAGCTCTCTGCTCTAGAACAAGAAAGTACTTTAGCTTGGTCCCTACATTTTAACTCTTCCCAATTGGAAGAGTGCTATTGCAGTCTTTTGTGGCTACTTCCTCATCATTTCCTAAAGGGAAAAGGGATAAGGAAAACATTCTCCTCTCCCCTCAAGAGTTTCCACCAAAAACGGAACAAAGAAATTTTAAGTCATATATAGGCAAGGACAGTTCACTTCTGCCACTCTCTGAGGCCCTCACATGTCTAAACATCTATTTAATCTTTCATGGTTAGTTGTGGTGACCTCCTTTTTCATACAAAAGATCTACCATGGAGCCACAAGTCAGCCACATTGGTGCTTTCTGGAAAGGCTATGATGTTTCGTCTCAGCCTGAGGAAACACACTCCTTCAGTATCTATCATATTCTTACCCATTCCTGTAATTTTGCTCTTGCTCCTCTACTGTGATGCAGCCTCTAAGCCCTTCCCTTATCAAAATCATCTTCACCCACAAAGTCCATCACCTTTGATGCTACTTATATACTGCACACCAAAAGTAAAAATTTCCCCCTCCTTAAAATTTCCCTCCTGAGAGTCAACTGATAATTTACTGGCATGGATCAGTCGTTGTTTTCCTACATGAATACTACATCTACCTAACCACACCACTAATCACACCAAACTTTAAGGAAAAGGAATCTATCTTATATTTTTCTTTCTGGCACATAATAGATGCTCAACAAATGTTTGTTGTATGAATCCCTTAAAATGGTGTATGCTTACAATGTTTTTTTTTCTCCCCAAATATGTTTATTTTAATTTTTCAGTGTTACAAGATTGATTGTTCATGCACCACACCCAGTGCTCCATGCAATACGTGCCCTTCTCAATACCATGTTTTACATATATTTTAAGAGTTCAATAAATACTTGGTATTTACATGAGTAAGGGAAATTACTGCAAGGGCTTTTGCCATAAAGCTACTGAAGGATATCCTATCTATAGTATAAGCACAGAGTGTTTTAAGGCTTAAAGAATGCTGGCAGTACTTTAGGGTGGGTTAAGCAGTGATGAGAAAGAGTTAAAATTGAGCATGAAAGATAATTTGTACCTTGGCATACTTGTAATCCTTTTTAAATATGTAAATATTTAGATATCTATGTATTTAATTTACTTAATGTGTATATTATTACTTTATAATGCCTAACTATAAATAGCTCTCATTTATAGAAAAAGTATAATTATGAAAGAACGCTTGCTATTTTCTCTATTTTCTTTAACCACGACGAAGGGAAGCCTATCAGGACATACTGCAATGCCATAAGCCAAGCACCCTCTTGCTTATTCTAACTGCTGGAAACCTAATTAAGAAGCAATAAACAATTCCCTGCATGCTGGCCTTAGAAACTCCAAGTGTAAGCAAAAATACAACAACGTGAAAAAGGTTCTGTAATTATCACTATTTATTATTATCTCAAGCCTTATTAAGCACCAAAAGACAAAGAGTTGTCACCAACTAAATTTAAAGAGGACTTTTATTTTCTTCCTTTAAAAAAGTTAAGATGTGGTAAGATATGTGAATATGTGACCCCCACCCTCACACTCCCGTCACCACAAACATATTTTCACAGAATTCTCACTTTAAAGGAAAAAATGATAATTTTTAACTTTTAGGAATGTACTTTGCCTAAAACTGAAAGAAATTATTTCAAACAAGATGTCTTTTTAAAGAAGGGAATTACAGTGTATAAATCAAACCAAACACTTCATCCTATGATACATATTATACCATATTTTACTTTGGAAGTAGAAGTACTGCTTTTTGAAAATCTGCCATCACAAAATTTCAAGGAGCTCACTTGCAAATGCTAAACGGATACAGCTGATTACCATGACCTTAATTGATTTTGGTTTTATAGTCACCAGGTCAGAAAAAGGAAAATTTAATCTGATTAAGAATACAATGCAAGAAACACTTTTAGATACCTCCTTTAAAAGGAGGATGAGAACTTGGAGCGCCTGGGTGGCTCAGTCAGTTAGGCATCTGACTTTTGGTTTCGGTTCATGATCGTGGGGTCATGGGATCAGCCTGTATCTGACTCCACACTCAGTGGGGAGTTCCTTAGGATTCTCTCTGTCTCCATCTGCCCCCCCCCCCACACACTCACACACACTCTCTCTTTCTCAAACAAATAAATAAATAAATCTTAAAAAAAAAAAAAGGAGGAGAACTTTAAATTAAGCAGGTTCAATACCCTGAAAAAAAAAAAACCCATAAAATTAAGGGAAAGGGTACATAGGGTTTTTCAGAAAATGAAAATGAGTGATGGCTCAATTTTTAAAAATAATAATACCAAAGATTTGGTCTAATTTGCAAAAAGTAATTAGCTATATTTGAAAAACAATGGTGATCCAAATGAAGGGAACAAAAGGAAATTACAAAAACCTGCTGAATTTGACTACAAATCAATTCATTTTTGAAGCTATACTAGAAGTAACGAAAAGAGCACTAAATTAACATTTTCAACAAAGTGACAGATTTGATTATTAATCTCTAAGAGAAGGAATACTAATTGTAATTACTTATGGTTCTGTGATTCCTATTGAGGAGTTCTGCATCTAAGTGAGTGAGAAATAATGGTCGACAGTCTTCTTTTTCTGTACTGTCTTTGTTTTTGCCATCACGGTAATACTAGCTTCATTAAATCAGTAAGGAAGCGTTCCAGTCAATCTTCTGGAAGAGACTGTGTACAAAAAAATGGTGTTAATTCTTCTTTACATGTTTGGTAGAATTCTCCAGTGAAAAATCGGAACCAGAGATTTCTTTTTCAAGAGTTTTTAAATTACGGTTTCAATTTCTTCAATGTTTAATGGGCTATTCAGATTATTTCATCTTGGTTGAATTCTGGTAGTTTTTATTTTCCAAGAAATTGATTCATTTCTTCTAAATTATCCACAAATGGGCATAAAGTTGTTTATAGTATTCCCTTGTTATCTTAATGTCTGCAGGCTTTGTACTGATATCCCCTATTTCATTCCTGATACTGATGATTTCTATTTTTTTTTTTACTTTTTTCAGTCTTATCTGAGGTTTAGCTTTCATTTCATTAGTTCTGTTTTTTCATTGCTGAAATATATCTAGACAATTAAGAATTATATAAATTTAAGGTATACAATTTGGTTATTTGATCCATGTATACATTGTGAGATAATCACCACATTCAAGCAAGTCAACATATCCATCTCTTCAAACAGCACATTTTCTTTTTTTGTGATGAGAAAACTTAAGATCTACCCTCTACCCTAGCAAGTATACAATATTGTTAATTACAGTCGCATTGCAGTACATTAGATTTATAGTATTTATTCATCTTGCAAAACTGAAACTTTGTCCTCTCAACCCACATTATCTCAACCTCAGCTCCTGGTAACTACTATTCTCTCTGCTTCTATGTTGTAGACTATTATAGATTCCAAGTCTAATGTCATGTTTGTCTTTCTGTATCTGGCTTATTTCACTTAGCATGATATTCTCCAGGTTCATCTATGTTGTTACAAATGGCAGGATTTTGTTCTTTTTAAAGGCTGAATTATATTCCATATACACAAAATCATATTTTCCTGATCCATTCATCTGTTGATGGACACTTGGGTTGTTTCCTTATCTTCACTATTGTAAATAATGATGAAATAAACATAGTAGTGCAGCAATCTCTCAAAATGCTCATTTCATTTCCTTTGGTTATATACCCAAAAAAGAGATTGCTGGATCATATGGTAGTAAAACTACCATAGTAAAACTAATATGATCTCCATATTGTTTTCTATAATAACTGTAACAATTTACATTACCACCAAGAGTGTACCAGGTTCCCTTTGCCACGTTATCATCACTTGCTATCTTTTGTCTTCCTGATAATAGCCATTCTAACAGGTGTGAAGTGATATCTTACCATGATTCTGATTTGCATTTCCCTAATGATAAGTGAAGTTGCATATCTTTCACAAACCTGTTGGCCATTTGATGTCTTCTTTGGGAAAAGTGTCTACTGAGCCCCTTTGCCCATTTTTGATCAGGTTATTTGTTTTTTGTTTGATTGTTTGCTATCAATTGTATGAGTTTCTTATGTATTTTGGATATTAACCCTTTACAAATACATGGTTTGCAAATATTTTCTCCCATTTTATTGATTGACTTTTTATTTCATTGACTGTTTCCTTTGCTAGACAGAAGTTTCTTAGTTTGATGCAATCTCATTTGTCTATTTTGCTTTTGTGCCTGTGCTCTTGATGTCATATCCAAAAAATCATTGCCTAAACCAATGGTAAAGAGTTTTTTCCTCCATATGTTTTCTTCTAGGAGATACATGGCTTCAGGCTTCCATTGGCCTATATGCCTGATTTGATGCTAGTACTATACTGTATTTTTTTAAAGATTTTATTTATTTATTTGACACACAGAGAGAGATCACAAGTAGGCAGAGAGGCAGGCAGAGACAGAGGAGGAAGCAGGCTCCCCGCTGAGCAGAGAGCCTGATGTGGGGCTTGATCCCTGGACCCCAAGATCATGACCTGAGCCTAAGGCAGAGGTTTTAACCACACTGAGCCACCCAGGAACCCCAGTACTATACTGTTTTGATTACTGTATATTTGCAATATATTTTGAAAAGAGGAAGTGTGAAGCCTCCAGCTTTTAACCACACTGAGCCACCCAGGCACCCCAGTACTATACTGTTTTGATTACTGTATATTTGCAATATATTTTGAAATGAGGAAGTGTGAAGCCTCCAGCTTTGTTCTTTTTCAAGATTGCTTTTTTTTTTTTTTAATATTTTATTTGAGAGAGAGAATGAGAGAGAACATGAAAGAGGAGAAGGTCAGACGGACTCATCATGGAGCTGGGAGCCCAATGCAGGGCTTGATTCTGGGACTCTGGGATCATGTCTCGAGCCGAAGGCAGTCGCCCAACCAACTGAGCCACCCAGGTGCCCCTTTTTCGAGACTACTTTGACTATTCTGGGTCTTTTATGAATCTGTATGATTTTTAGGTTTTTTTCCCTATTACTACAAGGAATGTCACTTGAATTATGACAAGATTTACAGTGAATCTGTTGATAGTTTTAGGTAATATGGACATTTTAACTATATTAATTTTTCCAATTCATGAATTGGGGTGTCTTCCCATGTATGTTTCTGCTTTAATTTCCTTCATCAACATTTAATGATTTTCAGTGTACAAGTCTTTCATCTATTTGGTTAAGTTCATTTCTATATATTTTTCTTTTTTGTTACTACTGTGAATGGGATTACTTAATTCCCTTTTCAGATAGTTTGTATATAGAAACATGGTTGATCTTTATATATTGATTTTGTATTCTGCAACCTTACTGAATTTATCAGTTCTGACAGTTCTTTGCTTGAGTCTTAGTGTTCTCTCCATATAAAATCATGTCATCTGTAAACATAAATAATTCTACTTTTTCCTTTCCAGCTTGGATGGCTTTTATTTCTTTTTCTTGTCTAATGGCTCAGTCTGGCATTTCCCGTACTATGTTGAAAAGTAGTGGCAAGAGTGGGCATCCCTTATACCAGATCTGAGATGTGGGCTTCTCATACATAGACTTTATTGTGTCGTGGTAAGATTCTCCTATACGTATTTCATTGAGAGTTAAGTATCAGGCATCTCTTCTCGGGCAGCTCTAGTGGTGACAAACCCTGTCAGTTTTCGTTTGTCAAAGACTTTATGTCCCCTTCATTTTTAAAGAATAATGTTGTCAGGTATAATATTCTTGGCTGGCAATTTGCTTGGTTGGAATATGTTGAATATATCATCCCACTCTCTCCTGGCCTGCAAGTTTCATGCTGAGAAATCCACTGATAATTTTGTAGAAATTCCCTGGTATGTAATGAGTTGCTTTTCTCTTGCAGCCTTCAAAATTCTCCTTTCTCCTTGAATTTTGACAATTTGATTATGATGTATCTCAGTGAAGTCTCAGATGATACTATTTGGGACTTTTGAGTTTCATGAATCTGAACTTCCATTTCTGTCTCCAGATTTAGTAAGTTTTTAGGCGTTATTTCTTTCAGGACTTATTTCTGCTGCTTTTATAATCTCCCCTCTTAGGACTCCCATAATACATATATTGATTCTTTTTGATGGTCTCTCATAAATCCCTAAAGCTTTTTCCACTCTTTTTCATTCTTTTTCTCTTCTGCCTAGGTAATTTTAAATAACCTAATTTTAATTTTGGGAGTCTATTGTTGAAGCTCTTTATTACATTTTACTATTTCATTCACTGTACTTTTCAGTTCCAAAATTTCAGTTTGGTTCATTTTATGATTTTTCTTTGTTGCATCTCTCATTTTGGCCATGTATTGTTTTCCTGATTTCACTGAGTTGCCTATTTGTGTTCTCTTGTAGTTCACTGAGCTTCCTTAAAACAATTATTTAGAATTCACAGGCAATTCATAGATTTCCATTTTGTTGGCATTAGTTACTAGAAAATTACTGTGTTCCCTTGATGGTATCATTTTTCTTGGATTTTTCATGTTTCCTGTAGCCCTGCACTGATGTTTGCACATTTGAGGGCCAGTCATCTGCAGACTTTATGGATTGGCTTCAGTGGGGAAAAACCTTCACCCACAGATGAGTATGAAGACACTGGTTGGGTGGGCATATCGTGGCATTGGCTCCATGAGGATATAGCAATAGATCTGGGTTCTGGGGGAAGTGCAACAGCGCAGTCTCCATGAAGCTCTGTCAAATGAGGTCACCATCAGAAAAGACTGCAGGAGTCCTCAGCAATCAATGTTGTGGGTGTCCTCAGTGGTAAAGGATTCTTGAGTCTTCTTGTTCTCCTTGGGGGGGAAGTGGGGAATAATGGCCAAAATATCTTTCTTGGCCTTGAGTTTGGCATGCAGGTATACATATAGAAGCAGTAGGATCTGGGGCACTTGTGCCAGTGGGGAAGAGGTGCACAGAGAGCAACCATGATGCTCAGGGGCAAGTAGAACCACTGTAGGTCCTGGGACAAAGGTGGGGATGCACTTGCTCTGGGAGTAGCACCAGCATTTAAGGTGTGAACTTGTTTGGAGCCAAGGTCCAGGGCTTGGGGGAACAGAATGACCATGGTGCCTGGGGCCAGAATGCAGGTGCACTTACTGCAGTGGAGGCACTGATGCCCAAGGCACAGACATGTGCTGAGTAGTTGTGGAGCCAGGGTCCAGGACATGCATGTAGCAGTACAAGGTGAGTATTGACTCTGGCTCCAGAGTTGGTGGGGCCATTCAGAACTCCTGCAAGAGGTAAAGATGCAAAGAGTTCAGCAGTATGGATTCTGGGTAGCTCTGTCAGGGGTGTATGTATCTTTTTGAATTAGTGCTTTCATCTTCTTTGGGTAAATATCCAGCGGTGGAATTACTGGACTGTATATTTTTAGTTTTAGTTTTTTGAGGAAACTCCATATGATTTTCCATAGCAGCTGCACCAATTTCCACTCCCACTAACAGTACACAAGTGTTCCCTTTTCTCCACATCTTCACCAACACTTATTTTGTTTTTTAATAACAGCCATTATGACAGGTACAAGATCATATTTCATTATGGTTCTGATTTGTATTTCTTTGATGATTAATGACAGTGAACATCTTTTCATGTGCCTGTTGGCCACCTGTTATATCTTCTTTAAAAAAATGTCTATTGCGATCCTCTGCCCATTTTTTTAGTTGGCTTATTATTAGTGTGTGTGTGTGTGTGTGTCTGTCTGTCTGTCTTGAGTTGTGTAAGTTCTTTATATATTTAAAGGGATATTAATAAGGGATATAAGGGATTAATAAGACATAAGGGATATTAGCCCTTTATCAGATATTTCATTTACAAATATATTCTCCCACTCCATAGATGACTTTTTTGTTTTGTTGATGGTTTCCTTTACTGTACAAAATGTTTTTTAGTTTGATACAGTCCCAATTTTTTATTCCTGTTTTTGTTTCTCTTGCCTGGGGAGACATATGCAGAGAAATGTTGTTAAGGCCAACGTCCAAGAGATGAGTGCTTATTTTTTCTTTTAGCAGTTCTATGGTTTCAGGTCTCACACTTAAGAATTTCATCCATTTTGAGTTTATTTTTGGTATGCTTTAAGAAAGTACTCCAGTTTCGTTCTTTTGCATTTGGCTATCCAATTTTCCCAACACTATTTATTGGAGAGACTATCTTCTCACCACTGTATAATTTTGCCTCCTTTCTCATAGATTAGCTGATCATATAAGCATGGGTTTGTTTAAAAATAGACTGTTCTATCAGTCTGTATGTCCACTTTTGTGTGAGTACCATACAGTTTTTTTTTTTTTTGGAGTACCATACAGTTTTAATTACCATAACTTTGTAGTATATCTTGAAATCTGGGATTGTGATACCTCTAGCTTTGTTCTTCTTTCTCAAGACTGTTTTGGCTTTGGGGCGCCTGGGTGGCTCAGTTGGTTGAGCTGCTGCCTTCAGCTCAGGTCATGATCTCAGAGTCCTGAGATCGAGCCCCATATTGGGCTCTCTGCTCGGCATGGAGCCTGCTTCCTCCTCTCTCTCTGCCTGCCTCTCTGCCTACTTGTGATCTCTCTCTCTGTATCAAATAAATAAATAAAATCTTTAAAAAAAAAAAAAAAGACTGTTTTGGCTTTTGTGGTTCCTTACAAATTTTAGGATGTTTGTTCTAGTGCTGTGAAAAACATTATTGAAATTTTGAGACAGACTGCACTGAATCTGTAGATTGCTTTGGGTAGGATGAACAATTTAACAATATTAATTCTTCCAATGCATGAGCATTATAAGTCTTTCCATTTGTTGATGCTACCTTCAATTTCCTTCATCAACGTCTTATAATTTTCAAAGTATAGTTCTTTCACCTTGTTGGTTAAATTTATTCCTAGGTATTTTTATTCTTTTTGATGCCATTATAAATGGAATTGTTCTCCAAATTTCACTTTCTACTCCTTCATTATAAGTGTATAGAAACAATAGACTTTGTATCCTTTAACTTTACTGAATTCATTTATTAGTCCTTTTTGTGGGTGGAGTCTAAGATTTTCTCTATATCATATCATGTCATCCACAAATAGTTAAAGTTTTACTTCTTCCTTACCAATTTAGATGCCTTTTTCTTTTTGTTGTCTGATTGCCATGACTAGGCCTCCAGAATTATGTTGGTGACATCCTTGTCTTGTTTCTTGTTCCTGATCTTACAGAAGAAGTTGACAGCTTTTCACCATTAAGTATGCTGTTAGCTATTGATTTCTCATATGTAGCCTTTGGTATACAGTTGTTTATTCATTGTTTTTGTTGTTCCTGTCAGGGGAGTAAGCACTGGGATCTGCCATTTGCTGGCCTCACACTCTTCTATTGTTTTCTTATTTTTAATGCCCTGATTTCTGTTTTTATCATTACTGTTTCTATCTTTCTACTTACTTTGGCTTTATTTTATCTCCTTTTTATTTCTTGGGTAGGAACTTAGGTTTCTTTTTTTAAGATTTATTTAATTATTTGAGGAGGGAAGGGGCAAAGGGAAAGGAGAAAGATAATCCCAAGTAGACTCCACACTGAGCATGGAGCCCAACATGGGGCTCAATCCCACAACCAATGAGATCATGACCTGAATGGAAATCAAGAGTTAGACGCTTAACTGACTGAGCCACCCAGGCACCCCAGGAACTTAGGCTTCTTGAGGGAGTAAGTTACATTACCAATTTGAGATCTTTACTCATTTCTAATTGTAAAGCATTTAGTGCTACAAATTTTCCTGTCAGGAATGGCTCAGTTACCTTTGACAAATTTTGATATTTTGACATGTTTTATTTTCATTATCATTCAATATTTATTTTTTAAATTTCCTTCGAGACTTCCTCTTTGACCCATAGATCATTTTTCTTCTTATTGTTTGTACTTTTGTTATTGAATCCATTATTGTCAGATAATATGCCCTGTATGATTTCAGTTCTTTTAAATCTGTTGAGGTTTGTCTTATGGCCCAGGATATGGTCTATCTTGGTGAATGTTCCACTTATATTCTGGTGTTGTTCAGTTACATGTTCTATATGCATTGCCAGTTAGATTTTATTGGCTCATTATATTGTTCAGATCTTTTATATTCCTGCTGACTTTCTGTCTAGTAGTTCCATCACTTGCTGACAAGGGAGTCCTGGGTCCACTTACATTTAACGTAATTTCCATAGTGGCTATATCCAACTTACTTTGTTCTTTTGTCCACTGAATATACATTAATAAACATTGAGCAGATATACTAAACACACAGCAGCAGTCACTGATTGGCTGAATTTCAGAACCCTAAGGCTGTCATTGATTTGCTAACTTTCAGAAGTGTAGTCACTGGAGTGAGGCTGTTATTGACTGGCTGATATTCAAAGGCATGGCCACTGGAGTGAGGCAGTCATTGATTGGCTGATTTTCACAGCATGTGTACTGATCCAGAGCTATTTCTAATTAATGATGGTTACTTATTCATAACTTGGGACTTCAGGCAAAGAACAGCCTTTTTCTTTCTTGAACATAAAAATTAAGAACTTTTAATTCTCAGTTCCCTTCAGAATAACCTGCAGGAGAGACCATAAAGGACTACACAGATCTTTATTTCTAGATTTTCAGCTAGTGTTTTCATTCAAATGCATTAAGTGCAAATTACAGTGGTGGAAAAATAGCTCTAACTGCCGAAGCTGTATATTTTGTTGAAAAATGTTTAATAACTGCTACTTAGTGTATCTTAATACAGGCAATATAGAACACAAAACAAAATCATTAAATACAGAAAGCCTAGCTACCCTAACCGTGAGGGTATGTGTGAGGGTATGTGTGTGTCTTGATAAAGATTTTGGACTTCAGACAGTAAGAACCATGGACAGCTGAGAAACAGGAGAAAGAGGTGAGTTACTTAATGTTAGACAGGTGGGGGTGGGGGAGTGGCTTAGTAATGACTAGAGAAGGGAGATTAGTTCAAATATAACAGAAACCTAGTAAAAATATTAAAAATGAGATTCTCAGTTATTATAAGGGCACCTCCTTAAACTAAGGGTAGGGAAGACAGAAGAAGGTATTATAAACTAAAACAGAGTTTGTCCTTTGGCTAATTTTAGCCTTCAAGGGTTTCAGAATGGTGTAGTGCTGAACTCCTATTTAATGACTAAGCTAACTTCTCTACACTATTTATAGGAAAAAGCCCAAGCTTCTGGAATTAGTTTTCGGGATTCAGGAACAAGTTGGTTTGGCTTTTCAAGTTTTACTTCTCCAGCTTTTCCCATTTCTTGATATCTCAAGGGCTATTACTAAAAGCCTAAGGCTTTCCATTCATCTCTACATAATTCTAAACTCTAGGCTAGAGTGGGGACCAAGTTTGCATAAATTTAAAGTGGCTTTTCTCTTCACCAGTTTGAATACCTATGTAGGATTGCATTGCAATCTTTAAAATCCAGTCTCCTCTTTTAGTGCACTCTATCTTTCAAGTATTGAATGCAATCACTTTCTCTGTCCTCCAAAAGCCAAGAAAATTCTGAATTTTATTTTCCATAATCTTCACTATGAAGAAAATAGTCAAAATAACATACCACCCTGAGGAAATAAGGCTGCCTCTTCTATCTTCTTTTGAGAACTGCTGGCATATGGGAGGGAAACTATGCGTTTAAGAAGAGTCAGGTGCAGAATGACAAGGGATGGTAGCAAAAACTGCCAACAGAATAGCCTTTGGCTTCACCAGCACTGTAGAGTAGGTGATAATCTAGCAGATGGGTTTTAGGGCAATCTAGTTTTCCTCGCTTCACTTCACAGGTCACAGGGGACTCAAGGACAGTGGTTCAGGTATATTGACAAAATGCTTAACATATGCTGTATAACATCTGCCCATACTATTTGAGGAATCAGTCATTGAATTTTTAAATATTCATGGTGTAAATTTTTATACTTGTGAGATTTTCTTTTTTCAATCTAGGTCAATGTTGTAGTTTTAAATTATTTTTTTAAACCTTTTTGGCACTTCTAACTAAGCTTGTAAAATACCAACTGGAGATTCAGGTATACTTTTAGTGTTACTTCAACATATGCAGCTAAAATAACAGCAAGCAGTTACTGAGTGTTACACTTAAAAACCAGAAAAGTGATAAAAAGTCAGAATCTGAGGTTTCAGTAGTAGTTAAATTTTCTAACCAAGAAAAACTTCAACAAAATGAGGGGAATCTAGGTAAGTACTGAGATATTAGAAGATGGGTGCCATACAGAAGCCCCCTGCAAATTTATGTGGGGATGAACACAGCACATCTCAGAAACAGCGGAAAGCAGAGGTTTTTACTTTTCTGAAAACCTTAGGGAATAGTTTTATTTGTAAACTGGCATGACAAAAATCAGGTGATTATTATTATGTTTCTAATATCAAGCATATAGATGATACATCCATAAATAAAAAGTTCAGAGTTTCTTCATTATTTCTATTCATAGTCTTAAAAATCCTGGCAAACAGGACTTTTAAGGATTACATAGCACTTTAACAAGAGAAACTATCATTTCACAAGCAAGTTAAGAAGGCAAACAATTTAATTAACATTATACATGTAGCAGAGTTTAGAAATCTTAGATTATTTGGCTTCACTCTGTAGATCAAGCTTTCCAATTAAAATTACCTTTGCCCTGAGAAATTATCCATACAGGCTCCAGTGGGAATATGTGTGACATCAATCTAGGAAATGACCCATGAAGTTACTTCTAAGCTAACCTCCTATGCACACAGAGTGGCACTCATCTCAGGAGGCCAGGCAGCACTGATGAATTTAACAGGAACGAAACCTTCTAACAAGTTGGCATTTTACAACACACTTGTACAATTTAGGTTCGTGAAAGGAACTAGAACAAAAAACCTGAGAAATTAAAACATCTCATCTAATATCAAATTATAGCTGGTGACAGAATGCCACAGAGAACTTCACAGAACCTAAACTGCATTTTAAGATCACCTTTCATGGGGTAAATACTGTCTGTCTCAATGTGAAATTAAATTTAATCTTGCTGAGAGATGAAATGAATATAATCTTTTTCAAAAATAATGTAGTAGGTAATAAACCAATGCATGCAAGTTCAGTTTAAATACCAAGACCACGACTGTATATCCAAACTTTGGAAGAGACATTCCCCATCCTAACAGAGCCTACACTGACTCTAAATTTGCATTCTTTTAAAGTATGTCAAGCTCTAGGGTTTAAGAAATGCTTTCTCTTTTCATCACCTCTATCACCTTAACAATAATAAATGCTAACATTCACTGACATGAACGCTTGCTATGTTGCAGACCCTGTACAGAGACTTACCACAAGAAATCTAGGAAGAAGCAACTATCACTTTTTACCAAAAAAAAAAAAAAAAAAAAAATCACTGCTAGCATGATCTAGAAGAATTTGAATCCAAATATGTCTTAATTTAAGTCACTATGTTAAAACCCAATTTTAAAAAGTGAACTTAATGAAATTCTACTGGCTACATTTTAAATGCTTTAATTCAAATGACACAATTTAAGAAAACAACCAAACATCTCAGCTTTTCCTCAATTTCTGTAAAATACTTCTAATGGTTCTAACTCCTCTGCCTCACCATGACCAAAAGGCTTTAAGAGAGCCTTCCATGAAAAAAGACTCAGAGCAGTTTCCTCTTATTATATATATTCTTGCAATATTATATATTGCAGGAAAGAGCTAATAAACTCAGAGATCTGAGTAATATTAAAATTATATCACAGCAAATATCTGAATTTTGTTTATACTACAATTTCTGCTTTACACAGCTGTTTTCTAGAGTAGAGGTGTATATTATATACATATATATAGATGAATCTGAATTCCAATCTCAATATATTTATATTTAGTAGGTTATCTTTATGCACCACTGTCAACCCATATATTAAATATTTTTAGATAAAATAAATATAAATAGATGATCTAATATGTTCCCTTACCCACTGGGTGACAGTATACTCCTATTTTGGAGACCATGGGACAGAAGATGCAGAATTTTTCCAGCTTTTTACTTCTCTAAGATTACCTCCAGACCCAACTGCAGAGCAGCTCAAGGACCTTTCTCGAACAGGAGAGAGCTAGTGGAATATCCAATCTGATAGCTCAAAAGAGTTTTCAGCACAGGTCTGGAAAAGCCTTACTTTCCTTAAATTTACACTTTGATCTATTCTTCTTTATGATTTTTCTTTTTTTTACCTTTAGGACAGAACTCCTTTCTATTTAAAAATTTCTCCCTTTATGCTAAATACCGCACAGAACTGAAGCAGCCTGTGTGAAGACGACAAAGGCATATTGTCCTAAGTACAGCCAGCTGCTAATATTTATTAAATACTACCATGCACCAAGCTAAACATTTTACATGTATTACATCATTCAATTTTCAAAAAACCTAATGGAGGCCAGGAAACGATAGGTAACTCCTACAAATTATATATGCAGCATAGATAGAGCGAGAATTAAAATCCAGATTTATCTGACACTAAGCTCTTAATCACTATGTTTAACCTTCAACAAATCCCTATTACATATGATTTCTCCATGAAAACACTGTAATAGCTAACATGTGTTTACTGTGTCAGCATTAACTTATCTTGAAAATAATACTCTAAGTAGGAAGAATTATTATTCTGACTTATAAGTGAGGAAATCAATACATTAAAAGGTTAAGTAACTTGCCCTAGATCACAGAAGACTAAAAAATGATTTGAACCCTGGCATTCTATCTCCAAGAGCTCAGACTCTCAACCACTATACTAAAAGCAGTATTTTTTGGTAACAATTCCAGCCTCCTAAAAATTGAGCAAATTCACCATGGTCTGGTATTGGTATCACATTACAAAATGAGCTTGTAAACACAAAAATATACACACAAAAGTATACACACAAATACATACATCCATATGTGCTATTATTGGTCCTATAGTTCCAGATTATTTGATGTTTAAACAAAATTATCTCTAAATTGTGTTCAAATTTTTACATTGCAGAAGCAAAATTCTATTATTTTTTTTCTATAAATTTGACCATTTTCCTCCCAGGCAGTTCAAAGTAGTTCTTCGATAAATAACATAATTTTATAATGCAAAGTGAAATATCATTACACCCACTTTGTGGGTAAAAAAAACCCCCAAAGTCATGGAAAAATTAAATGTCAGGCTGCAATTCATAGAGTAAATGGCAGCACTGGGAATAGAATACACAAGTCTTTAGATTAGTGGTATGTCTAAGGTTATCCTTCAAACTTTAGTTCAATCCAGTAGACATTTATGGGGCATATTCCATATAGAATGCATGGTAAACAATGTTGGGCCAGGAAAACGTTTTTAAAAAATCACTCTTTAGTAGTTTATAATCTGGCAGAAAAGGAAAAGGTGTATGAGGAATCATTAGGGGAGGATGAGGTAAATACTAACAAAAACTGTAAGAGATTTACAAAGTAACCAAAATTACAGTTGGGATGAAAAACAGGGGAAAGCTTCAAAAGGAGGTGGCATTTAACCTGGAGCCTGCGAGCAGTATGAATGCAGAGAAATGTGCATTCCTGATAGCACCACTATCATCAGCAAAGGGATAGTTTTTCCCAAACAAGAGTTCAGAGCGTACACTAAAAGGGCTCAAAGAGCTACGAGTGGAAAGGCAGGCTAGAGGCAGATGGTAGAGGGTATGTTCAAGCAGGCTACATACTTTGGGATTTTCTTTTCAACCAAGGAGAGCAAGGAAATGACATAACAGAATTTGAACATCAAGGAGACTGCTGTGGCCACACCTTCACATGTTGAGTAGAAAATAAGGTAACTA
>CM052814.1:47179956-47199500 GCA_028533885.1 Nasua narica
GTACACTAAAAGGGCTCAAAGAGCTACGAGTGGAAAGGCAGGCTAGAGGCAGATGGTAGAGGGTATGTTCAAGCAGGCTACATACTTTGGGATTTTCTTTTCAACCAAGGAGAGCAAGGAAATGACATAACAGAATTTGAACATCAAGGAGACTGCTGTGGCCACACCTTCACATGTTGAGTAGAAAATAAGGTAACTAATTGGGTGTATATTTGTTGAACAACAGTGTTCTTAGGGTATGTGAAACCACTGAATACTCACGGAAAATCTTCCTTAAAATTCAATTTTATTGGAAGATTTGTTGAGTTACAACAATCATAACTTTCTGTGCTCCTTATAAGGTCTTTACACATGCATCAGAATCACACTTCCCACACTCACTACAAACACTATTAAATAATATGTAAAACTCACATGCTGGCAAATCCTTGGGGTTGATCCCTAAGGCAGCACTACCCTCCCCTTCCACCCATAACTGACTTTCTTTTGCTGGCTGTTGGGAGTTCTAAGATGAAAATGTCTGAGAAATACTGTATAAAATTTTAATAATGTAAGTGGGAAAGTCTAAACTATGGCAGTTACAGGTACGATGGGAAAGGAGGATGGGTGGGATCGGCGCTAGAGTAAGGTAATGGTAGTCATCCCTTCCTTCCCCTGCCCAGACTCAGGTGCCCACCCTTATAAACTTCCCCAGAACACTGCACACTCCTGGCTCAGCACTTACCATACTGTAACCTAATCGCCTGTCTTCCTATTTGTGTATTCCTCCTTCAACTCATACTATCTCAGGGACTGTCTTTGGTCATGATTGTAATCCTAGTACTTGGTACAACTTCTGGCATCTAGGAAGCATTTAGTGAACATCAATGAAATGGCATCATAATTATTCATATTTCCTTTTCACAGAGGGAAGGAACTAGTTTATCCATTTGACTTAAGGATCCTCTCCTTTATCAAGGATTTAATCAGGCCAAAAGTGTGAAGGCACACTCCACCCAGTGGAAGTGTACTGTAGCCAGAGTAAGAGACTCCTTCACCTCTCCCCCAACTGTCCCCACACATCTCAAAAGAGTGCTCAGCTGCCGGGTTGTTCTTCAGGAAACTCTAACCACCTTTCTGACCGCTGCTGAGTTAGGTAACATGCGTGCACCCATGCTGTGTATAAAGCAGAAGCACATTCATGGAGGCTGGACAGTTATCCTGTATAATAAACTCGAGTGACACCAAAGGCACCCTCTGCTGTGTTAATAAGGCTTGCTCTAAACTTAGTGAACTAAGGACTAAATGTCATTCTATTTGAATGTGAATATAAATTAATATGGTTGTATTTAAAATATTTAGTCTAGAGGTATAGGCTTTACGGTAACATTTCCTAATGGAGTAATGATATACCACCTATAAACTAGTATATCAGTATCTCCAGAAAAGATCATAATATTCAAAAAATTCCTCCTTAGGGTCATAACAGTTATATAAAAGTTTTATTTTCAATAAAATCTTTAACAGAAAAAACAAAAATACAGTTTCAAAATATGTCTCAATGAGAGTCATAAACATTTAAAACACAGGAATGTTTTAGTGAGCTTTAATTAAAATATACATAAGGTTTGGGGGAAAATGGAACTCTCCTAACTAAATTTTATTATAGGTCTTGAGAATGAGAAGACTACAAGAAATAATCATCCTTCTTCTGTTCCTTCCCTATTTATTTCCTTTCTTGAATCAAGAAAGAAAGAAAGAAAGAAAGAAAGAAAGAAAGAAAGAAAGAAAGAAAGAAAGAAAGAAAGAAAGAAAGAAAGAAAAAGGAAGGAAGGAAGGAAGGAAGGAAGGAAGGAAGGAAGGAAGGAAGGAAGGAAGGAAGGAAGGAAGGAAGGAAGGAAGAGAAAGTACTTTGCTGCATGTGAGGTACAGAAAGAGCCCAGACCCTCCCTCACAGAGCTGGGAGTATAAGAAAGGGAATAAGCAAAGAAAGAAACGAATTCTCGGTGATATAATTAATTCTGATGGCAGAGCAAAATAGCCAAAGTTATAAGTAACCTAGTAAAAAATTAATGAAGAATAAATATGAGTGTCACATTCAGTCCTACTAGCCTTATCAAGAAAGTTGTTTTTATAAGTTTACTAACTGGGCTACTTAATGTGGGCCGTTAAAACTATTTCTTCACCAGCATATAGTACTTAAAATGAGAGGAAAAACCAAAAATATTTACTCTGCATGTCATTACGAAAAGTCAGCATATAATACTTTAAAAAATAAAATAGATTCCTTCTACTTCATGGTAAAAATTCTATCAGGAAATACTCAACAACAGAAAATGTTTAAATACATATAATAACAGCCTTACAATTAAATATTATGCAGTCATTAAATATTGTATAATGGAAAAATATTTAGTGGCATGGGAAAATGTTCACAATGCTTTATTCACAATAGCATACACAAAACACACATGATTAGTTCAAATGGGAGCTCTACTTTCCCACAAAGAATCAGGAGCTTTTCTTGGAATTTAGGAAAAAGACACAGAGATTTTGTTTCCTATGTGAAATCTGTGGCTCTCCAATTCTGGTTTTGTATATTTTCACTCTGAACAACCAACACTTTATCAACAGAAGAATAAAATCTTTCTATTTCAACGACCCACAGCCCCTTCTAGAAATGGAACAACAAATTTGTTACATATGTTTTCTCCAATATCTGAATTTTCATTAATTAGCCATCTTATAAAAATAGAGTTTCCACCTCTCTTCCCTTTTATTCTTCTCTTCTCATTTCTAGGGGCTAGTGTTCTGTAAATGGAAATCTTTTCTTAAAATAAAGGTCAGTGGAAATGCTGTTTGCTTTCCTGACTAATGTCTAAGCTTAATGTCCAATGGCACATTCATACTAGCATATTAAAATTTCCAGTACACACACACATACACTATGCAATACTCCAAAATTCTACTGATAAATACAGAGTGCAGAAAATGGCAGAATCTGACTTAGAAAATTCCATTTAAAAAATCTAAATTTCCTTTCAAATCAAAAAGTACAAGAATTGATACTGGTATGTAGCATTTATTAAGCACCTTTACTGAGAATTAGCTGTAAAGAACTCGGGAAACAGCCATAGAGACTTGAGTTTGTTTCCCCAAAATCTTTTACCCATATTCACAAGTAGGAAAAAGGGGTGTTCCTTGGGAAGGTGGGTTCTTAGTGGCACAGAGTTCAGGGCTATAGGCTCCACTGATGCCCCCAGTTAGCCTTTTGTCCTCTGAGAGGAGGACATGTCCCTCTATACCCATTCCAGGTTTAAAAAGGGTAATAATTAGGACAGATATAGCTCTATGTTTCTCAAGTCTTATTAAACTACTTTGTACTTGGCTCAACCTCATAATATGAACTGTCATAGCAACTCATTCAACTGCCTCCCACATATAAGTTTATAGTCTATTTTTAATTGAAACCTCATCTAAGTCATAGAAAAACTGGCAAAATACAAACGCTCAGCTGAAAAGACATTTCTCAAATTATCTTCATGGTTTGGTGAGGGAGACAGGAAAGGCAACTCACTATTCAAAGAAATCAATAAATGAGATGGTTGGCCTTTTAAGTCAAAGAACCAACTTCAGAAGCAGCAAGATAAAATTTCATTATCTACTTATGTTCTATAACTTGGAAGTCTCCTTTTAGGTCTATTTTACACTACATTGTGAAAAAATTAAAGTATAAAACAAACATGCAATATCTGAATCTGCCCTTTTCCCTATAAAAAGAAAAAGGGTCTAGAGTAAAACAGTAAAGGGCAAAAGAAATAAAAGTATTTCTTGCTAAATGTTACAAAATTTCCTTAAAGTGACTATAAAATGTTTTTATTTAACATAATACATGCCTATTTCCAAAAGCTAATTGTTTAAGTTATTGACTAGAAGGGAAAAATTATCAGTTTGATCTAAAAGTTGCCATTTGTTAACCTTATTACCATTTGTTTTGATGAAAATAAATTTTTTGAGGATGTTCATAGGAGCTTTATTCATGATAGGAAAAGAAAATCAAATTTAAAAAGATATTTTTATTTATTTGACCGAGAGAGAGGGAACACAAGCAGGAGGAGTGGGAGAGGGAGAAGCAGGCTTCCCGCCGGGCGGGGAGCCCAATGTGGGGCATGATGTGGGGCATGATGTGGGGCTCGATCCAAGGACCCTGGGTTCATGACCTGAGCCGAAAGTAGACGCTTAGCCACCCAGGTGCCCCAAGAAAATATATTTTTTAAAGGAACAACTATAAAACTATAAAATTTATAATGCTTATTTTCTTTTTACTTAATGGGCTATTCTCAGTTATCTGGAAATGTGACCATTTGATAGAAGGCACACATTCATTCTCTCTCTCTCAGTCTCCCACTCTCCCTCCATCTCTCTCCTCCTCAGTCTTACACACACACACACACACACACACACAAGCTGCAGAAAGGTTTTTGCTTTAGAGCTTTTCATTCTCACACTGCCCCTTCAAGAAAAGTGATATGAACACTGAGTAAGAGCCTTACCTTAAATTTCCAGAGTGCATTTTCCCCTGACACTGGAATAATTTATTTCAATAAATTCTCCAAGTGCAGAGCTCATCAATAATTAAAATACCAATAAAAGGATATTTGCAAAGAGGAAAAAAATGTTATGATAAAAACCTGAGGTGAAATAAGGACAGGATTTCCTACAAAAAACACCCATCCACATTATGTTGGCATTTATGAATTGCTGTTAACATAAGGCTATCATATTTATTTAACAAGTATTCACTAAGTCTCTACTATTTGCAGACACCATTCTACAACAAAATTAAGTTGAAGAAAATATGAATTTTTCAAGGACAAAAACTTCTTGATTCTTATAAAATCATACACAATTTGATTTTTAAGAGTGCTCAATGTTTCTCTAAAAGACGTGGAAAAACCGAAGTTTTGTAATTCACTAAAAAACTGACAAACAATTCTGAAAGATGAAAGCCTACTGTCAGAGCATTTTTTAATAATCAATGAACCTTTTTTAAATTTGGAATTAATCCTTAATCATTTCAGAACTGCATATTTCATAAAACTAATTATTTCCTTTTAACTATGAAAATATGACTACCAGGCACCAACTGTGTCCTCTAGGATTCTCTCGTGATAGTAACTATTCAAGCCAAAGACAAACTTTCTTTGGCAAATCAGTTACCAGTTGGCTATCCTGAAGTTCCTGTTTATGCCACAAGCAATCATTGCTGATTATGGGCTTATAAAGTGCAGAGCATATAGTTCTCTGGGATCCTAACAGTCTCGATGTGCAAAATTCTGGGTTCCTGGACCATACTAAAATCTTGAGTTATGGAGAAGAGATTTCCTTCAAAAAGGATGGTATAATCCTGAAGAACCTAGAAGTTTATATGTAAATAGGGCTGTCATAGAAACTTTGCTTGATTTTTAAGTTTTGACGTTATGTGCAATGGAGAAAAGAGGTGGTAAACATCACATCTCATGAGAAGAAACACAAATACTAATTTAGAAAGTTCAAGGACTCATACACTAGAATGGTGCTAACTACAACAGTAGGGGTTTTTAGAGCAAACACCATTCATTCACCTCAGGAAAGTAGCACTTTAAAGTTCCAAAGTCCCAAAGGAGAGAAGCAACATCTCAGCCTGATTTCACATAACTTCAGCACCTAGAATCATGACCCCATTTTAACACAAAAACTCAATCTACTGGAACACATAAAGGTTATAATATCCTAGAAACAAGGGACGTAACTGAGACATTTTGAAATGTCTAAATTTCATTTTCTTTCACACACACATACATATCCAGGAAGACTAATAAAATTGAATACAATTGAATTCTACAGGCAGAATGAAACTACTTCTTTGTGTGCATTTATGCCTATTTATTTTTAACTTTTAAATAATTTCATCATTAATAAAATTGAATTCTGCATACCAGAATTAAGCAATGTTTAAATTCAAGTGAAATAAAAGTTCTATAGAGAAAAATTAGTTTACACACATTTTAATCTTCATTACAAATAAAAAGCTCTACTTTGATACAAGTGCGAAATGGGAGGTGCCTGGGTGGCACAGTCGGTTGAGTGTCAGACTCTTGGTTTCGGGGGGGTTGTGGTCTTGGGGTCATGTGATCAGACCTGATGAAGCTTTGCTCCCCGTAGTCTGCCTAGGACTCTCTTTCTCTCCCCTTCTTCCCTGCCCCCTGCACTCAAACTCATGTGCTCTATCTCAAATAAATAAGTCTTAAAAAAATAAAGGAAACAAAAAAAGAAAGGGGGGGAAGCTCATAAACTGTCCTTAAGGGGCGCCTGGGTGACTCAGTGGGTTAAAGCCTCTGCCTTCCGCTCAGGTGATGATCTCAGGGTCCTGGGATCGAGCCCTGCATCAGGCTCTCTGCTCAGCAGGGAGCCTGCTTCCCCCTCTCTCTGCCTGCCTCTCTGTCTGCTTGTGATCTTTCTCTCTCTCTCTCTGTCAAATAAATAAATAAAAAATTAAAAAAAAATCCTTAGAATTGTGTGGGTCTAACTTTAGGACGAAATATCTAATTAGAACACCAGCATCTATGACCAATCTTTTCTGTGTTTCCACACTGATCACAAAGGTAAACATTTTGACTTTTAGTCTCCAGATTATCTCTATGGATATATCTTTTTCTAAACAATACTGCATGTCCTCCACACACCGATGTTAGGGAAACAACTGGTTTCTAATAAAGGATATGCCGGGTGGGGAGTGGAGCGAGGAATGATGGTTTATAAAAACGGCCTAGAAATATGAAGACAGAAAGGAACAGAATCATAATTTGGGGAGACTGACTTAAAAAAGAAAAAGAAAAAAAGAGAGTCTATTTTTATTCATATAAATATAGATCTTATATACATATTTTTATTTATACAGATCTGACATTACATATAGAGAATAAAAATATTCATAAAACACTAAACAAGAGAAGTCGCATCAACGAAATTACTACAATTACAAATTTAGAATTGTGCTAAAGGCAGTAACCAAAATCATCCTTTTCTGGGCAAAATTTCTTTTAGCTTACTGATTTAATAATTATATTACTAAAAATTAAGTTAGGTCACCTTTTCTTTCTAAATCATCAGAGCTTAAGTATTATAACTGTTGCACAAGGATTTATTTCTAGTTTTTTGACTATCAACTTAGTTAAAATTTACTGAATTTTTTATTGTAACAATCTACTACAATTACAAATAGGTCAGGCAAATTTTGCTTTTAAGCAATTACAATTATGGCACTATTTAAGTATTTAGTCGACAAGTTAGTCCCTCAACTAATAGTTAATAACAAAACATAATAACCAATCCCTCAATGCCCCCACTGAACTCACTTAAAACTGCACAAAGGCCAAAATATACCTGCGTAGAAAAGTCACTCTACTACTCCATCTTCTCTGGGTAACAATTAAAATTAGAACTATTCTACTTAACTTGCTGCTTTGTGTGAGTCTGAGAGCAACAAGGAGTACTCTTATTTCAGGGGGAAAAAATTTGCATGAAAAAGTTAATATAGTAAAGAGTGAAAATTGTATGGTTCTGTTTTTTGGAAGCAAGTTTCCTAAAGAAAAGAAAATTTATATTGACAAGGAAATACCATAAATAAATTCCAGAGCTAAAAAATAGGTTATTTATGGAGTATTTACATCTTTATCAGCTAATAAATTAAAGACAATGCCACTAACTAGACTTTTAAAAGATGTTAGTAATAACCCACAAAACAAAAAGGCAACCCACTGAATGGAAGAAGATATTTGCAAATGATATATCCAATAAGAGGCTAATAGCCAAAATACATAAAGACCTCATAGAATTCAATAACAACCAAAAACCCCAATAATCCAATTTAAAAATGGGTAGAGGACCTGAATGGACATTTTCAAAAGAAATGGCCAACACACATGAAAAGATGCTCAGAATCACTAATTTTCAGGGAAATGCAAATCAAAACCACAATGAGATACCACCTTGCTAATATCAAAAAGACAAGACATACTAGGTGTTGACGAGGATGTGGAGAAAAGGAAACCCTCATGCACTCTTGGTCAGAACATAAACATTCTGATGCAACAACTGTGGAAAACAGTATAGAGGCTCCTCAAAAAATTACAAATAGAAATACCATATGAACCAGTGATTCCACCACTGGGCATTTACCCAGAGAAAGGAAAATACCAGTCTGAAAGGATGGATCCCTGTGTTTATTTGCAGCATTATTACAACAGCCAAGATATGGAAGGAACCTAAGCCTTCAGCCAATATTCCACTATATATACATATATATGCATATCATCCAATATTCCATTATATATACATATATATGTATATACATATATATTATAGACTCAACCATAAAAAAGAATGAGATCTTGCCATTTGTAGCAACATGAATGGACCTAGAGAGTATTATGCTAAGTGAAATAGGTCAGACAGAGAAAGACAAATAGCATATGATTTCACTTATATATGTAATCTAAAAAACAAAACAAAAACATAATACAGAGAAAAACTGAGGGTTGCTAGTGTGGAAGGGGGTGGGAGGATGAGCAAAACAGGTGAAGGGAAGTCAGAGGTCAAACTTCCAGTTTTAAATAAATAAGTTATGGGGATGAAAAATACAGCCTAGGCAGCATAGGGAACATAGTCAATAATACTGGTATAAGGTTGTACGCTGACAGATGGGGATTACACTGATCAGGGTGAGCATTGAGTAATGTATGGAGTTCTTGAGTGACTATACTGAATACCTGAAACATATAATATTGTATATCAACTACTTCAAAAAAACAAAACAACAATCGCTTCTCGGCCTTTTGGCTAAGATCAAGTGCAAAAAAACAAAACAAGAATTGTTAGTGACTGATAGACTAAAACAGACATATTTTATTAATTTGTTAGAAAAATATTTAAGTGCCCATTAGGTACAATAAGATGAAGGAAAACACATGTTAAGATCCTACTAAACTACCTGAAGGTAAACATTTGGTAAATGTTAATTCCATTACCCACCTCTCCTCTGACTCCACTCGCGTATTATAAGGAATTAAAATGCAAATACGATATAGTGTCACAAATATCCACAATGGACAGCTGAATATTAAAAGTATTCAAAGCAAACTACAAACCAATTCTTTAGGACTCAAAAAGTGAAAGGAATTATAATCATATGGAAGTCAGGTATGTGAATTGGGTCTTAAAACATGGGCAGTATTTCGACATACAGAAATGGTCACGAGAACCATGAACAGTGTGGCATGAACAAGGGCATGAGGGAAGAAAGTGCAGGGGGTATTCCGCAGCAGAAAAGAATGCAGATGGGCGAGAGCAGGGGTCTGCAAAACTTCTCTCAGATGGGCCAGATACGAAAAATCTTAATGTTTGTGGGCCGTATTGTGTTTGTTGCAACTCCGTACTCCGTCCTTGCAGAACAAAGCAGCCGTAAATACTAGGAAATGAATGAGCAAGGCTGTGCAACGTGAAAAATTCATTTGTGGCCGCTGGAATCTGAAGTTCATGTATTTTTTCCATATCATGAAATATTTTTCTTCCTTTTCTTTTCCCCACCACTTAAATGTGAAAAAACATTCTTAGCTCTCATTCCACACAAAAGCAGGCAGCAAACCAGATCGAGCCTGCAGGTTGTAAACTGTCAACCTGTTTGAAACCCCCCATCTATACCTAATAATAAAAGTTTCATTTTTCTCAAGATTTTTTAAAAACTATCTCTAAAATATTTTATTTATTATTCTTTCACTACAGCTAAGTTGTGTTTTTTTTTTTTTAAGTCAGAAAAAGAACCTCAGGGCTTTACTTTCGAGCCATCCTTAATCTCACTTCTAGTTTATCAATAGGTTTATGTTCCCTTGATGTTTAATCTTATTTAATGTTAAGGCATTAAATTGCTTTTCTTAATTCCTCTATTAAATCTTATTAAGTGTTTTATTACTTCTTCTTGCTTTCTTTTGTATAGCTTAATTATAGTTATCACTCATGAATTCTTGATAAACATATTTATATATTCTTTTTGTCTCTTGAAGTTTTCTTGACAAAAATAATTGCATTCCACTTCACTGTACTTTTCGTTTCAAGATGCAGCACCTTTAGACCTTTTGGGTCTAAATACTTACAGAATCTTATAAAGAGTCCCCAAAACTTTATCTATTGCACCAGAAATTCCTTACCCTAAATTTGTCTATTCTCACCTCCCTCAGAATATTAAGATCTCTGGTCATGCTAAAACAGTTCATCTATTTGGGCCCAATAATGACAAAGCAAAAAACTGAACCATATTTGAAAGAGATATGCAAAAAGTTACTTGGGTGAAGATACCCCAAAACAGAACTTCTGCAATTAAAGCAATCAAAGATAATCATATTTCTATTAAAAATAAAGATAAATTGTTAGTAGGGCACAAATCCTTTATATGTGTGTACTTATGAAAAATACATCAAAATTAGAGGAGGAAAATCATTATATCATTTCAAAAATTATTTTGTCCTAGTGGGCTGATAAAACGAGAATAAAAGATAAGACATATATATATCCTGAAACATACTGCAATTGAAAAACCACCATTCGCCTTCAAATCTAAAGAGCTAATGTACTCATATTTTATTCTTTACCTTGTAATTACAAAATCCAATTTTGTGTCCCAGTTATTGATAATACTGCAAAAGGCTAAATATTATCCACAGTTCACAGTACTCCACAGTACAAATAGCTAGTAGATATTTGAAAAAGTATATATCAAAAAAGAAAGAAGCATCTGCTTATGGCAAATGACTCATTTTTAGGAAATAATGTAACATAAAAGTCCTCCTAGGGAGAATAATATCACAGTGGTTTTAGTAACAACTGTTAATGTTGATTGTATGTTCATCATGATCCAGACACTGTTCTTTATACTTTACACGTAATAATCCTCACAAAATTTAATTCTCACGACAACCCCATGACATAGGTGCTATTATTATTCCCACTTTATAAATGAAGAAACTGAAACTCGTTGAGATTAAATAACATTCTAACTCAAAAAGCTACAAAGGGGCAAAATTGTGCCAGAAACTGGGGAAGTCTGGCGTGAAAGCTTTAACTCTTAGCCACTATTCTACTTGTTATAATACAAGCAACTATGTTTAAGGTAGAGGACTATGGCTTTACAAACTGGAATCCAAACCACATTAGTTTTCAACTGTGAGAGTTTATATTTAATTTCAAATACAGTAAGGTTTAGCATCTAATGATACTACAAACATTTTACATTACTACTTAGTGACAAGGCTAATATTTACTAGTTAACAGATGGTTGAAAGCTGTCTTAAAATGATGCATGAGAACTATTTTGAAAACGTGACAGTTCAGTGTCGTAAATATCTTAAATAGGCATGATGAGTGGCAGATGAAAGAGCACTGCTATCTTTAGAATTCAGATCAGTAGTTCTCAAAGTGTGGTTCTCGAGCCAACATCAGCATTGAGGAGTCCAGCTCCTGGTTAAAAACCTGTGTGTGATCTTTCTGGCTTGATCAAAGGCAATTATAAAGGTTTTACCAGGCAAATCTTACAGGGAAAGCTGTACTCCCAACATCAGACATGGCGCACAGCCAATGCAATGCTGTCACATCTTAAAGAAGATGTAGTCAAGGACTCAACTTGGCCCCCCTAGTTAATCATGCTCTCCCCCTATTTTTACTGCTAGCTTGGGTGCCTGCATTCCTCGATTGCAGGCAGTCATGGGAGTTGGGGATGTGGGAGGAAAAACAGGAAACCCTGAATACAATGTCCCCCACTACTCAGTACTTTCCATTCCCACTCCTGCTACCCTACCCCACCCTCTCCAGACCCCATCTGGAGCCTTTTGTTCACAGTTCCCTCAACACGGAGACAACCCGTGCATCTGTGCTTATCCACCTGGCCCTCAGCCAGTGTGCCCTTCAATGGGGGAAATGGAAAAGGAGAAGTCAGCATTCCCACCATTTTTCAACCCCTGCGTACACCACACCGATAAGTGAATAAAGTCTTAATTGCTACTCCACCACTTGGCAGCTCTAGGCGCTCTCTTACCAGCTCAGCTGAGCTCCTGTGAAGCATCACGTGTGAACTTAGTACAAAATACAAAATCTCAAGCCCTAACTCCCGCTAGATTGAATAAGAAATTTTGGAGGTGTGGCCCAGGAATCTATGCTTGAGCAAGTTCTCCACATGATTCTAATCAAAACCAAACTGGGAGAGAAAACCATGTTAGAGAATCCTTCTCCCCGTTTCCCCATAAATAAATGATTCCAGGTGATTTCTAAGGGGCACTCCCTAGGAGCAATTATGAGAAAAATGACCAACCAAATTCACAGCTTAGATATCTCTGAAAGAAATAATCTAGGTTTATGTTCCCTTTATCCATCATCCTTTCAAAAGGTTTGCTTTAATCTCTAAGATCCTTATTTTTATTCCTTTTTAAAAATAAGATAAATTCTTTAACTTAAATATAACTTGGTTGTATTTTGACTGATAAGATTTCAAAAGAAGAAACTGTTTATGTCTATACCTAAAAGGTACATGTAAATTATCTTAAATGCAACAGACAGAAAACACTAAACAATGGTTAACCTTAGTGTCTTGGCTTCAGCTACTATAACAAATAACTATAGACTGGGTGGCTTAACCAACAAACATTTATTTCTCACGGTTTGGAAGCTGGAGTCTAAGATTAGGGTACCGGCAACAGGTTCTGGTGAAAGCCTTCTTCCTTGTTTACAGATGGCTGTCTTCTTATTGTTTCCCCATATGGAGTAGAGAGAGGGAAGCTAGCTCTCTTCCGACCCTATAAAGGATACTAATCTCTGCATGGGGACTGCATCCTGATGACCTAAATATATTGCCTCCCAAAGATCTTACCTTCTTATACCATCCTATTGGGAATTAGGGTTTCAACATATGCTTTAGGGGCAGGGAAGGACACAAACATGCAGTCCATAACACTTATGGTATCAAACTAAACTGTGGCATTCAGAACATTTTTTTTCCCTTTAAAAAAAAAGGGGGATATAAACTATACTGCCTTTAGGCTTTTACCACACTATTAACACGACCCCAGTGAATCAGATTATACTAGTTTGTTGGAAACTCCCTGGTAATAAGCCACTGAGTATAAAACATGGTATCGTTGAAAATTACTAGGGCATTTATGAACTACTATGACTAGGAGTTAACAAAGTTCATTATGTCTAATTCACAATAAAAAATAAAGTTTTAAAAATCAAACATTTATATGAAATGTAATGCAACAAGTTAGAATAAGGAAAACTCTCATTAAAAATAGAGTCTCCTCAAACTTTCTCTGACACGTGTCTATTTACTAGTTCTAGTTTATTATAACTGCTATAGCCATTATATAAATATAATACAAAATAGCTTATTAGTGTTGCGCCAAAAAATGCAAACTGCAAAAGAATACATATAGTATACCACCTTTTACACAAAGTTTAAAAACATTCAATTTGATAAATAATTGTTTGGGATATATGTATGTATGTATAATATGTGGATATATATACATATATATGGGGATGTATATATATATATATATATATAAAGACATGCATAAGAATGATAAATGTGAATTTCTAACTTCTAAATAATGGCTAATTTCAGGAAAAGATAGAAATATAACAGAGAGAAGTACACAGGGAGCTTCCATGATATTTCTGACATTTACTTTTTAAGCTCTGTTGTGAAAATGTATTTATCACATTCTTCTCTATAGTGTTTTATGAGTTTTTAGAAACATAACAACACTTGATATAAATGATATCAAGTGCCATGTATTCTTTAACTTGCTTTTCTTCACATTATGTTTTTGGTATCCATGTTGAGAAATAGATTTGTGATTCACTCCTTTTTGCTGCTTTGTAGTATTCCATTGTATTCAGTACACTACCTGGATAGGACATTTTAATATTAAAGTTATGTAGCTACATAGGTTATTTGTATCTGAATCATTTAATATATTATCATTTTTCTTTTTCCTTTTCCATATTATTTCTTCCAACCCCAGAGTTCATAGTTGTCTTGTTTGTTCACTCAGTTTCCCACATACCCATAACTTTCCCCTAACTTTGTAAATCTCCTCTCAATAAATTCACATACTCTCAATATTTTGTCAACTCCATTTTCTTAAAAAAAAAAAAAAAGTCTCCCCAGAACCTTCTGGATTCAGATCCAAACTGGTCACTTAACAGGCCTCCTGCTGCCTGTCAGGTTCAAATTTTCCTTTCCCTCACCATGACGGTTCTCTGCATCGCTCTCTCATGGTAGATCTTCTATTTGCTATATGTCTTTCTTTTTTTGTTTTTCTCTTATTTTCATGGTGAACATTTCACAGCATCCTTTTGAAAAAGGACAGATTAAGACCTAGCACATCTAAAAATGTCTTTATTCATATTTTGGTAATTTTCCTGGGTATAGAATTCTAGGTTGGAATTAATTATCCCTCACATATTTGAAGGTGTTGCTCCATTGTCTTCCAGCTTCCAGTTCTGCTATTAAGAACAAAACCTATTTTTTTCTCTCTCAAAGCTTTTAGAAACTTTTGTTCTTAGGACTGCATAAATATCCAATAATAGGTGTTGGCACCTGTCTATTTTTATCCAATATGGTGGATACTTGGTGTGTCCTTTCATTTTAGAAAATCATGTCCTCAATACCACACGATGTCCTTGAATTTTTTCTGTTATTTCCCGCCCTCTATTTTTGTCTCACAGGGCTACTATTGTTTAAGTTTTGGGCCTCTGGGATTACTTCTCTAATAATTTTCTCCATTTTTATGGAGTTAATAACATACACAATAAAGTACATAAATGTTAAATATATAGATCAAAGAATGTTAACATGTGTATACACCTAGGGAACCACACTGATATCAATATACCATCATATATTATACCTACCCCTGATAGGTAGTCACTATTCCTAATCGCAGTTTTGGTTGCGCTTGAAATCCTATAAATGGGAGCATGCACTATATACTTCTTTGTGACTGCTTTCTTTCATTAAAAGATTGTGTCTTCAGATTCACGCATGTTGTGTGTGCCAAGTTTATTCTTTTTAATGCAGTGATCTAACTTTATTAAATTATCTACCCCACTTTCTACCTCAGTATTTGTGTCTATTTGCTGGGAGACTTCCCTCAATTTCATTCTCTAACTAAAAAATTTGTTGTTTTTTTTTAAATTTCCACCAGCTAATTTTAATTCCCTGACTGTTCCTACTTATAGGAACACATATGTGTATGTATATTTTTTTGTTTCATCCCCTCTTTTCTCCTAAGATATTAATTTAATTAATTTTTTCAATGTTTTTTTTTCTTCTCCCTCCACATTCTCTGTGCTCTCCAAGTGGCTTTATCTGTTTGGTTCGTTGTTTGTTTTGTTTTACATCAAATATTTCCTTCCAATGCCTAATGATATTTGGCTATCTGCTCATATTTACGAGTAGGGCACTTAAGTCCCCAGCTGTGCAGGATACTGCCAAAAAGACCCACTTATTTCTTGCTCTATCTAGAATACTAAGGTGTGTTGCATGACAAGAGAGTTAGGAAACAGCTGGGAAAACAGCAGGTGAGGTTCTTGGAGGGCATTAAAGGAATGTGAATCTTACTAACTGCATCACACCTCCATCAGGAAACATGTCCATGAGCCACTGGGAATGTCTCACCTGCAAATCCTCTCATAGGCTTCACAATGGGTATCCCCAATGCTCTGTGCACCACACACATACACACCCCCAACAAATGGTCAGCTCTGTGTGCACACTCCCGATACAGCAAGAGCAGGCCTTTGCCGGCTACTAGCAAGGATGCAGAGAAAACTGTTCCAACTCAGCAGGACTGGGAGAAACAGTTAAGCATTCTGCACCACTCTAGAGAAATTAAGCAAATGTGAGGCTGTTGCCACCTGGCCTGGCTTTACAAGATCAAGAGAAGTCAGACAAGCTTATAAATTCCCTCATAAGAGGAAACAGGAAGTGTCCATAGGACCAGGTGAATCCCTAGGAAAAAAAAGTCCAAAAAAGCCTCAGAATCCCTATTATGGGTGATTTAAGATATTTCTCTCTTGAAGCCAGTCAGTAAAGACCAAAGGAGGAGATTACATCTTCAAATGTGGAGACAGCAATGCAAGAGTTTAAGGAACATGAAACAATAACAACACACAAGGAAACATGACACTACCAAAAGAATACAACAATTTTCCAGTAACCAACCCCAGAGAAATGGTGATCTGAATTTGCCCAATAAAGAACTGAAAATAGTCATTTTAAGGAAGCTCCACAAACTAAAAGAAAATACACAAAAATAATTCAATAAAATCAGGAAAACTACATGAACAATAATGACCCAAAAAAGCTATAACAGAGAGATAAAAATAAAAAAAAATTCTGAAGAAGAATATAAGGAATGAAAATAAAAATGCAGCAAAGAGCAGCAGCAACAGATTGGAGCAAACAGAAACAAGGAAATGTGAACTAGAAGACAGGCCATTTGAAACTATCCAGTCAAAGGAAAACAAATTAAAAGGAATGAAAAAAGTGAAGAAAGCCTACATGAACTATAGGATACCATTAAGAGAAACAATCTATGTATTATTGGAGACCCAGAAGGAGAAGAGAGGGAGAAATGGACAGAAAGATTATTTAAAGAAATAATTTCCAAGAACTTCTCAAATATGGGGAGAGATACGGACATCCAAGTTTCCTAAACTCATAGCTCCCTGCAAAATTTCAACCCCAAATGATCTTTTCCAAGACACATTATAATAACACTGTCTAAAATCAGCAACAAAGAATTTTTAAATCAGCAGGAAGAAAAACAATTTGTCACATATAAGGCAACCTATAGGGCTATCATCATATTTCTCTGTAGACACTGCAGGCCAGGGGAGACTGACATGTGATATCCAAAGTGCCAAGAGAAAAAAATTGCCAACCAAGAATATACTACCTGGTAAAGTTGTCCTCCAGAAATGAAGGCAAGATAAAAGCTTTGTAAAAAACAAAAGCTGAGGGAGTTCATCATCACTGGCCCTCCCTTACAAGGAATGCTAAAAGAAGTTTTCCAAGCTGAAATGAAAGGTCACTAATTAGTTACATAAAAATGCATGAAAATATAAAATACATTAGGGTTAAGGATACTCTCGTACTGTAATATGGTGGTATGTTAACATATCTAGCAAAAAGGTTAATGGACAAAACTAATAAAAGTGTTTATAATAATTTGTTAATGCAACATGGTATAAAAAGATGTAAACTGTGACATTAAAAACAAAATGTGTTTGGTGGGGCAGAGGTGTTAAGGGCTAAGAGCTTTTGTATAGGACTGAAGTTAGGTTTTAATCAGCTTAAAACTGCCTTATATCTATACAGTGTTTTACATAAGCCTCATGGTAACACATAAAAGAGTCTATAGGAGATACACAAAAGATAAAGAGAAGGGAATCAAAGCATACCAGTAAAAAGAAAATAATCAGTTCACAAAGGAAGACAGCAAGAGAGGAAGAAAAGAACAAGTGAACTACAAAACAGCCAGAAAACAATTAATACAATAGTAATAGTAACTCCTTAAATGGATTAAATTCTCCAACCAAAAGTCACGGAGTGGCTCAATGATTAAAAAAAAAAGCAAGACTCAACTATATTCTGCCTACAAAAGACTCACTTCAGCTTTAAGACACATAGGCTCAAAGTGAAGGGATGGAGATAGCTATTCTATACAAGCAGACACCCAAAGAGAGGAGAGGTAGCTATATATATCAGAAAAAAACACAGACTTTAAACAAAAAACTATGAAAAGAGACAAACTAATTACATAATGATAGAGGGGTTAACTTATCAAGAGGATATAACAATTCCAAATACGTATCTACCCAACATTAAAGTACCCAAATATATTAAGCAAACACTAACAGATCTGAAAGGACAAATAGATAGCAATACATAGTAGGGAACTTCAATACCCCAGCTGCAACAACAGACAGATCCTTCAAGACAAAAATCAGTAAGGAAAACTTATATGGAACCCAGTGTCCAACATGGTGACTATACTTAATCATACTGAATTATATACTTGAAAGCTGCTAAGAGAGTAAATCTTAAATGATCTCACACCCCTCCCCACCACACACACAAACACACACATACACACAAGTAACATGATGATAGAGTAACTAACCTTACTGTGGTAATTATACCACAATTTATAAGTGTATCAAATCATCACATTGTATACCTTAAACTTACACAATGTTATATGTCAATTATATATCACTAAAGCTGAAGAAAAGAAAAAAAAAAAATCCCACCAGAGTAGGGCATCTAAGAGCTGAGTGGCAAGTCAGAAGAATGGATTGGGTTTGTTCATTGCATGCTCACTAAAGGATGATCCAACTAAGCCATTCCTTTGAGAACCCCAAGCAATCTTTCTTTCTTGGACTTTTTACATTCCCAAAAGAAAATTTTTCTAATCTCTTGCCTCAATAAAAATTCCTGATTACTAACATCCCACGGGCCAATAGAGAAGATGGAAGTCTCAACATTCAACATGCAAAAATTTCATTTACTGTACCTGATTTCAACACAGTAGTCATCTGCCTCATGTCTTTTACTGTTTTGTGGTGTTCTTAGTTCTGATACCCTCATTTTACCCTCTACAGAAAATATGCGTTTAAGTCTTCTGCCACGTAAGAGAGGCACTGTAGCTTACCTATATGGTGCAGAGGATGGGAACTTGGAAACCAACTGCTTCTTAAATAGAGTTTAAATTAGTTCTCCTGTTTTTAACCCCACTTTAACTACAACTTCCAGAGGTACCCAGTGTTTCCAGTTTTTGAGTATTATGAGATCCTGGTATGTAAATCAGAGTTCTCTCAGTTTTCCCCACTGCCAACTTATAATTAAGTTTTCTCAGGTCTGCTAAGTTAGTCTAACTTGTACATCTGCTTTCCAGCTTCCAAATTTTATAACTTATCTCCTCTCCCATTTTCTTTGCCCTTGTGAGTCTATTTCTTATTTTAATTTTTAAAAATTATGTTATGCTGTCACCATACATCATTGATTTTTGATGTGGTGTTCCATGATTCATTGTTTGCATATAACACCCAGTGCTCCATGCAATCCATGCCCTCCTTAATACCCATCACCAGGCTCACCAATCCCCCCATCCTCCCCTCCCTTCTAAAACCCTCAGTTTGTTTCCTGGAGTCCATAGTCTCTCATGGTTCATTTCCCATACCAATGTCTCCCCTTCATTTTTCCCTTCCTTCTCCTAATGTCCTCCATGCTATTCCTTATGTTCCACAAATAAGTGAAACCATATGATAATTGACTTTCTCTGTTTGACTTCTTTCACTCAGCATAATCTCCTCCAGTCCCACCCATGCTGATACAAAAGTGGGGTATTCATCCTTTCTAATGGGTAATATTCCACAGTGTATATGGACCACATCTTATTTTAAAACCT
>CM052814.1:47199600-47315787 GCA_028533885.1 Nasua narica
GCAGGCTTCCCGCCGAGCAGACAGCCCAATGCAGGGCTCAATCCCAGGACCCTGAGATCATGACCTGAGCCAAAGGCAGAGGCTTCAACCCACTGAGCCACCCAGGTGCCCCTCTGTAAGCTTTTTCAATCTTTCAGAGTACAAACCATAAAAAAAAGTGATAATGTTAAACAAAATGATAGTTTCATCTAAATAAAATCAATAAACTCATGACAGATATTTTACCATGATTTAAAATGTACATGCTGGCAGCCACTGTTGTTCTCTAACACCAACGTTCCTCCTAGCTCACGGCACTCCAGCCCAGGGAGGAGGAGGGTAAGTGAGGATGTCTTTATGCCACCCCGATACAAAGCTGACTGCCTGCAGACGGGTGGTAAAGCAAAGAGGAAGCAACCGGCTACAAAAGCCACTCACAAGAGTCCACCCTCCACTGGGCCGGGGCGGGCAAAGAAACTCGTTATAAGCCTGGGACTGTGACACTCGGTGAAATTAAATGTTATCAGAAATCCACTGAACATCTGATTCACAAACTTCCTTTCTACTGTCTGGTGCAAGAAATTGCTCAGGACATCAAAATAGATTTCCAGAGTGCAGCTATGAGAGCTCTGCAGGAGGCAAGTGAGGCCTGGCTGGTGGGCCTTTTTGAAGACACCAGCCTGTGTGCTATCCGTGCCAAACGTGTCACAATTATGCCGGAAGACATCCAGCTGGCATGCTGTACACGTGGAGAATGTGCTTAAGAATCCACTATGTCTGGAGACATTTTACTTAAAAGAAAAACAAAACACTTTTTTCCTCTCCTTCCTGTTTCTGGTAGTTCTGAATATTACATGTGTTTTTCCTATGGGGCCAAAAGGGGCCTAAGTACAAGTTTTTCCTCACTACAAGTGGGAAAATAGGGAACAGAAATCAGATATTGATAGTTTTTCTGTTATCATTTGTGTGTAAATATTTAATATAAATGTGGGGACATAAAGCATTAATATAAGTCAACATGTTTCAGCATTTCAACTTTGTAACAATTATAAATAAACCTGTTAAATTTTTCTGGACCATCCAGCATTTGGATTTTTTAAAAAATAAGTAAATTTCTTACTGACAGCAAAATAAAATAAAGTGGACAGATGTTTTGGCATAATTTAGAATATAACTAAATAATCTGCTAAATTCTAATACATCTAATCAAAATACTTTTCTTTTATGACCATGATGGAATTGAATGAATTTTTTTCAGTCTATACTACAAATGCTTTATTTCTGTGGAAAATGAATGTTATTTGCCACTCTCATTAGTTCACTGTTGTATTTCAGATTATCTGGATCACTTAAGTTCGAGGTGTTTCAATAGGCTGTTTTAGTTATCAACTCATTATGTTCCTGACAATAAAACACTTCTTAAATCAGATGCCTAAAGAATAAGAAAGCCTAGATAATTCACATGCTAATTTAATTCTGAATACAACATTTCTTTCAACATGCTAACTGATAATACAAAATATTTATCCAACTTTGGAACAATTAATCTTTTAAAAAAACAATGTAACAGATCAAATGCTAAAGTTATTTTGTGTTTCATTTCCTATGGCAGTCAAGAAATGATTAGCGAAAAGTAAAAACTATTTCATAGCTTAAATAATATATTTCACGGTGTTAATTAGTTCTTATCACAGACCTATTTTATTCCTATTAATTAAAATTCACTCTGCATCAAGTTGCTATGGCAGCACAACTTTACCGAACAATAAATTCCTTAAGCTCTGCTACAAAGAATGCTGCCGACCTTAAGTCTTTATTTTGAGAACAGGGAGAAAAATGTATAATTCTCCAGTTCATAAATGTATAATCAATACCTGGAACTGCTTTACATTCTATAGCAAGAGTTTTGCTCTCAGAGTCCTGGGAATGGAGGTATTTTATTTGGCTTTCATTTCCTTATCCCTTGAATAAATGAAAACATTCTTGATAAGAACCATTTCAGCAGGGCTCACCTCAGGCAAATTGGCTCCAACTATAAATAGTAAAATCTGCCATCTGCCTTTCTATTCTTGTGCTGGATGCAGTGCTGGCATTGTGTTCACACTCCACTGGTGCCAGGCCTGATGCTGTATAGCCAGCAGCAACAGAAAATAATAGTGCAAGACAGAGATAATGAGGTGAAGAACAGAAATGGTACCACTATAATTAACTGCTGTTTTGATATTCCCCACAATAAAGCATACACAATGGGGTTGAGAGAACCTAAAGCCACATTTCATCTTAGCCTCATAGATAGGTTTGAAATCAAACTGATTTTACATCACTGAAGATTAATTAAAATGTAAAGAACCTAAGCACAGTTAGCAATGTATGTTTGGCATGTTAGCAAGAGGCTCCACAGTTGTACCATGTATTTTTTATTCTAATAATGTTTAATGAGGCATTTCGTTCTCTAATCAGAGGTATTCTCCTGTTCTGTTTTAAAGAGTTAAGCTCTTTAAGGATGAAAAAGCTCTTTTGCTATACCTGACCCTTCCCTAGTCTCACAGTTCTGAAACCCCATGCAAATTTTCATTTCAGACAGAGCCCCCACTATTTCTGTCAGCATACTCTGAATCCTCAGCTACTATAAGATGAAGACTTTTTCTCATCCTTGCTATTACACAGATCTGACCTATTTTAAACAAGAATAACTGTCAAGCCAGTCGACTTTACATCAGAATCGAAGAGAAATATATACAGGACAACTGTCGTATTGTATATTCCTTGCATTAGTAACCATGTTATTCCTGCATCAGCAATTATTGAAGCCATTCATTTGTTGACATAACCAATAGCTAACTTCAGGAGGCACCACTCATTCTTACAGTAGGTACCAACAGAGAACACGGTATCAATGGGGTTCCCTGGAGTTGTGTAACACAGCAGTACCAAATGTATACTGAACGCCTAACAGGAGATGAGGGCAGAGTGTACAGACAGTACAGTGCTGTGGCTCTCAACCCTAGTCACACCTCAGAAACACCTGGATACTTATTTAAAAATACTCTTGCCTGGGCCTCATCCCAGACCCATTATAATCTCAGGTGATAGGGTCTTGGCATTGTTTCTTGGGTTTGTTTCTGGTTTGTTTGTTTTGTTTTGTTTTTCCGATATATTTTGTTTCTTTGTTTTTAACTTCCCCAACTGGTTGTAATGCACAATTAGAAATGAAAACTACTGGCCTAATGATACCTGATTAGTATCTGATCAAAAGTCTTTCAAGACAAAAGCAAATGACTGAACTGCCTGACACCCTAAAAATGTTTACCTGGAGAGGCAGTCCAAGATGGCAGCTTACAGAGATTTTAAGCTTACCTCCTCCCACCGACACAACAAATCTACAGCTACATATGGAACAATTCCCTCTGACAAAGGTCTGAAAACTCACCTTTATCCAAAGGCTAAAAGGGCCACGTGAAGATGAGTAAGACAGGCAGAGATGCAGTCTCACCAAAACCCCCATCCTTTAACCTACAACTGCCAGAGATCTCATAAATCCGGAGCTTCTCCCTGAGGAGTGAAGGGTTCACGCCCCGTATCAGGCACCCCAACCCTTGGGAACTGCCTTGGAAAGATGAGACCCAAAGCATTTGGCTTTGAAAACCAAGGGGTTTCACATCCAGGACATGCAAAGGGCTGCAGGGAACTGAGATACTGCCCTTAAAGGACTCACACATTTCCAAAAGCCCAGCTCAAAAGCGGTAGTTTGAAAAGCACCTAGATTCTGTGTGAAGGCGATTCATTTGCTAATCTTAAAGGTTCTCCCAGAGGAGCCGGGACCAGTTGGAACTCTAAAGCTGAAGCGGCCGCTTTGGTGCTCTCCCTCTCCCTCTGCTGGTGAGCAGATGCAGTCCCTGCACTCTGCTGCTACCCTGTGAGAAAGCCAGCAGCACACACCACCCGACGCCCTCCAGTGTCTGAATACAGCTGGCAGGTGTGCCCTGGCTCCCCTCTCCTGGTGCCTCCCTAAAGCCGGCTGGCGTGCACTAGCTCAGCGTTCTCCCTCTGCCTCACTGAAGTCGGCACACACAGTCCACCCAGGGGACGCTCCCTGATCACCTGGCTCTGGTGGCCAGGGGCCTTCCTTCGTCCTGTAATGGGACTGTAACGATCAGAAAGACACTTCTTGACAGGCTACCAGACCCAAGGCAGTACCCAAGCAGCAGACTAAACCATACCCCCAGTCTTTCTTTAAGAAAAGGTCTATTTCCTTATGTTAGCGCATCAACCCCAGGGGCAGGCTGCAGGTCTGCCACACATCTGGAGGCTGTGGAGGTGCCCTCGGGGAACACAGGGCAGGCTGCCATCTTTGCACTTGATTCAACTCACGGGTACCTTCCAGAAAGGAGCTTATATACTTGGCTGAAACCCCATTTTTGCATCTATCATCATGAGACACCTCTAGATTGCCTGGTCTGAAAGTCAGCAAGATTTACATTTGCAGTCCCACTGGACTGTATATATTTTCATACTTTAAAAGCTGCTGCCTGAGGGTCTGATCTCCAGCCACCTGTAACTAAATTCTAATGAAGATCTGTTCCTTTAAAACACTGACAGGTCTTAGAAAACCTTCAACAACAGAGACCTGTCATTAACAAATCAGGCTGCTTAAATAATCATAAAGGTTTGAGAGACAAGAGGTAAGGCAAGGCTCAATGATAAGGCTCCTCTCCCACACAAGTCCTATCCTTTATGACTGTGAGAGGCAGCTGTTTCACCTAATACATTGAAAGAAATAGAGTCTAGCAAATGAGAAACAAAGGAATATATTCCAAATTTGAGAATAAGATAAAACCTTAATGATAGACAAGCAACCTACCGGATAAAGAATTCTAAGTAATGATCATAACGATGCTCATTGAACTCAGAAGAATGGATGAACAAAGTGAGAGCTTCAACACGTAGAAAACACATGGAAAATACAAGAAAGTACCAAACATAGGTCACAGACGTGTAGAATACAAAACTGAACTAAAATATACACTAGAGGGATTTAACAACAGATAAGATAAGCAGAAGAAAGGATTAGTAATTTACAGGACAGGGTAATAAAACTCACCCAGAGAACCAACAACAAAAAGAATTTTTAAAAAGTGAAGCTAGCTTAAGGGACCTATGGAATAACATCCACATTATAGGGATCCCAAAAGGAAAAGAAAGAGACAAATGGGGAAAAACTTGCTAGAAGAAATGATTGAAAACTTCCCTAACCTGGGGTATCCAGACCCAGCATGCCCATAGAATCCAGAAGAGATGAATTCAAATAGATCCACACCAAAACAAATTATAATTAAAGTGTCAAAAGTTAGCGGTAAAGAAATAATCTTAAAAGCAGCAAGAGAAAAACAACTTGTTATGTACAAGGGATTCCTCATATGACTATCAGCAGCTTTTTCAATAGATACTTTGCAGACCAGAATGGAGTAGCAGGATATATTCAAAGCACTAAAAAGAAAAAAACTTTCAACCAAATACGCTTTACTTGGCAAGGTTATCATTCAGACTAAAGGACAGATAAAGTACTTTCTAGACAAGCAAATGCTAAAAGAGTTCATCACTACCAAACCAGACTTACAGGAAATATTAATGGGACTTTTCAAGCTGAAAAGAAAGGACACGAAGTAATAATAAGAAAATATATGAATTGAATCAGTAATCAACCCCCCCCCAAAAACAAGTCCAGGACTGCATGACTTTACAGGTGAATTCTACCGAACATTTGAAGAAGGGTTAATACCTATTCGTCTCAAACAATTCCAAAAAACAGAAAAGGAAGAAAAACTTCCAAATTCATTTTATGAGGCCAGCATTACCCTGATACCCAAACTAGATAAAGACACCACAAGGGCACCTGGGTGGCTCAGTTGGTTGAACATCTGCCTTCGGCTCAGGTCACGACCCCAGAGTCCTGGGATTGAGCCCCACATCAGGCTCCCCACTCAGTGAGGAGCCTGCTTCTCCCTCTCTACCCTCAGCCCTGTGCTCCTGCTCTCTTTCACTATCTCTCTCTCAAATAAATAATTAAAATCTTAAAAAAAAAAAGACACCATAAAAAAAAACATAGGCCAATATCCTTAATGAGCATAGATGCAAAAATCCTCTACAGAATATTAACAAATTGAACAATACATTAAAAAAATCTTTTACCACAATCAAGTGGGAGTTATTCATGGGTTGCAAGGGTGGTTCAATATTCTCAAATCAATCAACGTGATACATCACATTAATAAGAGAAAGGATAAGAACCATATGATCATTTCAATAGTCACAGAAAAAACACTTGACAAAGTACAACATCCATTCATAATAAAACCCTCAACAAAATATGTTTAGAGGGAACATACCTCAATGTAATAAAGGCCATATATGAAGAACACAAAGGTAACATCATACTTAATGGGGAAAAAGTGAGAGCTTTTCTCCTATGGTCAGGAACAAGATAAGATGTCCATTCTCACCACTTTTATTCAACATAGTGTTGGAAGTCCTAGTCATAGCAATCAGACAACAAAAAGAAATAAAAGGCATCCAAATCAGTAAGGAAGATGTAAAACTTTCACTATTTGCAGATGACATGATACTATATACAAAAAACCCAAAGACTCACCAATAAACCTCTAGAACTGATAAATTCAGCAAAGTGGTAGGATACAAAGTCAATGACAGAGATCTGTTGCATTTCTATATACCAATGATATAGCTTCAAAAAAAGAAATTAAGAAAACAATCCCATTTACAACTGCACCAAAAATAATAAAATACTGGGGCGCCTGGGTGGCTCAGTTGGTTGAGCGACTGCCTTTGGCTCAGGTCATGATCCTGGAGTTCCGGGATCGAGTCCCACACTGGGGTCCCAGCTCCTTGGGGAGTCTGCTCCCTCTGACCTGCTCTCTCTCACTTTTTCTCTCTCTCTCTCAAATAAATAAATAAAATATTAAAAAAATAATAATAAGATACCTAGGAATAAACCTAACCAAAGATAGGAAAGACTGCTGAAAACTATAAAACACTGATGAAAGAAATCGAAGACGACACAAAGAAATGGAAAGACATTCCATTCTCATGGACTGGAAGAACAAATATTGTTAAGATGTCTATACTACCCAAAGCAATTATACATTTAATGCAATCCCTATTAAAATACCAATAGCATTCTTTTCACAGACCTAGAACAAACCATTCTAAAATTTGTATGGAGCCACAGAAGACCCCAAATGACCAAAGCAATGTTGAAAAAAAAAAAAAGCAAAGCTAGGGGCATCACAATTCCAGCCTTCAAGTTATACTACAAAGCTGTAGTAATCAAAATAGTATGGTACTGTCACAAAAATAGACATAAGAATCGATAGAGGAGAAAAGAAAACCCAGAAATGAACCCACAATTATATGATCAATTTTCAACAAAGCAGGAAAAAATATCTAATCGGAAAAAATCTTAAATGGTGTTGGGAAAACTGGACAGCAACATGCAAAAGAATGAAACTGGACCACTTTCTAACACCATACTCAAAAATAAATTCAAAGTGGATTAAAGACCTAAGTGTGGGGGCACCTGGGTAGCTCAGTTGGTTAAGCAATTGCCTTCGGCTCAGGTCACAATCCTGGAATTCTGGGATCGAGTCCTGCATGGGGCTCCCAGCTTCACGGGGAGTCTGCTTCTTTCTCTGACCTTCTCCCTCCCATGCTGTCTCTCACTCTCTCTCTCTCTCTCAAATAAATAAAATCTTTTAAAAATAAAAAAATAAAGACCTAAGTGTGAGACCTGAAACCATAAAAACCCTAGAAGAGAACATGGACAGTAACTTCTCTGACATTGGCCAGAGTAACTTTTTCCTAGATAGGCCTCCCCCGGCAAGGGAAGCAAAAGAAAAAAAAACTATTAGGACTACATCAAAATAAATCTTCTACGCAGTAAAGAAAACAACAACGAACTAAAAGGCAACTTACAGAATGGGAGAAGACATTTGTAAATGACATATCCAATAAAGGATTAGTATCCAAAATAAATAAAGAGCTTTTACAACTCAACACTCAAAAAAAACCAAATAATCCAATTTAAAAATGGGCAGAAGACATGAACAGATATTTTTCCAAAGAAGACATCCAGATGGCCCGCAAACACATGAGAAGATGCTCATCATCACTTATCAGGGAAATACAAATCAAATATACAATAAGATATACTTCATATCTGTCAGAATAGCTAAAATCAACAACATAAGAAACAACAAGCATTGATAAGGATGTGGTGAAAAAGGAACTCTTGTGCACTGCTGGTAGGAATGCAAATTGGTGCAGCCCCTTGAAGACAGTATAAAGAAGGTTCCTCAAAAAATTAAAAATAGAACTACAATATGAACCAGCAATTCCACTTCTGGGTATTTACCCCTCCCCTAAAAGAAAATAAAAACATGAATTCAAAAATATATATACACTTCTTTGTTCATTTACAGCATTATTTACAATAGTCAAGATATGGAAGTAACTTAAGTGTCCATTGATAGATGAATGGATACAGAAGATGAAGTATACAAATGCAATGGAATACTACTCAGCCATAAAAAGGAATGAAATATTACCATTTGTGACAACATGGATGAACTTTGAGGGTATTATGCTAAGTTAGTCGAACAGAGAATTTTCACTTATATGTGGAATTAAAAGAAAAACCCAATGAACAAACAAAACAAAACTCATAGATCCAGAGAACAGAACGGTGTTTGCCAGAGAGGAGGGGTGCTGGGGGTTAGGGTAAAAATGGGTAAAAATGGGTCAAAAGGTATAAACTTCTAGTTATAAAATAAATTAGTCATAGGGATATAATATACAGCATGGTGACTAGAATTAATAATTTTGTATAGCATACATGAAAGTTGCCAAGAGAGTAAATCTTTTTTATTTTTTAAGATTTTATTTATTTGAGAGAGAAAGAGCACAAACAGGGGGAGCGGCAGACGGAGAGGGAGAAGTAGGCTCCCCAGTGAGCAGGGAACCCAACATGGGGCTCAATTCTAGGACCCTAGGATCACGACCTGAGCTGAAGGCAGATGCTTAATCACCCAGGTGCCGCCATGAGAGTAAATTTTTAAAGTTCTCATCACAAGAAACAAAAATTTTTGTAACTTCAGTGACAAATGGTAACTACACTCATTATGGTGACTATTTTGCAGTGTACACTAATACCAAATCATTATGTTGTATACCTGAAACTGATATATGTCAATTATACCTCCATAAAAAATTTACCTAAAACTTTTACCTGGCCAGGTACCTCAGTGTCTCAGGCAGGTAAGCGCCTGACTCTTGATTTCGGTTCGGGTCATGATCTCAGGGTCATGGATCAAGCTCCACGTCTGGCACGCGTGTGCACGGGCTCGCTCTCTCTCTCTCACTCTCTCTCAAATACATAATCTTAAAAAACCAAAAAAACAAAACCTTTTACCATGCTTTAACATTAAAAAAATCAGAAATATTCTGGGGTACCTGGGTGGCTCCGTTGGTTAAACACCTGCCTTCAGGTCATGGTCTCAGGGTCTTGGGATTGAGACCAGTGTTGGGCTCCCAGCTCAGCAGGGTTTCTGCTTCTCCCTCTCCCTTTCCACTTGCCCCTCCCCCCCACTCATGCTCTCTCTCTCTCTCAAATTAATAAAAGCACATAAAAAAATCATGTAAAAATATCCTTAACTGAGAAATGCTAACAATATCAAAGATAAAGCATTATAGCAATGCAAAATAACATCAAAAAATGTCACTTTTATAAAGGTCTAAAACAAATTAGGGAATTACTATGAAATACATCAAAGACTATGAAATATTCTTTGGGAATGGAACACTCTACTTCGTGAGAAAAATACATTTATCAAGATGAGTGGGGTACCATTTAGAAGACTCCACTATAACCAAGTAGCATTTATAGTGGCTTAGGTGATTTTTTACCTCCTAATAAGGAAGGAAGGAGCTTTATTTATTTTTCTTTCAAGTTTTCATTTAAATTCCAGTTCATGAACATACACTGTAATATTAGTTTCAGATTCAGAATTTAGTGATTCGTCACTTACATACAGCACCCAATGCTCATCACAAGTGCCCTCCTTAATCCCCGTCACCCATTTAGCCCATCCTCCACCCACCTCCCCTCTGGTAACCATCAGTTCATTCTCTATAGTTAGGTCTGTTTCTTGGTTTGCCTCTCTTTTTCCACCCAAATGTTCATCTTTTTTTCCCTTAAATTCCATAAATTGGTGAAATCATATGGTATTTGTCTTTCTCTGTCTGACTTATTTCGCTTAGCATAATACTATCTAGCTCCATCCACCCACTGCAAATGGCAAGATTTCAGTCTTTTTTATGGCTGAACAATATTCCATTGCATATATATACCACATCTTCCTTATCCATTCATCAGTCAATGGACATGTGAGCTCTTTCCATAATTTGGCTATTGTTGATAATACTGCTATAAACACTGGGGTGCATGTATTGAAAGGGGGGAGTTTTAACAGCTACCATTATGTTACCATGTATTTCTATAGAGACTATTTCTGTGGATATAGACCTTTAAAAAAGTTGCTTTCCTACCAGCTATATCAATAGCCTCCTAGAACTGAAGGGATATTACTTGTCTACATCTATGCTTTATCACTTGCCTGGTCACTTGCCAGAAAAGAATTCCTGGGTCTCTTAGAAATAAAGATGGAGGATCTCACAGTCAAGAGCAACAAAAATATTGCAAAAGATGTTAGTATTTTTCTTTTTCTTTTTTTTAAAGATTTATTTATTTGACAGAGAGAGAGAGAGAGAGCAGGAACACAAGCAGGGGGATTGGGAGAGGGAGAAGCAGGCTACCCACTGAGCAAGCAGTCCGATATGGGGCTTGATCCCAGGACCCTGGGATCATGACCTGAGCCAAAGGCAGATACTTAACGACTGAGCCACTCAGGTGCCCCAGTATTTTTCTTAAATTAATTTTCATGTGTCCTTAAAACTTAGTCCGGCTTCTACATCTCCCCCTACAAAACATATTTGAGATAAGTATTTCCATGTTCAACTCAATAATGTAATAAAAATTATTTTAATATCATATGTTAATGTTAGATTGCATTCTCACAATACTCCCATAACGCTGTTATACCTTGGTGATATATTATTCATTTCTGTATCTAAACCCTTCCCCTTAGCGAAATTGTAGGGAACTTTCAATAGGTTTCTTTTCAGAATACCTCAATAGAGGTATACCTTTTGGAATACCTCCACATTTTAGAATTGTAAGCTAACACTTAAACACAACTGTATTTATCAATACGCATTTTACAGCATCTAATAAAAAAAAAATCACTGTTCAAATCCCTAGGTTCAAATCCCAGCTCCACTTCCTACTAATAGTTATTTAACCATGTGAAGCCTCAGTTTGCTCATCTACAAAATGAGGGTAACTGTAATTCTACCTTACAGGATTATTTTGAAGATTAAATGAGATAAGGCATAAAGTATTTCACACAGTGCATGGCACACAGCATTCACTCAACATATGTTATCTATTTTAATTACCTATTATAATTTAATCATGATAAACTGGTCAGAATTTGGTTTACATTAACATAATAATCACTTTTTAGAATGTTTTTCCTATTAATATGGAAAATTTTAATGCTTCAGTCTTAGTCTCTCTCTCTTTTTTTTTTTAAAGATTTTTTTTTTTTTGAGAGAAAGAGACAAAGTGAGAAAGAGCATGAGGGGGAGAAGGTCAGAGGGAGAAGCAGACTCCCCACAGAGCCGGGAGCCCGATACGGGACTCGATCCCGGGACTCCAGGATCATGACCTGAGCCGAAAGCAGTCGCTCAACCAACTGAGTCACTCAGGCGCCCCTCTTTTTTTTTTTTTTTTTTTACTTATAGGAACGAAGTCTACTATTCTCCACACTTAGTTTTAACCCGCGAGGGGGTGCACCGTTCCTGGAAGTACTGCAATACCAGATTGATGCATGGAGTGGACGGAGCAAGCTCCTATTCCATCTCCATGCTCCAAAAATCCATTTAATATATTATCCTTGGATAGAGGACGTATCAGATATTAAACTGCTAAGAACAGATACTACACTTGATCTTAGCCAAAAGGTCGAGAAGCGATTCAGTCTTAGTCTCTTAATTTTATAATTGTCTATACTGTTGATAAGAGTTGAATTTTCCCTTCAGTTCTGACCATGTTGATGCAAAAGCTGGGTATTCATCCTTTCTGATGGCTGAGTAATATGGACATCTTGGAGGAGACTATGCTACATGAAATAAGTCAAGCAGATTCTGTCAATTATCATATGGTTTCACTTACTTGTGGAACATAAAGGTAAGGAATAGTATGGAGGCCATTAGAAGAAGGAAGGGGAAAATGAAGGGGGGAAATCAGAGAGGGAGATGAACCATGAGAGACCATGGACTCCAGAAAACAAACTGAGCATTTTAGAGGGGAGCAGTATGGGGGTATGGGTTAGTCCGCTGTTGGGTATTAAGGAGGGCACGTATTGCATGAAGCCCTGGGTGTTACACAAACAATGAATCATGGAACACTACATCAAAAACTAATGATGTACTCTATGATGACTAACATAACATAAAAAATAAGTTGAATTTTTTTTGCATGTAAGTATTTGGTACAACCCAAGTGTAGGGACACACCTAGGGAGTTGAGTAGCAAGCTGACTCCCAGCCAGGCTCCCTTCTGCAGGTTATCAGGCTTGAATAGAATACCTGCAGGTGGGTAGGCAGAAAACAATTCTTGAACAGAGTTTTAAGCAATGATTGAAATGAGGAAAAGAACATTCAAAAACAAATAGGAATATTAGGAAACACACATCAAAGAAGTTCATCCAAAGCCAGGGGATGGCATGTGTGAATGTTAAAGAATGATGTATTTCATAAGCAAGATTAATTTGTTAGAGGAGATATGAACTCAGATCTAATAGGAAAAGAAGGAAGTCATCTGGATGGGGAAAAGAGGGTCAATGGGTAAAATCCTGAAGAACATGGTGTACCTAGAACCATATAGATAAAGGTGTGATGAGAAATTCAGATGGTCTAAGTAGAGTGTAAATTGGTGTGAAGGGATGAACCAGATCCACCTCTTGGGTCTAAGTCTTTACATAACTAGTCCTATTATGCTATTATGCTACAACATTTAATATATTATGCTACAAAATTTAATTTTGCTATTAATGCTACAAAATTTAATATATGCCGATGGGCTGATTCTCAGGAAAGCAATATGTGCCTTCCCTCTAGAGTACTACCAGCTAATCTCCACGGTGAGAACCTCAGAACTTATGAAGGCAGACTTGCAGAGGCTCTCTCCAGCAAACTCACACTACATCTAGAAACCTGGGATTGGTTGGTTTTCCAAGTACCTCTAACAATAAAAGCTCCCCTTAGTCAAATACACCAAGGATTACTAGCAAAGTTTTTGTTCATTTCCTTCCTCTTTGTTATCTATATTTATTATCTTTGACACATTCCAGCCAAATGCATATTATCATCCATGCCTACTCTACTCCTCCTCCATCCTCTAGACCATTCTGATGGTTCTTTTCACTGGACTCTCGGGAATTAGTTACTCTCCTTCATCCTTCAAGTTTTCATTGATTGTTCCTTTATCTTCCCACCTTAATTAAAAATCTGGCTTTCTTTCTCAATTTCTCCCATGTGAATGATTTCTTGTGCCACCTGCACGCCTCACCTCTTATTAATTCATCAAAACCCTCTCTGTTTCACTTGCTTCTCTACCCAGACCCATTTGCAACCGTTCCAAATATACTGTCACTAGCACCCTCTCTATGTCTTCTCCTCTTGAATTTCTGCTATACAGTACTCACTCATTTCCAGCTTCAGATATTTTCAAGTCTATTTTTTTTTCCTTGTTTCAGTTTCTTTACTCCCATTTCTAAGATGCTAAACACTGCTAAAGTCACCAAACCATGCTTTTTGGGCCCCAAACAATGTATATCTAAATTCAGCACAGTCTTTACTATGGTTGAACAATTCATGTGGTCTTATCTTTTGTCCTAAGCAAGTTTACATATCTTACAACAGGTATTTAAAATATTTTTTTCTCTCTTTAACTCCATCTCACCTATCCTCAATCTCAGCAGATGACCTGCAAATGTGAAATTCTTAATTTCCATCTTCTTCATTTCTTCATCATTCTTTGCTCTATTTACTGGATATTTAGAAACTGTTCCTTGGGCACCTGGGTGGCTCAGTTGATTAAGTGTCTGCCTTCGGCTCAGATCGTGATCCCAGGGTCCTGGGATTGAGCCCACCGTCAGGCTCCCTGCTCAGAGGGTAGCCTGCTTCTCCCTCTCCCTCTGTCCTACCCTTGCCTGCCCACCACCCCCGACCCCCTGCTTGCATCTCTCTCTCATGCTCTGTCTCTCTCAAAGAAATAAATAAAATCTTTAATTTTTTTTTAAACAAACTATTTCTCCAGCGTTTCAGTGTAAACCTTGGACATGGACTCCTCATTCATCTCCTTCTACCTTCTAGTCTGATATGTGAACAATCTTCTACATCTTTGATTCCAACATAGACTCTTTCCCAGTCAAGCAAGCAAACAAACAAAATAACCTCCCTGAATCTTAAGAGCCCTTCTCCAGATACCATCTCCTCATCCTCTACTTTTGTGGTTTAAGCCACAACTGACTGGGTCTGCAACGTGACAGAAAGGCAACTAGGAGGTATGTGCCATGATCTACTTGGATGTAGAAGGAGAACAGTCAAACTCTTCATGTTTATTTTAATTTAGTCTACTCTATTTATATTTTTGTACATGTTATAACATATGAATGCAAGAGCATACGTATGTAACTCGTAAATACATAAATATATGAGTGCAAAAGGATATGTAGGTAACTTGTAAATGAGTAAATGTAAAAAATTGGAGCTCTGTGCTCAAATGTGCTTTCCTGACAGGATATGCATTTGAAAAAGCCTGGAAAACAGCCAATGGTAGCTCTGAGCTGGAGGGGAATGCCTGAGGCCTCTCTTGTCACCTCGCCAGTGATTTAACACCTCCAATTTCTCATCTGGGCATGGGTTTAAGAATAGAGAGAGAATGTTGCTGAATTTGAACCTTCCTTTACAAGGAGGAAGAAGAAAGGACAAGCTGAAAAAAAAATCCCACTGGTGTAAATGACTAAAAAGCAGAGCACAGCAGTGAGGGCTTCTCAGCACTAGAGTACCCAGGTGGGCGCTCGCGCATTCGCCAGCTGGAGGGTGCTTAAAGAGAGCAAAAGACAAAATAGCACCAAAGCTTAATTGGCTGGGAGGAGCCCCTCCAGAACCTTCTGGAGGATGCTCAAGGTGACATTATTTTCTTGCTAATACTAAGATGCTATTTACCTTTTTTGAACTCTCTTTCAAATATACTGTGGAATTTTCCAGACGCCACGTTACAACAAAGTGAATGCAAAGCAGATTTGAGGTTCTGACTGCCTTACACTGATATTAAAGAGATTTCCAAAAATGTAAAACACCGTCACTCTTCTCACTGAATTATTTTTATACTGGAAAATAGTTCTTTTTCATTAAAAAATGCTATGGTGGGGCACCTGGGTACCTCAATCAGTTAAGCGTCTGACTCTTGGTTTCAGTTCAGGTCATGATCTCAGGGTTGCGGAATCGAGCCCCGTTTTGGGCTCTGAGCTCAGCAACAAGTCTGCTTCAGATTCTTTCCCCCTATTCCTCCCCCTGCTCACGCTCTCGCTCTTTCTCTCTAAAATGAATAAAATCTTGTTTTTTAAATGCTACTGGGGGAAAAAGGAGGGGGGAGACAAAACACGAGAGACTGTGGACTCTGAGAAACTGAGATTTTGGAGGGGCAGGTGTGGTGGTTGGGCGAGCCTGGTGGTGGGTACCGAGAAGGCACGTATTGCATGGAGCACTGGGTGTGGTGCATGAACAATCAATCTTGGAACACTGAAAAAAAATAAAATTTTAAAATTTAAAAAATTTAAAAAATGCTATTGTAACATATAATGGGGTTACTGATATTACTTTAAAGTAACTGATAAAACATTTTCAAAATGTCACAGTTCTTTATTTCTAATATGGTAAATATGAATAGGTAAAACCCACATAAATAAAACTTTTTGGGGTCTTCAATAATCTTTAGCAGCCCTGGGGGGCCTAGGTGGCTGAGTCAGTTAAGCCTCTGACTCCTGATCTCAGTTCAGGTCTCGATCTCTCATGTCAGGGTCATGAATTCAAGCCCCATATTGGAGAGCTTACTTAAAAACAAACAAACAAAAAAAACAATGTGTAAGCCTGATGATTCACAGACATGTAGCCTGGGGCAAATAATACATTATATGTTAATAAAAAATTAAAAAAAAAAAAAAACATAAAGCAGCCCTGAGACTAAAATCTTTGAGAACTGCTGCAATAGACACATAAATAAGATCCTCAGGGCCTAGGCTGCAAATTTGGATCTGATCAAAGAACTGTCAGAAAAAAAAAATTATGATTAAAAAGAATGGAGTGCCTTTTGAAAACAAAAAGAAAAATCACTCTCTTGATCAAGAAACCGGGGTCAGCTAATAAAAAAAGACCAGGAAAAGCAAAAGTTCCCTGAAGAAAAAACTCCACAAGGAACCTGTGAAGCTCCTAGGATTATAGGATGCATGTAGGTGACTGCCTTCATCTTCTTTTACAGAGTTTGCCCCATTACACATCTATTCAAACAATAACTGGGAGTGTAATGCTTTAAGAAGAGAGTATATTTACTGCATGATAAATATCAGCAAACTGTATAAGTTATAACTTATGCAAATTGTCTTCATCTACCTCATGGTCTTTAACTTCTACATAACTCTTTGGAGATCTAGCTTGTTGAAAGAATGAGCTGTGGTTGCTATTCCACTTCCTTTCCATTTCTTGTCCCTTCACAGTCTGGCTTCTACCCCAATGTAAAATCTTAGGATTCTGAAGTTGTCAAATGAACTCCACCAACAAAAGATAATCTCTTCTCATTTTTCTGGCTCCAAATATAGCACATGCTTCATGATTTAAAATCAAATAGCACAAAAGGGGCACCTGGGTAGCTCAGTTGTTTAAGCATCCACTCTCAGTTTCAGCTCAGGTCATGATCTCATGGGTCATGAGATCAAGCCCCCCCCATCGAGTCCTGCATTGGGCTCTGTGCACAGCGTGGAGTCTGCTTGAAGATTCTCTCCCTCTGCCTCTCACCGCCCCCGCTCACACACGCTCTCTCTCTCAAAATAAATATTTAAAAACAAATCAAATAGCACAAACAGAAATCAAGTAGCACAAAACAGCTTACGATTCCTCTTTTCTCATGATTCCTCTTCTCAGAAGCAACTTCCCCCTTCTACTAAAAATTAGCACTATACGTAAATATGCATACACTGACATAGCTATTTCTTGATTTATTCATTTTGGATTTTGCCTATAGGTTCCTGCTCTGATAGACAAGCTTTCATCTTTCAATGAATAGCAGCATAAACCACAAACTCATACAAATGTGTGCAACTCATTTTGTTTGTTTTACAATTTTTCTTATGAAGAGTGCTTAATATATAGTCTGCTTATTATAAGTTATTTGTGCTATACATTCATTTTAGATAATTTTATTTAAACAAATAAAATTACTAATTTTAGATAATTTCAGGACACCATTAGGAGAAATTCCACATCAAAACAGACAAGCTGTTAAGTTAAAATTTAAAAATTTTTTACATTAGTCAAAACATGCCAATAATATGTTTTAGTCTATTCCATAACGATTTCCTAGAAAACTGGCATTGATAAAAGCTATTAGGCTCAGAGTTAATTCTTTAGTTAGCAAATAATTCCCTGAATGTCAGACATTACATTTCAAACTACGTAAAAGTAAATAATACTTAATATGTTTAAAAATATTCTTGAGGGATGCTATAGAATCATTGCTTTAAAAGTACTTAATGGGTGAAACCTATTTAAACCTTAAATGAATGTTTAAAATTGGAATAAAGGTATAGTTTGGTCGCAATATTAACACTGTCATGAAATCTTACTTTAATGCATTTACATGACCATTTAGTATGACAGTGCTATGACAGAGCTCATTCTCAAGAGCTGCAGCTATCAGACTTAATTCCACTGCACTATGGTACTACAGATGAAGAATGTTAGCAAAAGCTAAAAAACTCATGCATATGTCTCTGCATTTAGACTATAACTATCCTGAATAACATATATTTTTATGTATGTACATGTTTAAACATCCATTGGTCTCTGAGCAGGCAATGTCTTCAGCATTTTGGGCTCCAGAAGGATATATTTAGCACGACCATCCCAGAGGCCTCCCCCAGTTCACCAGGTGAGCTATGTAGATCCCTCTAACCAAAATTCCAATTTATCTTACTATCTCATCTTGAATTCTTGGCCTGCTACCCACATGTAGATTTAAAGAGGAACAGAGAAAGACTGAAGGCTTACTATGTGATCATTATGCTCTGACAACATAGCTTGAATGCTTAACTATAAAACATGGCTTTATACAAGATGATGAATTTTAGTGGTTCCCTGTGCTTCCAAGGAGATGTGTTAGGTCATAACACGTAAATTCTAGGACAGCCTTAAACATGATGTGTTCGTTTATTCTCCTTATGTCCCTATTTTAGAGTAAAACGGGCTCAAATCTATTACCATACCTTTGAGAAATCATGCAAAGTGTTAGAAAATACACAACAAGTTTGCTAGAAGCCAGTAAGTAGAGCAGAAGCAGTAAAAGTGATAATACTACATTACCACTATTCCCAAGAAAAATGCTAGCCATCAGCTATTACTATCGACAGAATACCAGGCAAGACATTTTGTGTTCTAAATGGTAAGACTTACCGTCTCATGAACATACTTAGGCTGTGAATAAAATATACAGGAATCCTTTGTTCTTACTAATTAGAACTGACTAGCTCAGTGTTCATTAAAAATTACCTAAATATTTTACAAAATGATTGGTTGTGTAAAGAAGCCACATGCTACTGAAAAGTCAACCAGGAAATAAATTAACCAGAGGACTTGATAGAGAGTCAGAAAATGTAATCGAATGGAAGAAGCATGCTCAGTATACCTAAAATTACTCCAGAAGCCATGGGGGTGGGGCAGGGAAGCATGAAATTCTAATTTCTCTTTGGTGGAAATTATGGCTTAATTTATTTTAGTGCCAGTGTTCTAAATTTGTGCTTTTAAGGGCAGGCATATTTAATTGTAAACATTTAGCATCACATGTGAACTGCCTAGATTCTTTTATCACCATTGAAAATGCCTGTTAGCATCTAACCTTCACTGAAAACATACATTTCTGCCCAAGTGTTTTGTTAGTAAAGAAAGAGATCCTCCTTAATCTGTAGCCTTCTGTTCATTATAAAGACATGTGTCTCATGACTTCATCTTTAAAATATAAGCTGTCCTTTATCACTTTCTTCCATACAATTGGGGCCATTTGGTTGGCTTTTAGTGGTGTTCTAAGCATTTATTTAAACAAGTTGCATTCATATAAAATTTGTGGATACTATTTCTATTGTGGCTTGACAGTCAATCAATTTAGTGTACCTTGAAAATCAACTAATTAGTCTACTGAATAATTTTTTTTAACGGTATAGTCCATTTAGTGTTAGTACACTTTATAATTAACTCATGACTTAATAAATTTCTTTGTTCACACATAACCAAAACATGGCATTATAGAGTCTTGGATAGACCTTGCATCAACCTAATGACTAGTTTTATTGAAATCAGGATGTTTCCCCACTCACCACATATTTGGGTTATGGGATATTTGACCTCAGAGGCGAGATTTTTTTCATACTCTGGCAAAGGTGAAGGCAAAGGTGAGAGAAAGGTGAGAGAAAGCTTCAGTTCTCTGAAACCAAATTCCTTTATCCAAATTCTTAGTGTCTTCTAAACTTTTCTGTACTGCCTTGGTAAAGGATCATTTAATTAGAAGGAATGGAATTACCTAATTTAGCATAGGCAAAGAGAATTTGCTGAGAGGATACAGGTCTCAGAACCAAAGTGGGGAAAGAATAGTCTAGCCCCATGAAAGGTATCTTCCAACTCCTCCTTTTACTTGTTTACTTGTCCATTCACTCAACAAATATTTATTGAATACCTGCTATGTGCCAGGCATTGTCTTAGGAGCTAAGGATAGAACTATAAGCAGAACAGATGAACAGAAAATCACTGCCTTCATCAAGCTGAAATATTAATATGAAAAGACCCATGGATGGAAAAGATTGTGCAATACTCGAGGGAAAATTTATTCCATTTGATTAAAAGTATGGCAAATGTGTAAAAGGTTAAAGAGCTTGACTGAAACAAGTCGTGCAAGTGAGGATGAAAATGGTAGTCTTAGGTTAAGGTGCAGTAAAGACCCAGCGAAAGGTTTTTTAATAGGATAGTGGGCATTATCAGACCAGGGCTTCAGGAAGCAGATCAATGAGCAGTGGGTAGAATGGACTGGGGCAGGAGATGAAGATCAATAGTAACAATTGCTACATTTCTGCTGAGAAGATGGTGGGCCTGAACCTTCACAATGGGCACAGAGAATAGAATGGAGGAGATAAATCTGATGATGGCTGTTACATAAGTTGAAATGACACACCTTTCCATGGATAAGCAAAATTTCTTAAATTGTCAAAAGTGGCTGATATTGCCATGAACTTAGATAGTGAAGGCTATGTGTACTGCAGGTTGGAGAGTTACAGACAATAAAGCATGACTCTTGACTTGGAAGATATGTAGATGTCACTACATTTCAAGTATAGATATCCAGGTAACAGCTGAAAATGCAGTTCTGGAGTCCAGGAAACCTGAAGACCAGAAACATATATTTGGGAATCACTGCATAGGGTATAATAGTAGAAATATAAAACATACCTAAGGAATGGATTAGAAGGGGGAAAAGGACTGAAGATAGCTCAATGAAGGATGCCTATATTTAAGATTTGAGAAAAAGGGATGATAAATGATTTGTCAAAGAGTTTAGAAGGGCATAAAAATCTGGCAATCTCAATTTAGAGCACCATAACACATTCTTGTACATTATGTAGGAAAGAAGGAGGAGGTAGAGTTAGGGGATTATATAAAAACATACATGAAGTTGAAATATGACAAAAGAGAGGCAAGATAAATGTTTTTAACTTATAAGCTGTTATGTTACTAGGACATATGCATTTCCCTTCTTCATCAGGGATATAGACTAGGGTATTATAATTTATTTTACTCACTAGTACTCACTGGGCTAGTTTTGATTGCACAGAGATTTCTAGGCTAGGGTTCATTATTTTTAATGTAAGGCATTAAACCTAAAATAAAGGAAAGGTATCTAAGCAAAAGGTTTTCATCATTATTCTTTAAGCCTTAATTACCTTTCTACAACACTATCTGAGACTAGCTATTTTTACTCAGAGATCTTCTAGCCAAATATGCTCTAATTACCTTGCCCTGAATAGACTCTGCTCATCCCTATTTATATAGTGCTTTGAACATTTAAAATTTGCCAGTATTTTTTAAAAGATGGCATAATACTATATCACTCCAATTTAATTAAACACAAATGTGCTTTTTTTCATTCCTAACAAAATGAACACAACTGAACAGGACTTGCAAGTTATATAGAAATAATAAAACAGGCATTGCTTGTATATCAGAGTCACAGTTCTTTAGTCATACAATGTCTTTAATGTCATTATTTCCACAATAGGAAGAAAGTAAGTTTTCTAATAAAGATATGTGACATCTGTTCAAAAAGGGCAATCATTTCCTTAAGATAGCCTCAGACTAGATGTGTCTCTCAGCTAGATTACTATGAATAACTTTTCCGAGGAATGATGCTATAACAATTTCTCTAACACTCCCAAGAGAAAACATCTCCCTCAAGTAGAGAACGAGGTAGAATACACAATTGCAAATGACATGCCAATTAATCATATGTCATCAGAACTTAACCACTTTTTCTCCGGCTATGGTATGATTTAGCTACAAAGCTATCAAGATTCTTCCAAAGAGAACATTGCAGAAATGATGAAAAACTATATTAGGGGTAAAAAAATAACCCCAAGATTCAATAGCAATTCAAATTGTATTGGTTCAGAGAAAAAGCAAAGAACTGTAACACAAAAGTACATAAGAGATTTAATAAATACATGCATACTGAAAGCATACTGTAGAAAACCACATTTAAAAAAATGTTCTCTGCCATGATGATGGAATTTAGGGGGAAAAACAATAGATAAGGGATATTGAGTCTTATTTTACAGCAACATGTGGCTGGAATTATGTAGGGGAGATATGGGTCCCCTTCTGACAAAGTGAAAAACATACAAGTCTTTATTATCACTAGCACAAACCATACATATGTGAAATCAGGAAAAAGAAATGCTTTTATTTATTCAAGATATAACACTCATACAAGTGTTTGTGCACAATTCTAAGATGCTTTTGAAACACAGCTACAACATGCTAATTCATAGGTAATGAAAATCCATTCGCAATAAAGTGTGCCTTTATTGACATGACTATGCTGTAGATGATACAAAGACTGAATAAAGTGGGGTTTCTGCCTTAAGAACCATATAACTGTGTGAGAGAGATGGCTCTACCAGGTGAGTATTAAATATAGTACATTAAAGGTAATTAATAGTAAATCAAAATTCAGTGACATTTTACTATCTACCATCAAGTTACAGGGTTTATTAACCCCCAGGGAATTCACCTGATTCACTCTGACCTTGTTCACTAGCCTATGAATTATCAAGGCCATTGGAACTCTCATTTATTTCTGTCCTCTGGTCTTTTTACTATTATCACCTCCACCAGAGTGTGTCATGACAGTCAATCAGTTTTATTTTGGTTTTTGGTTTTCATTTCCTTTCTTTTTTCTCTTCCTTTCTTTCTTTGACAGAGAGAGAGAGAAAGAGAGGGAACAAAAGCAAGGGAAGTGGGAGAGGGAGAAGCAGGATCCCCGCTGAGCAGAGAGCCCAAAGCAGGGCTCCACCCCAGCACCCTGGGATCATGACCTGAGCTGAAGGCAGAAGCTTAACGATTGAGCCACCCAGGTGTCCCCGTTTCTGATTTCTTGATTGCAGCTATAGTAAAAAGAAGTTGCTACAAATACGCTTTGCAACTACTGATAAAATTAAACAGGTGAATATTATCTGTAAATATCAATTATCTACCATAGTTGTCCCCTAAAAACAGATAACAAAAATTAATAGAATGGAGTAGTAGAAGGTGCTTGCACATTTTAACATCTATAGAATTTCTATGGTATCTCTGATGCCTCCTCGTTTATCTACTCGCTGAATTCTGCATATCTTCAGTGATACATGGAAGCACCAGTGTAACATGGCAAAACTATATCAAAAAACATAATTCTGACAGGTTTTTTTTTTAGTTTCAGGTAGACAATTTAGTGATCCAACACTTCCATACAACACCTGATGCTCATCACAAGTGCACGCCTTAATCCCTATCACCTATTTCACCCATTCTTCCCCCTGCTACCTTCCCCCGTGACCATCAGTCGGTTCTCTAGAGTTAAGAGTCTGTTTCTTGGTGTCTCTCTCTCTCTCTTTTTTGATCCCCTATACTTGTTTGTTTAAAGACTTTTTAAAAATTGAAAGTAATAAATGTACATGAATTTAAAATAGTACTATTAAGCTTAAATGAAAAGCTGAAGGATTCTGTCACATCCCTCTCCACTTCTGATTCTTATTGTCCCGAGGAAATAATTTTCAATTATTTTAGCTATTTCTTCCTGTATTTACATACATATTTCTAAATAACATTCATACCCTTCAATAAACCCTACTGTGTGTTACAGGTATTGAAAGGGTATGCAATATACACATGTTGTTTACGTGAAGCAGTAACCTGGCCAGTTCTTTGGGATTCTTTCTTTTGGAACGGTCAGTTTTCCTAGAGAGGAATCCTTCCAATTTCTTGACTATACGGTGTAAGTCTGGCTGCTAATTTTCTGCCTGCTGTTCTAGCTACTTTTACTAATTACATGAACTTGTTTGTGTACCTCTTGCTTATAAAAAGCTCCCTATGCCAGGAAACTTATTTTTCTATACATTTTGATAATTACAAAGAGCAGCAAGTTGTGGTACACATTTTTATTAACATAATTTTGTATCTGTAATTTTCATAGCTTCTGCACAATATTTTGTATATCTTTCTGCAATTAATAGTTTATAAAGATAATAGTACCAATAAAGTTACAGATTTTTAGATATAAAAGAAAACTTGAATATCTTCGAGACCAACTCCATTATGTCCAAAACTGAAACTTAAGAATAAATTCATAGATATTTTCCCTCAAAACGAGGGCACACATACTATGCTAAATATTTTTTAAATGAGTTTATTTTTTCACTTTTTGGAAGCCAGAGCAACCAAGTGTTTAGAAATACCTACAAAAGGAAATTCTTCTGCAACAGAATCATTTTTAAAAGTATCCTAATTGTTAGTAGATAGCTGCTTTCCCAAAATGTATACAACAACAATAAAAATGATACCTCAGAGTTGTCACAGAACAAATCTTCTCACAGTGCATTATGTACCCCTCTGAGAACTAACTAAAAAAGGGAGAAAAAACCAAATGATAAAAGTAAATGAGGTAAGAAGATCAAGTAGTTAAGAAAATGCAGTCTCGGAGGACATGGAAGCTTTTGTGTCTTTCTCAGGCTTTAGCCCCTGCCCTAGATTTTGACTCAGAAACATTAAAAAAACTAAACGAAGTTCATTTACAACAGGAAATGCTTGTTCCTCAGTTCAGATCACTACGGTTGCTCTTCTAAGAAATCAGACAATTTTTAGTGTCTTCCTCTCAATTAAGGCAGTAGATTTATAGAAAACAAATTATAAAAAAAGCAACTTGGTCTTTAATTTCAGCTGCAGGTAAAAAAACAAACAAACAAAAAAAATTGAAGTCTCGGTGATTCATCACTCCCATTCATCAACCAATACCTACCAAATCTTCTCTGGAAGCTCCAAGTCCTGACAAGCACTGAGTTTTTTTTTCACTGGAACTCAGGGCTATTGTGCTCCTCAACCAAACCCTGAGCTTTGCCAAGAAACAAAACTATGGGAAGTAACACCTACATTAGAGATTATGTCAACCATTAAATGACACTGCACGTGAGTTACCAGTCACATAGGCCCTTCATAAACCTTAGCTCCTATCCTTCCTTTTTTTTTTCTATCCTTCCTTTTTAACTAGACTTATTACACCTCACTTTTATAATATCACTCTCCTGTGATTGTCACTCAGTTTCTTTCACTATGAATGCTTGCGTTGTAGGAGCTCTATATTCCTCATCTTTGTTATCTGGGCAGTTAGCATAGTAACTGGTCAACTGAGTCAAGTGAGTCAACCATATTGACAGAGTCCATTCATATCTGAATTGAATGGTATGGAAGCAGGAGAATGTAGCAGTAAAATGAACATTGTTCCACTCAGCAGGAAACCTGCCACAAGCAGTTTACTTTGGGTAAATCACTTAACCTCTCTGGACATCATTTTCTTCCTTGTGAAATTAGGGGTCTGGGTAAAACCATCCCAAAACTCCCTTCCAACTCCAAAATTCTATAATTATATGACTGTGACTCTAAACAGTCCAACAGTTATAAGGGTCTAGAATTCATAATTTTATAATATATAAACTTAAAAAAGAGTCCTAGGAAGAGAGATTAAAGACAGAAGGAGAAAGCCAAGAAAGTAGTAAATGATAATATTTCAGGCTTGATCCTATTTCCTCACATTAAATAACACTGCAGCTGCTGCCACCTCCACTATTAGCAGCAGCTGCCATTTACTTATTCTCAACCTGTGCCAACCTCTGTGTTAAATTCTTTATGTAAATTTTATCGTTTTGTCGTCAGGAGAATTCTACGGGATAACTACTATCATTATGCCCAAGGGAAAGTGAGGGTCAGCGGTAGCACAATGTCACACCGGTTGGAGCTAGATGCCAAAGCCTGCCATTAAGAATCCATGTTTCTCGGGGCGCCTGGGTGGCTCAGTGGGTTAAAGCTAAACCCTCTGCCTTCGGCTCAGGTCATGATCTCAGGGTCCTGGGATCGAGTCCCACATCGGGATCTCTGCTCAGCGGGGAGCCTGCTGCCCCTTCTCTCTCTGCCTGCCTCTCTGCCTACTTGTGATCTCTCTCTCTCTGTCAAATAAATAAATAAAATCTTTAAAAAAAAAAAAGAATCCATGTTTCTAGATATCTATAGGCTTTCAAATTCTATATAAATAAAATAACTTTGCCACTACAAACATCTAAGTATTGACCTCAAACCAAAATAAGAAGCAATGACCCACATGGTACTTTTTTCTACACCAAAATACACCTCCTAGTTTCCTAAGCATCCTAAGTCTTAACTGCATGCACTAATTTGAAAACCGTTGATGATTACAATTACCTTTCTAGTGTGCTACTACTTTTAAAATTTTTAATTCACATAAAAATGGTCAGCTGTTTTAAACTTGAATTTCTAGGTTCTGTAAGATTTCATCAGGAATATATGAACTACATTATAATCTAAGCCACTTCCTAGATCAGAAAATCTTGCTTAAATTCATTTTTTTAAAAGATTTTTATTTATTTATTTATTTATTTATTAGGAAAGAGAGAGAGCGAGAGAGAGCATGAGAGGGGAGAAGGTCAGAGTGAGAAGCGGACTCCCCATGGAGCTGGGAGCCCGATGCAGGACTCGATCCCGAGACTCCGGGACCATGACCCGAGCCGAAGGCAGTCGCCCAACCAACTGAACCACCCAGGCGCCCTTAAATTCATTTTTTATTTTTTCCCAGTTCTATGAAAATATTGCATTGTGATATTTTGGCCTTTCATGAGATTGAAAGTAAAAAAATTTGGGGTGAATAATTATTAATGAACAGAAAGCCTATTCCACTTTTTAGAACTAATTCCTAATATAATCCAAAAGGAATTTAGAATATAAAGAAAACCTCTTTGTTCTAATACAATCCATAGAACATCACCAGCTGATATCAACTAAAAGATTTCTCCTCTGGGAAGAGAGACTTTTTGAATTGATAAAATACACAGAAATCAATAAAAATGACACCAAATTTATTTCATGGTCTGCCACTAGATAACAAACATCAAAGAGCCAATTCTTATCTTTATGAGGCGAAAGAAATGCTAAATAGTTAAAATTAAAAATTTTGTTTCAGTTAAAATGTGCATATTTTCTATATCCATCAAGACTCAATAAACCTTACCTATTGATTAGATTTATTATAGTCTACATAGTAATAATGGGAAATCATTAAAAGGAAGATTATAAAACATATTTGATTTCAATAAGCTCTTCATCAATTAATATGTCTAACCAGTGTACACATATTACACACATAATCACATATAATATTTATGAATGAATACACATATTTCTATAAATAGATTTACACATAAATTCATATGTAACTTCACTCTTCCTTAGCTGAATTACCATATTTCAATAATAAAGAAAAAATAGAAATCAATTAAAGCTAAAAAAAAATGAAAGGACTATATTATAACATTTGTTCTAAGCATGATTTAGAAGTTAAAAAATATGGAATTAAAATATAAAATTGGTTTTCCAAATACGATGAAAATAATACCTAGGAAACTAACAGGATCTTAAAATAAATCAAGCCTGCAAGGTAAGGTACTTTCAGGGATTTCATTTTCCCTTCTGGGAGATAAGAAATAATCACTGTATAGTTAAGACATCTGAGATAGAAATCAGTAAGTAAAATTAATGTAAAGGTAGTCACTGTCAGATCTACTAATACTATAACTTGCAACTCCCTGGTATTAATAGAGATACTCAAACACAGATGAAGTGGCTAATCAGTTTCTCAGTTAAGCAAATCAATAGCCAACCTACACAGGGTTCTTGGAATCTTTTGTTCAAATGACAAGGCTGCTGCTCTTTCTAAGCAGTCTTTGTTGGACTGAGAAAGAGAAAAAGAACAAGGGAATCTGCAAGAAGCTGTCAATGACAAAAGGGCAAAGAGTGGGAGGGGGAGAGGATCATGAAGAACAGACTCAGAGCATCAGAAATCAGTGTACCAGAAAGACTCCAGGTGATAAAAGGAGTGAAACAGAACTCATACAATACACAAAGACCAGAAAACCAAAGGAACAAGGGGATGGGGGAAGGGAGAATGGGACAACAGAGAATTTACACAAAACAGTGAAGTTATGAAGGAAGGGATGAAAGCCAAAAATGCAAGGTGGTGGCATACAATATAGCTTCTTTGCTGAGAATATGAACTCCAACTTTAAATTCCACATGGAGGGGCGTCTGGGTGGCTCAGTTGCTTGTATCTGCCTGCGGCTCACGTTATGATCCCAGAGTCCTGGGACTGAAAGCCCCACCTCTGGCTCCCTCCTCAGTGGAGAGCCTGCTTCTCCCTTTCTTTTTGCCCCTCCCCCTGGTTGGGCTCATTCTCTCTCTCTCTCAAATAAACAAAATCTTTAAAAACAAACAAAAAAATAAATTCCACATGGAAGTTCCTTGACTTCTTCGTGCTACTCCCCTCGTATAAATGAAGTGGTCCTCACAAAACAGTAGACAGGGGCACAGTGTTGAGAGCACAAATAGCACTCATTTAGAGTCATTATTATTGTTTCTGATAAAAGGAGAAGAGACAGTATGTGGGTAATTGTGATATGGTGAAAATATGATGGAAGAGCTTGTTAAAGATACCTACAAGTAACCAGAAGTTTCTATATTTATACTCAAACAGAATTCCATTAAAAATATTAGAAGCCATATAGAAACTTAGGTATGTTGCAATCCATGTTCAGGTTCACCTCTGGATATGCCTTATGGTATGGCATGGTAGAAGTAACCAGAGAGATACTCTTCTGCAACATGTATGAGTGTACATGTGTGTAAACACCGGAGAGAGGTGATAAAATGGATATATCATGACTCAAATGTACAAAAATATAAAAATAACAGTTCTTTTCTACAACTTAAGTAATTTCACTCTTAGGCATCCATTTCTTCTAATAGTGACGGGTGGAATAGGGTTGAGAATTGTTAAAAATTTACCAACTAAAACAACTCAAGTTCTTCTATTTAAAGCAATCTCTTTTGGATAAACAGTCATTCAATTAAAAATTCAATCTTTTTTCTTTTTTTTTATTGTGTTATGTTAGTCACCACGCAGTACATCATTGGTTTTTGATGTACTGTTCCATGATTAAAAATTCAATCTTCTTAAGGAATCTCTCCACTCCATCTTCTTTCTTAGGATGGCAACTGGTTATAAGGAGAAGGTTGAGTTGTCTTATGGTCATGGTGGAGGGGAAGTGAGTGCTGATTCACATCCTAAAAGCCAGGCAATTGATTGGCTTTACCTTATTAGACATCTGCCATTCCACCTAGTCACTACATGCCATATGCTCATATCTACTCAGATTCTTGCCAGTCTTTTTGGCTGACCTTCAATCTTGCCATAGCCTCTGGTTTTGAGGACCTCTGGTTTTGAGGTCCAGGTACTCTGTAGCATCCATCCTCTGTTATAGGTTTTGGCTTGTCTACCAGTGGTCTTAGAATGTCTCTGTCCCTTGAGAGACAGCTTTCTCAGGCAATCCTGGTATTCTCAGATTCTCTCCTAAAGCTGTTGTTGTTGTTATTATTATTATTACCATCACTATCATCAATACCTCCCTGTCTCCTATTTTCAATTTTTAGCCTCTGAAAAGGTATGTGGGGGCTGGGGGGTAAGGACACAGACCTATGGCTCTTCTCCACACTGGAAAGGATTTCTTCTTCTGGTAGCAGAAATTGTGTGTGTGTGTGTGTGTGTGTGTGTGTGTGTGTGTATAACATACATATAATCCTGAGTCTTTTATATGCCATTGCTTATAATGAAATTATGTACAGATTTTCAAATTTTGCACTCAACACATACAGAGGAGTTTCTAGAATTTAGAACATTCTTATTTCTTTCAGCATATCCAGACTGTCATGAATATTACTCTGGAGAAACCAAACCAAAACAAACCCCAACATATTTAAAACTGAGAATTAAAAATATTAGACTTTGACCCAGCAAATCAACTTTTAAGAATTTATCATGTTGATAAATTCACATGAGTGCAAGATGCTGTATGCTTGGGGTCATTCATTGCAGCATTTTTATTCCTAAGATTAAGAACAGAACTGTCCACCAATCAGATATGGCTACTAAAGCTGATAACAAAAATGAGGTACTTTAATATGTTCCAATATGGAACTACAGCAAAGATATTACGTGAGAAAAGCAAGGTTACAAGAGTGTAAACAATGCATCGTTTGGGTACACAGAAATGAATGACAGAGAAAAAGGATGGTGATGTGTTGGGGGGAAAGAAGGGAAGAGAAGACTTATATAAAATTATATCCTTTTGTACCTTTTAAATTTTAGGACTATACATGTATTTCACATCAAGAAAATAATTTATTAATAAAACAGAGCTGGAAAAAAAAAACCTTTATTTGAGACTGCAGCTACTTTTCTGAAATAATGCATGCCAATGACTCCACGGGTGGACGGGGAAGCCCAAAACAATAGGAATGAGGGAACGCTTGAAACAAAAATATATCATTTTAATATTCCCTAAAGATTCCTCACATCGCCATAGAAACTGGGCAAAGTCTCACTCTGATGCACTTTCACTCCATGAATTTATGAGACTGGAAGAAGGTAAACCGGAACAATGGGATTTCATGAAAGGAGGACAGAAGGAGATTAGTTTCCATCAAACACTCACAGGGTAGATAGAGTCCACAGACTGAAGAAAATACTCACTACAAGCGTCAGAGTCCCTGGTGGATGGTACCACATACTCCAAGGAAGTTAGCAGTTTCCTGGAGGCAATTCAGCTCTTCTAATAAGAAGATGAGGGGTGGAATAGGGTGATAAATGCTAAAAGCTAAACTGGTTCCACACCAAAGGTGTTTTCCTTGCAGAAATGGAGCTTCCCTCGGTAGGCAGGACTTGGCAGAGATGTATCATGCATTATTCACCCACATCTCCCCCACTTGGATTTGTCTGTGTATACACCAAAACCCTCTCCCCTTTTTCTTGGCTATGAAAAGTTATCTCCCACAGCCCTTAGCACACTAAGTTTCAGGGTAAATGAAAGCCACAGTGAAGGCAGAGTGAGAGCAAACATGTAAAAGGAGGAGACTGGGAGAAAAGTAGCTTAAAATGATAAAGATTTTGGCTGCTAGAAATTCTTTCAACTAGTCAACTTAAAATTTCACGATAAAAATGTAAACCAAAGAAATAAATTAGGTTTATTAACTTAAATCATCCAAATTGGAGGTGAAATAATCTAGTGGTTAAGATTCTGAAACCAAATTAAATAGGCCCAAATCTCCAGATCATCATTTCATATCACATGGAAAACCATGAAATTATAACTACTGTGTAGAAGTTATCTCAGAGGAACTTTTTCCCCTAATAAAAAAATAACAACAATAATAATTCAACTGCAGATGAAATGAACAGAGCGTCAAGGTCTACCAACCAGCTCCACAGTGCTTTAAATAGCAGCAAAACAGAACAAATTTCCTTCCCAACCATGTCTTATCTTACAAGAAACAGCATCTCTTGGCCCAAGGGAAAAACAGTGCATCAACAAAAGCAGCCTGGCTGAAGTTGGCTGGGGCTTTATCTGCAGGAGCCCATCAACCGACATAAGCCCACTTAATTCTACATAAACCCATCCAAGCCTCCAACAGAGTATTATTTTCAAAAAGCAAGAAACAGATCAATGCCATTTTCTCTCTCTAAAAAAAAAAATTATACACAATCAATGTTCTAAATATATGCTCTCAAAAATACTAAACTCCAATGTAGAAAAGTCATAGAAGAGTAAAATTATTTCTTGAAAAATATTATCTAAGTATAAAATGGCAACTTCCAAGAAGTATTTAAATTCAAATATAACAAGTGAAACAGATTAAATCTGGAGATTAAATGTCAAGCTTGAAGTCTGGATAAACTTCAATAGCTTACTTAAAAATAAAAGATTTTACTATCAGAGACTTCATTCTGCCTATAAAACTATTATTAAGTTGGGGGCACCCCAGTGGCTCAGTCAGTTAAGCGTTTGCCTTTGGCTCCGGTCAGGATCCTGGGGTTCTGGGATCAAGCCCTGTGTTGGGTTCCCTGCTCAGCAGGGAGCCTGCTCTTCCCACTCCCCCCACCTCGAGCTCTTTCTCACCATTTCTCTCTCAAATAAATAAATTCTTTAAAAAAAAACTATTAAGTTTAATTTTGGGTAGGATCATGGACATCAACAGGTAAGCAAATAAAGAATCCGAAAACAATACTTTATACCTACTTAGATTGAATATGTTATTTTTGACACATTTGAGATTGCTTTTATATCTTATGAATGTCAGGCTCTGCGAATGCAATAATGAGCAAAAAAGACAGAATCCCTGATCTTACAGAGTATAGAGTCTACAGAGAAAGGCAATTAAATGGGTAATAATGCTATAGTGTGTTAAGGCTAAGATGGAAATACAAAGTACTGTGGGAACACAAAGTACATACACTTGACTGGTATGGAAAAAGGGGAGAAAGGGTAGCGAGTGGTTAAGGAATTTAAGAAATCCTTCCCCATTTAACATTTAAACCAAGACTTTAAGGATCACTAGACTTATTCAAAGGGAAAAAGGAAGACGCCTCCAAGTAAAGGAGGCATTCTTTTTTTTTTTTTTTTAAGATTTTATTTATCTATTTGACAGCGAGAGATCACAACTAGACAGAGAGGCAGGCAGATAAAGAGGGGGAAGCAGGCTCCCTGCTGAGCAGAGAGCCTGATGCCAGGACCCTGAGATTATGACCTGAGCTGAAGGCAGAGGATTTAACCAACTGAGCCACCCAGGTGCCCCAAGGAAATATTATTTCTGAAAGGAGAGAGGAATATAGTGCAATTGTGAAACTAAAGTAATTCATTTTTTAGGAGAATGAATAACATCCTCACTTCACTCATCAACTCCATTCATTCAATTAATATTTACTGATAATAATACTGATAATATTTACTCTGATAATCCTAATTTATGTATAGCAATTCACAAAATAGAAGCCACTACGGTGGCCCAGTCCACGGCATAAATCAAAACCTAAGTCAGCCTGCACTTACGGGAAACATCTCACTGTCAAGAAAACCTAATGTACACCCTTACAATCCTCCAACTTAGCTTTAGCTAGCTTACCAAGCCCTAGAAAACAGGGCCTGCTTGTCTCATAACGAAACTCCCGACCACCTAGGCAGTCATGCCCTGTTTCTGAGTTGCCTCTTCTAACAGTCCGTAAAACTCACTCTTACCTCAAATCCCTCCAGAATAGTGTCCACTGCTTGTCAGGCTTGGTGGTATTCCTCCAATCCATGGACTATTTTCCTCTGAATGAAGGACATCAAATTTGTAACTGCATTGTTGTTTTTGTCATTTGACATTTCCCCTTATTTAGCAGCCCTTTTCAGCAAGAGAGGTATCTTATCTTTTTCAAATTATACAGTCCAGATAAAAGGAAAGCGATACATCCAATGTGGGCTCTCTCTTACTGGGCTCTTTCTCTCTTCCATTATACAGAATTCCTTTGAAGAACAACCAAAAAAAGAATTACTGTAAAACTGAATAAATTCCCTGTGAAGGTTAACTGATTAGCAACCTTAATTCCATCTGCTACCTTAATTCCCCTCTGTCGTTTAACTTTACATACATGAAGGTTCTGAGGATTAGGACATGGATATCTTGGGCAAGTCATTATTCTGCCTACCACAGTACACAACACAAATATTTAAGGTTACGGACTATACACAACATTGAGGAAGCTGCAATGGTAGCTAGCCTCTCTCCTCCTGTGATTAATATCTGCTAGGGTAGGTAAGAAATTTGTATAAAATCATACTGTCAAGGAAAAAACCCATCCCAAAGTACTTTAAGTAGGTACTGGATGAGAAATGAGAAATGAGATAGAAACGAGAAAGAATATTTTTAGCTCAAAGGGAAGATGGCATATGAAGGCCTTAAAGCCCTGGTAGGATCTGTAACAGGAAGAGACAAGTATGGGGTGATATTTCAGGTGGGAGCTTTGTGTATCTAACTGGAAGGAAGATTAAAAAAAGAAGAAGAAGAAAAATGACACATTTAACAAGTCCCAGTGGGGGGAGTAAAGAACACTCAATGGGAAACAGTAGGAACCGAGAATTTCACAGAGAAAGTGGTCAAAAATTCAACTGTGGCAGAGATGAAGAAACACAAAGAGAAAAGGGCCACTGGGGTTTTAATTAATGTATCACTGGAGATCTTCAAATAAGCACCTAGTCAAGTGCTGGTGGCAGGAGCCAGATTGCAGCTCTTACAGAGTGGGCGGCAGCAAATATAAATCTTTTGGTTTTTGGTTGTTTTTTTTTTTTTTGGATAAATCTGTAGTTTTCAAAAGCAAAATATTTTTTAAAAAGAAATTTGAGAAGACAGAAAGGTAAAAGGTTTAGTAGTACCCTGTGTGCCAATGGGAAGAAGTCAATGAAACTAGACAGACAAAGAAGAATAAGAATAAAAAATCAGATAAAAGACCCACGTTGCAACTCTCAGGGTAATACCTGAGGGTAAAGAGCTTTATAATAAAGTTGTTAACAATATCAATTAACAATCTACTCTAAAATTTAATTCTGGGGGAAATGGTGAGGCAAGATTCAACTAACCTCATTTTATGAAGAGACTATTGGGTTATGTCCACTGAAAATACTGTGTCTTCATTCTTACCAGATTCAAATATAAAATCTCCTTGGAAATCCCACAAGCAAAATCACACAGGCTCTCAGGCAAAATCAGAACTCCAATAGAAATCCTACAGTAGTAATGGTCACCCGTCAGAATGTAAGAAAATAAAAAGTAAGTTTTTTCTCAAGGTTTTACCGATGGTTCCCTTTGGAAGGATAAGTATCTATTAACTGTTTGAGTTCTTAGAATATGGGCTTTCAGAGTCTGTCCTAAATCTATGACAATAAAAACACGTGCTTGCAGAGTACTGGAACAACCTAATGATTTAAAGACACAAACTGTTAAATGGGGATTACAGACTCTGGAAGCTTACATCATTATAATAACTGTCTCTCTTAGAAGATAGGCCAAAATAAGATTTGTTAAGAATTTCCAGCAGAGGCACAAGACAGACACATAGATCAATGGAACAGAATAGAGAGCCCAGAAATGGACCCCCAACTCTATGGTCAACTAATTTTTGACAAAGCAGGAAAGAATATTCAATGGAAAAAAGACAGTCTCTTCAACAAATGACATTCGGAAAATTGGACGGCCACATGCAGAAGAATGAAACTGGATCATTTCCTTACACCACACTCAAAAACAGACTCAAAATGGATCAAAGACCTCAATATGAGACAGGAATCCATCAAAATCCTTGAGGAGAACACAAGCAGTAACCTCTTCGACCTCAACCTCAGCAACTTCTTCCTACAAACATCACCAAAGGTAAGGGAAGCAAGGGCAAAAATGAACCACTGGGACTTGATCAAGATCAAAAGCTTTTGCACAGCAAAGGAAACAACCAACAAAACCAAAAGACAACTGACAGAATGGGAGAAGATATTCGCAAATGACATATCAGATAATGGGCCAGTATCCAAAATCTATAAAGAATTCTCAAACTCAACACCCAAAGAACAAATAATCCAATCAAGAAATGGGCAGAAGATATGAACATACATTTCAGTAAAGAGGACATCCAAATGGCCAAAAGACACATGAAAAAATGCTCCACATCACTCGGCATCAGAGAAATACAAATCAAAACCACAGTGAGATACCACCTCATACCAGTCAGCATGGCTAAAATTAACCAGTCAGGAAACGACAGATGTTGGCGAGGATGCGGAGAAAGGGGAACCCTCCTACAATGTTGGTGGGAATGCAAGCTGGTACAGCCACTCTGGAAAACAGTATGGAGGTTCCTCTAAAAGCTGAAAATAGAGCTACCTTACGACCCAGCAATCACATTACTGGGTATTTACCCTAAAGATACAAATGTAGTGACCCAAAGGGGCACGTGCACCCAAATGTTTATAGCAGCAATGTCCATAATGGCCAAACTTTAAAAAGAACCTAGATGTCCATCAACAGATGAATGGATAAAGAAGATGTGGTATATATATACAATGGAATACCATGCAGCCATCAAGAGAACCGAAATCTTGCCATTTGCAACGCCATGGATGGAACTAGAGGGTATTATGCTAAGCAAAATAAGTCAATCAGAGAAAGACAATTATCATATCATCTCTATGATATGAAGAATTTGAGAGGCAGGGTGAGGGGTCATAGGGTGTGTGTGAGAAAAATGAAACAAGATGGAAATAGGAAGGAGACAAACCATAAGAGACTCTTAAACTCACAAAACAAACTGAGGGTTGCTTGTGGGTTGGGGGGGGTAGGGATAGGGTCGCTGGACATAGCACATAACCTTCCCAATATGGACATTGGGGAGGGTATGTGCTATGGTGAGTCTTGTGAAATGTGTAAGCCTGATGATTCACAGACATGTACCCTGGGGCAAATAATACATTATATGTTAACTAAAAAAAAAAAAAAAAAGATGGAAATTTCAGGGCACCTGGATGGCTCAGTCAGTTAAGTATCTGCCTTCACCTCGGGTCATGATCCTGGGGTCCTGGAAGCAAGCCCTGCATTGGGCTCCCTGCTCAGTAGGGAGCCTGCTTCTCCCTCCTCTCCCCCCACTTGTGCTCTCTCTCTCTCTCTTGCTAACTCTCTCTCTCTGTCAAATAAATAAAATCTTAGAAAAATTAAAGTTAAAAAAGAAAGAGGGAAATTCTTCCCTTCTTTTCCTCTTCTCTCTGTCTGGAATACAGACTTAAGGGCTAGAGTTTGAGCAGCCATCCTGAACCACAATGTAGAAGATATGTGATGGCAGGAGAGCACAAAGCAAGAATGAACTTCATTTCTTTATACCATGGAGTTACCTCAATAGCCTTGGGCTATCTACTTCCAGACTTTACTTCCATGAGAGAAAACTTCTACTTTCTTTAACCCACTGTAATTTATGGTATTTAGGCTTATGTAAGTGAACCTAAACCTAACTGATATAAGGTGCATAGCCTAGCATTTCCACACCTGCCATATACTCTAAAATTGAGACCAGTGCTGTCCAAATCCTGTGATGATGGACATATTCTGTATCTTTGCTGTCCAACCCAGAAGCCACTAGCCACTTGAAATGTTTAACATTTAAAACAGAATTTCCTATTTCACTTTAATTTCAAATAATTTAAAGAGTCACACGTGACTAGTGTTGTATTACCATAGGTCTAGCTATCAAGGAGCATCAAAATTATAACTGAGTTAATTTAAGATGATAAAAGTTCTTTATTTACATCTTTATTTAAGATGATAAAAGTTCTTTATTTAGAAGTTTACTATATTACAATATAGTAAACTTCTAAACATTATTTTTATTTCATAAGTTATTATGTCTTTGATTACATTTTGCTAGGGTAATCTTATTATATCCATCTTGAGCCATACATGTAGAAACCTAGAAAATGTTAGGTGTGAAAATAAAAACAACTTGACAATAAGTCGATTACAGTCTTTCCCCTTTAATACTAACAGCTATCCTGATTTTCTTAATTAGAAATCAACTGCTCTTAAAAGAATGTGTCAAAATTTAAATACCTTCACATTTCTTTTTCATTCATATGTTCTCTTAACTCAAAGCAAAATTTTTACCCGAATTTCAACAAAATTACTTTCCACCATGCAATGAAAATTTTTGTTTTAAAAACCAGTAGACATTTTTCCTTCCCAATGTTAAGCACCTTTGTGTTAAGAGGTATGAATAAAAAAAAAAAAAAAGAGGTATGAATATTACAGATTGTAAACCACAGTTCTTAGCCTATTAATAAACTAGAAAATTCACAACAGAACAGCATCTCAAAAAGGTCACTTAGTTAATAACCTCATCCCAGGGCGGATTATGTTGTGTGTTAATTGCCCCTGGAAGTGTTTGTCTATCTTCTTCTCGTGTCTTTAGGCAGAATTAATCTGTGTGATCGTAGAGTATTTCATGTGATAAACATCCTTCTCAAACAGCACATACTATACTAGGTCATGACAGTTTCAAAACTGTCTCTGCTCTAGACCTTGAAATTCTCAAAGGCGAGGGAGACCTCCGAGGGCTACTGTGGCACGGGAAGAGAGCCATCCAGAAGCAGCACAAAGGAATTTGTCCTTGAGAGCAGGGAAGCAGAAAATGAGTAATGTAACCACAGCTCACTAATCCCACATTTCTGTCTAGGGCTGGCCTCGGTTACAATCTGCTTTCATTCGATTCATCCTATAATTCATTTTGGGGTACACCTCTATTTGCTTACATTTTTTTGAGTCATAAAATCATATGCAAATTAGTGAATAAATGAAATAATAAATTTAACCATATGATAGATTAATTCTAGATAAAGCTTTTAAATCACTTTGGTTAACATTACACAGCTTGCTGAACACAGTATTCTACTATTTCTGGTTAAGATTACCTAATAACTGCAACCTCTGTACAACCCTGTCGTTTTAAATAATTTGTATAGACTCAATTAAGTATTATATAAATACCTCCCACATCCTTAAAAGAGAAAGAGACATGTGCAGGTGAAGAATCACTTTTAAAGTTGTGAAAAGATGTCATTTTTAAAAATTCACTTTGAATGACACACTTTTAGAATTTAACTGCTGTCAAACTAAATGACAAATAACTCCTTAGTTATCTGAATTCCTAATTTTTGTTACAGCTTGCAGGCCAACTCTATATTTTATGTAAAGCACCAGCTAGTCTTGGGACTCTAGGTAAATATAATAGCAGGTGATACCAGGGATGTAGGTAGAACCTGGAAAGAGAGTCAATATCCTGGTAAGAATATCCAAGAGAAAAATCAATGCCAGCTTCCATTCACCAACATTTAATAGACCTACTCACCTATTACTTCCACCCAATTATTCAATTAAGACCCCTTCGGGCTTAATTAGGGACTAAATGAAACTGTGGCCGTCTCCATTGATATACCGTAAAATATCACGTGCCATTTGCCCGAGGCAATGGGACAGAACAGATACACACACAAAGTTATACAACTGCTTTCTCATTAACCAAATACTGCATCAGCCTCCAAAGCAATCGCCTTTTACATGTGTTTTTCAATGTAACTTTGGCTTTAAAAACTTGCTGTTCCAGAAAGGACTGTTTCCAAACTTTAAAGCACTATTTCTCAAAGTGTGGTCTTAGTTCACCCACACCAAAATCCGAGGAATTCTGAAAAGTACAGATTCCTAGGCTCCCAAGCCACCGACGCCCCCCCCCACCCCCCAACCCCTACCCTAAACGGACTCTGAGGTGGGGAGCCTAGGCATGTGTATTTTTAGCAAACATTCTCCCACATGATTTGAGGACATGCTAAAGTTTGAGAATCACTGCCTAAGAACAAGCTGTTCCTAGAACACATGGTATATGTATTAAGAAGCATTAGACATATGGATATAACCCGTACTTCCAAGATACAGTTCCTAGATCAGAGCAGTGGCATCAACTGAGGGCTTGTTAGAAATGCAGAATCTTGGGCGCCTGGGTGGCTCAGTTGGTTAAGCGACTGCCTTCAGCTCAGGTCATGATCCTGGAGTCCCAGGATCGAGTCCCATGTCGGACTCCCGCCTCTGCAGGAAGTCTGCTTCTCCCTCTGACCTTCTCCCCTCTCATTCTCAGTCTCTCTCTCTCTAATAAATAAAAAAAGAAATGCAGAATCTCAGGCCCAACCCAGCCCTGCTAAACCAAAATGTGCATTTTAACAAGATTCCTTGGTGATTCGTATTTACATTAAAGCTTGAGTTGTACTGGTCTAGAGCAGTTATATTTGGATGCAATCAGGAAACAGCAAAGGATATTAAAAATATTGTGGTAAACACCCGAAATATATTTTTATAGTAAAAAAGGCAAAGCCAAGGCCCTGTGGAAATGCAGAGGAAAAATTCTGAATATCTTTTGTTGAATTTTAAAACTCCAATAATAATATCATTTCCCATTCTCCTCCACAAAGCACTGTACTAATCACAGAAGACAGAAGTCATTCAAAATACAACTGAGAAAAAGACAAAAGCTAAAAAAAGAGAGGTTTTATAAACAGCAATAGTTTGTGAGTTGCTCTGGCCCCCAATTTAAGACTCATTGAAGATATAAAGAATAACCAAGACCTTATTCATTTAATTTAGCACATTCTAAAAGCTGTTTTCCCATATGTGAGTGTACTTGAGGTTGGGATATAGTTTCTTATATAATTAAAAGACTTGCTGCAAAAAATACAAAACAAAATGTCCTCCTTGAATCTTTCTGCTGTTTTTATTTCTTTCCTTTTTTTTTTTTTTTTAACAAAGTGGGGAACAAATCAGAGAGAGGACTATAGTCCACAAAGATACACCTGAAAACTAGGGAGGTCATGAGCATATTACATATAAATACTATGCTTCCTGGAAAAATATCATGCTGCCTTATAAATAATATTTTACATAGAAATGACAACTTATTTTCTTAATCAGAGAAGCATACTAAATTAGTTGTAAAATTTATTGCTAGTTAATGACAGTATTACCACTTAACTATGGGAATACTATCTACATATTCAGCTTATTTATAAAATATACTATGCAGGTTTGATATAAATACTTCTAAAAAAATCTCTTTGGAGACCTGATCTCTAAGCACTCATTTAAGCACTAACTGATCTCAGAGCACTTATTGGAAATTGTATTAATGTGGATACAATGAGTTTTATGCACAATTAAGGAAATGTCACTATCCTCTTGAATAAATATAATTTTGCTATTATCATGCATTATGTCAGGGTTTCTGTTGTATATAATATTAACTGGTTATATCAGCTTTCAATATGAAATATGTATCACAGCTTATGACAATATTGAAAGAGGAAAAAATGTTCCCACATGTCCAGTACCTCTCCGCAATTTAGTACTTAAGAACTGAGTTTGAGGGGTGCCTGGGTGGCTTAGTTGGTTAAAGTGGCTGCCTTTGGCTCAGGTCATGATCCTAGGATCATGATCCCAGGGTCCTGGGATGGAGCCCTACATCAGGGTTCCTGCTCAGCAGAGAGCCTGCTTCTCCCTCTCCCTCTGGCTACCGCTCTGCCTGCTTGTTCTATCAATAAATAAATAAAATCTTTAAAAAAAAAAAAAAAAAAGAACTGAGTTTGAAAACAATGCTACAGAAAGCAAATACCAGAAAAATTATGTGAAATAGCTATCACTTATTTGTTGACTTTGAATCAACACTAAACTCAAACTTTACCCTACTTGCTTTTCTACTTTCTATACTAGAAATGAGTTAAGAAGTACAATGCTTTCCAGCACTGCTCAGAAATCCTAAGTGTTAGATAATGATGATTACTATATGTAAACATCAAACAATGGCTACAACCAAGAAAATAACTACAAGGTGCTTAGAAGAACACTTGTCCTCTGGATGCCCTTGAGCCTATCTATATGTAGATAGTTACCTGCTTATAAACAGCATAATTTTAGCTTATAATGCTGTATGTTCATATATTTCAATAGTCTAGCTGGCATTCAAACATATAGATTAGCTGCAGAGGTTTGTGGAAAAAGCCTACCCAGTAATAACTTCTGTATTGTATCTGGTACCCAAAATTATACTTTATTTATAATAATGTGGCAGAGGTCATATGCATAGTATTGGTATCTCAGCACATGCAGTTCTGCTCCTACTATGGTAACTCAAAGCGGAACCAGCCTCAGATCCAGGAAGGTGGGGACACCGCCACAGACTCTGTGTTTCAGAGAAATCTAGCTATCACAAATATCCCAAGTTAAATGTATTGAAGAGCAAGTGGATGCCTTCTGCCACTTGGATTTGGTGCTAAGACTCACACAGTGTGACCTATGACCCTAAATATCTTTCACAAGCAACACTCTTCAAGCCCAGGGAAACGCTTCTCCACATCTCTTGCCCTTCCCCCTCCAAATAAAGGTCAGAATGCCCTGAAGGCTTGTGGGCTGCTGCTGAAGACAGAGATAGATACTGCTTTGGAGCTTCGGGAGGATTTGAGCAATGAAAGCACTTAGGTAAGAGAAAAGACTAATTAACTTGTCAAATCCTCCCTCTCAGATATCATGGACGCAATAAATCCCCACTTAACTAAGTATCACTTCCCAAGAGTGCCAAGGTCCACTTTCTTGCTTCACGTTTTAACTTGTGCTCCTGCAGGTACTCACAAATTAACATGGTATCGGCAAGAGCTGCACATAGGAGCTGAATAGTATTTTACAATATTCAGGAATTCATAAATTTCTTGTGTTTTGTCTTTTATATCAGTGGATAAGTCTGCACACATGAGAAGAAAAAGAACCTGAAAATAATTACAGTTCAAAGAATTTTTTACACTTGCCTTAATTTGTGTATTTTTATAAAAATATATTCAAATTTTGATGAAATATATGAAATATTCAATTGGTCAGTAAAACATTTCAAAACGTATTAAAATCTTATTAACAAAGATGAATATAATTAAAATAAAACTAGGCGTAATCAACTAATTTTAGAGTACTTAATAGTTTTAAAGTTAAACTCAGAATACTGAAGATTAGAAAATTGTTATAGGTGAGATCCACTCTTAGAGCAGAAACTGAGAGCTTTGTTTAAAAGTTTGTTTTATAAGGTATCACAAATGCACGAAAAAGTTAAAATTAACGCTGAGCTCTCCAAGGTCACCCTGCTAATCTTCATTGGAGCCAAAACCAGAATTCTCATCTCCTGACTTCCAGTCTAGTACTCTTTTTATTTCAATTTCAGAAGATTTATAAAGTTCATCTTACATGCAGTATTTAGATTTATACCTGTAATTTTTTGACCAGTAGATAATTCACACACAGCAGGAAGGAAATGACTAAAGACTCGATCTGCCTAAAGTCCTTACTCGGTATCCTTTCAAATTCAAAACCTCCAAAAGTACACAGGATCATCACTTGTACCCTAATTGTTTGCCCTTAACTGTTCAATACCCAGCACTGCAAGCTTTCAAAATAATATATCATGCCCTTGACATTTCAACAAAAAGAGGTATTATTCAAAGCAAGCATAAGTCCAAGATATTATTGTTAACTACCTTAAGAATACAGTCACAATATCTGACAAGACATACAGTAATTTTGAAAGACAGTCCAATCATTCAACATATGGGGGGGGGGGGGAAACATGCATGGTGGGAATCCTGAATAATGCAGCACCTTGCTATGTCAAATGTCTTTAGAACACCTAAAAGTTTATCAGAAATGAAGACTATCTGGCATCACTTTAAACCCAATAAATCTGAACCTACGATTTAATAAGATCTCCACATAAGTTGTATACACATTAAACTTTAAACACCAGTGGACTAGCAGGTTCATCACACCTGCTTATACATGACAAAAACTATTACTTAAAGAGTTATCAATTATTATACATGTTGTATCTTAGACATTTGGTATAATTTCCTTTACTTATCACAATATGACAGATATTATTTCCCCTGTCTTATAGATGATGCAGTTAGGGGTCACAGAGGTTAAGTAACATGGTCATGGTCAATAGTTAATAAGCAGTAAATCCCAAACACCAATTCCTGTTATTTCATATTATACATCACCTCTATCCAACAGTCTCAAGAAGCAAGAAGCACTTGAAACTGTTACTTGTCAATGTCAGGAAGATTTTAAGAAGCACTAAGAAGGGAGTAAACCAACAGTATCTTTTTTTTTTTTAAGATTTTATTAATTTATTTTACACAGAGAGAGATCAAAAGTAGGCTGAGAGGCAGGCAGAGAGAGAGGAGGAAGCAGGCTCCCTGCTGAGCAGAGAGCCTGATGCGGGGCTCGATCCCAGGACCCTGAGATCATGACCTGACCTGAAGGCAGAGGCTTTAACCCACTGAGCCACCCAGGTGCCCCAAAGCAACAATATCTTGACATTTTCTGTGGGATTCTCTTTGGTTAATCAATGTGCTTCTGTTAGTTATGCTGGGTTTTATGGTGAGGGGGGAGACACAGAAGGTTTTCACAGAGTGACAATCTGGCTGAAGAAATAGACCTTGCTCACATAAACAGGACAGTCAAAAATTAAAATATAAAAATTAAAATATCAACTAATATAAAATGATACTCCATAAACCAAATTCATAATTTCCAAGAAAAGTATTAAATAAATTTATTCATTTTAGTGTAACATGTGTTGGCTACCTAACAAATGATAAGATGATCTTAGGCACTGAGGATCTAAAATTATTTTAAAAAATAAACTCTGAGGTTAGAGACAACAAGAGAGAACACTAATGTTTAAGCATAAAACAAAAAGATAAGCATTACATGATCTGTGTACACAAAATGCCACGTAAACAGTTAATTCCATCATGTCTCACAAAGAAGAAATGAGCTCAAAGAAGGTCTAGAAAAAGTTTAGCAATGCCTTTGAGAAATGACTGATTTGAATTCCATGGATGTTCTTTTTCTCATCTACAAAACAAGGGAGTTAAGAGATCAGTAATCTCCGAAAACCTGTCATATTCTATGCATGAGCCTCAGGGGGATGAATGACTGCAGGACTGCAACCTGCTTCAGTTCCAGCACCTGAGCCAGTCTGTGGGTGGGCGGGTGGGTGGGCGTATGTGTAAAGGAGATTTTGTTAGAGAAAGTTTGAAAACTTTAAAAATTCTAGGATCACGTAATTATATATAACAAATTATGCTTTCCTCAAGGCATGTCTAGTTTGCCAGAAAACTGTATCAACTGCTAAGGCCTCTGAGGTAAGAGCTCATCCCAAGGAAATAGAAGGCCATACGTGCTACAGAAAGGAAAACACTGTCAGGGCATCTTGTCCTCTGGATGCCCTTGAGCCTACGCTGCTTCTACCTCCCAGTTCTAACTGGAACTTGCCCCAGAGCTCAAGAGAACAAGATGCTGCTTAAAAAATCTCTCTGAGACATTTGGAGTATAAGACAGGAAAGATTTAGGATCTATGTAGTACATTCTAACAAATCTACTTTTTTGGGGGTGGGAAGAGCCGTGCTTCTGCAGAACTCTAGAAAAAGCAACACACATCTGTCATAGAAGGAATTCTGCACGCTAGCAGGGTTCAGAGAGGTCCTGTGTTGTCAAGAGACAGTGCTCTCAGCACAAACATCAAATAGCAGTGACCTCCCAGGAGGCAGAGGTGAACATCACCGAACTGCTGTGGCTACAAAAGCATGAGAGCCAAAGTAGGAGAGAAAGAAAGGTAGATGGGACCAACTAGTTCTTGAGTATACAAGCAATGGGGAGAACACTGGTAGAGAAGAACCAGAAACATATAAAAAACCATCTGGATACCCCTGTACCATGGTTTTACCCCTGTTATGGTTTGGAAACACAATTTGGGGACTGGTAGGTAATAGAGGGAATAGCATTGTTGGAAATGTTGGAGATATGACTGGCCAACTTTGTTTATTATACTTGATTTTTTAGAGGCAGTAAATTTTCTAGTAATATTTCTATTGTAGGGAGTTCAGTTCTCAGCACTATTTTGAAAATCATAAGAAATTACTTGTTTGCAATTATTTGAAAAGATTCCATGGAGTGAAATAAACGACATGAATGGTACTCTCCTGACTCTATGACAAAAATCAGAGATCAGGCCAAATCCTCTTTAACGTAGCTATTATCTATTTTTCTTTCCCCATCATAATTCCTAATCAGACTTAAAACATTTTCATCACTCGTCTCAAATGGATCTTTAAGACGTTTCTGTTGAACATCAATAAACTAAACACAAGACCTTGGACAAACATTTAAGACAAATTAATGTCACAGAAGTCAAATATCAATCTCCATTTTTTTAAAATTTTTTATTAACATATAATGTATTATTTACCCCAGGGTACATGTCTGTGAATCATCAGGCTTACACATTTCACAGCATTTGCCATAGCACATTCAATCTCCATTTTTAATTCAACTAAATATTATTCTGGAAATGGTCCTGGATAACACTGTTCTTGATGCTGAGTTTTTCTTTTCTTTTTTTTTTTTAAAGATTTTATTTATTTATTTGACAGAGAGAGAGATCACAAGTAGGCAGAGAGGCAGGCAGAGAGAGAGGGGGAAGCAGGCTCCATGCTGAGCAGAGAGCCCGACGTGGGGCTCGATCCCAGGACCCTGAGATCATGACCTGACCCGAAGGCAGAGGCTTTAACCCACTGAGCCACCCAGGCGCCCCAGATGCTGAGTTTTTCAACATCACCTAATGGGCTGGCTCATGGCTCATTTCCTATGAAGAAAGTTAGAAGTCCATTTAAATAGAGTGTAGATTTTCACAAAAGCTGAACTGCTCCAATGGCTCTCTTGGAAATTAAATTAACACAGCCCATTTGATTTTCAACACGTTCACATTTTAGTCATGCCTATTTTTTAGCAACCAAGCAAAAACTCAATCTCATGGTAAGTTATAGAATCCTTCTAGAGACAAAATAAAAATTTTAAATGCTTTGTCTTAATAACATTCTGGCCAGGGGAGAGGAAAGAAGGTAATAATATACCATATACGAAAAAGGTTTAATATTCCTACTATATAATGAACTCTTGGCAAATTGATAAGAAACAATCCAATGGAAATAGAAAGCACACAGACATTTAGTGTGGAACAGTTACTGTGGAACTGTACTGTACCATTACTGTGGAACAGTTCTTTAACTCAAAATTTATTATAAAGTGTCAGTAACTCCTTGACTTGTGCAGGTATTTATTACTAATGGTATCATGAAATTATTCTTACTATATAAGAGAATGCAACCTAAAATGCTGCTCCATGGTTTGACCTTAAAGGTGTGGCAACATTTCACGGCATTCAGAATTGTTTTTGCTTCCTAACACTTGTCAAAAGTATCCTTCTGTGTTGCCAACTGAAGAGAATGACTAGAATTTAAATTTGTTATGCATAAACTTCATTAATAAAAAGAGTGACATGTGTAATTTTTTCTTTCTCATTTAAAATGTGCCTGTGCAGAAAAGAGTTAATATAGCAAGCCAGAGACTGCTATCCTTAGAAAGCCCTGCTTGCAAGGTTGGCCATTTGCTGGCATCTGGGAACTTGAATTTGGGGAGGGTTCTCATCATTCCCTAACTGGTAAGTGTGGCCTACTGTACCTCAACTCTGTGCACAAACTCTGTGCAGTTTATGTTGAACACCTATCTTCCTTCTGAAGGTCTATCATTTTGGAACATGCTAAACAAAGGGTGTCTATGTAACTAACACTTGATAAAAACCCTGGACCTGAAGGCTCAGGTGAGTTTCTCCAGCAGACAACATTTTGCATATGCTTTCACAACTTGATGCTAGAAGAATAAAGCTTGTCTGTTCACCTCAACTGGGAGAGAACTCTTGGAGGCTTGTGCCTGGTTTCCTCCAAACTTTGCCCCATGTGCCTTTTTTTCCCTTTGTTACTTTTGCTTTGTAACCCTTGTATTGTAATAAATCATGGCCATGAATATGACTATAGGCTGAGTACTGTGAGTCCTTTAAGCAAATCACCAAAACTGCAATGGTCTTGGGAACACTCAACACAATACTCCTAAAATACTTCTCATTTTGAGAAGAGTGGACAAATATTCCATTTTAAGACTAAACAACTTTGCCTCCTTTATGTTGTTAGCCACCAGGCCCTATAGTCTCTTTTCTCACAAGATCACATTCTTTTCATTTCCATGGTACCCATCTCTTCGATTTCCTTCTCCTTATCACCTCAAGCTCAGATTATGACAATGGTCTCTCTCTCAGTCTGCTCTGGCTGCCATAACAAATTAGTACAGACTGGTGGCTAAAACAACAAAAATTTATTTCTCACAGTTTTGGATGCTAGAAAGTCCAAGATCAAGCTGCTGGTCAATTCAGTTTCTGGCGAAAGCTCCCCCTGGCTTGCAGATGGCTGACATCTTGCTGTGTCCCCACAAGAAGAAGAAAGAGAACACTCTGGTATCTCTTCCTCTTCTTATAAGAGTATCTGCCCTATCATATTAGGGCACCACCCTTATGACCTCATTTAACCTTCAGCACTGCCTCACAAGCCTATCTCCAAATACAGTCAAGCTGAGTGTTAGAAATTCAACATATGAATGGTGGGGGTTCCCGGAGGTGGACCACAAACACCAGTCCATAATAATCTCCTATCTGGTCTTTACCTCCCAAAATAAATCCTGCAATCTGCAGCCAGATTAAGTTTCCTAGGAGACTGTAATCATTATGGGTCTCCATGGCTCAAAGTCTGCCAAGGAGAAGTTTCCAAAATCTATGGAGTACAGAACAAGTGCTTTAACCTGGTTACCACCAAGCCCATACCCAACACCTGAATGGGAGCTGCTTCAGAGAGAGATCAAGAAATTAGAGCAATTTGTGTCAGCATCTAGTTCCAATGTAGACATGTTCAAGTCCTCTAAAAATATAATTGCCTAGTATCAAATTCTTTTTTTTTTTTAAGATTTTATTTATTTGAGAGAGAGAGAGAGCACAAGCAGGGTGACGGGCAGAGGGAGAAGCAGGCTCCCAGCCAAGCAGGGAGCCCGACACAGGGCTCATCCTAGGACCCCAGGATCACGACTTGAGCAGGAGGTAGACATCCAACCAACTGACCACCCAGGTGGTCTGTCTAGTATAAAAATCTAATGCCCACTTTTCTAAGATTTTGTCTAATTTAGCAAAATTTCTAATATATAGAAATTATCACCTTCCTAAATAAATTACTCCCTAACAGGTATACTGGGTATTTGAAAGCAAGCTGAATATTTTTACCTTCCTTCCCTACTAGAGAAGGTGAATGTCATCTTAATTTTACCTTTTGTCTCCAGTTTGAGTCACATCATAGGCTTCCAATGAAATTTTTAATTGAGCTAGAAAGGATGTCAATTCTCCAAGAAATTAACATATCATTAATGCAATAATCACATTCAACTAAAAAGGAGTTTCAGCAAGAAGACAGGTAAGTGCTAATATGACTGAATTTAAACATATAAAAAAACTACACAGAATAGAAATTTAAAATCCTAGTAGATCCTTCCCAAAGAAATTCAACCAAAGTGGCTGAAATGCCCTTGTATTGAATCAGTATCAAGATATCAGGATTTTTTTTCTAAATATCTGCTGTGTATAAGCCACTGTACTAATTAGTTCAGGGGATACAAAAACCTTAATATGCAGTGTCAGCCCTCTTAACTCTTGGAAAAACCTAGAAAAATGAGACAAAACGTACGGGCAAAACCCAACTTTTGAGACTAATTAACTTGGCAAAGGCACAATGCCAATGAAGTCATGGATTTAATCTGCTTATGTTAATTGGTGCACTCTGTCCTCTAAATGCTGCATTTTAGAATACCTCTGAATTCAAGGAGGGCCAGGCGTTATGACATGAATGTAAAACTAAAAATTCATCACTACTTCTAGAAAATTAATTCAATATCACCATCTCTGTTTATAAAGGGTAGCATTACCATGTACTTTGCTGATACAATTAAGTTTAAACAGATTGTACATGTGTAAATTTACTTTTTTTTTTTTTTAACTGAGCTTTGACGCATTGGAAAGAAAGAGTGCCCTCCTGAAGCCCCAAAATTCAGAATCATTTTTCTGGTTGATACTAGAGAGGTGAGAAGTTGGAACAATATAGGAAATGGTACCTACTCTGAGGTGGGGTGACGCTGAGCCAGGACATTTAGGTAGGTACCTGCCAAATGTGGCCATGGTCCTGGGCAACCGGTAAGAGAGCGAAGGGAGGCTACGTCTGCAGAGCAGACTTGATCACGCAAGAGAGTTATCATCTAACAGTGCAGTTAGAGAACAGTTTGGTTCTGACTCACAGTGACACATCAGGGTCTCCAAACTGATTCATCTGGGACTTAAATTTGGGGCTGGGGATCTTCCAGTGAGGGATTCCTTCTGCAGAGCCTCCAAGAACCAGGGCAGAGACACTTCCAGCAAAATTTAACACAACAATTCTCAATCTTCTGAGTGTAGAGAGAAATTATCTGCAGACACTGTCAAAAACTCGGGTCCCAGGGACACCTTGGTATCTCAGTCGGTATTTGAGCATCTAACTCTTGATTTTGGCTCAGGTCACAATCTGAGAGTCCTGAGAGAGAGCCTACTTGGAATTCTCTCTCCCTCTTCCTCTGCCCCTCCCCCCACTCATGTGCTCACATGCTCTCTCTCTCTCTCTCACTCTCTCTCTCTAAACAAAACAAAGCAACACAACTTGGGTTGCAGAGACCCACATTCCAGGTATTGTGATTTAGTGGATCCAAGGTGGTTTCTGGGAGTCCCGAATTCTAATAAGCACTGCCAGTGAATATGATGTAAATGGTCCAGACTATACGTCTTAGAAATGCTGGATTCGTGACTTAGAAAAATTAATTCAGATCAGAGACAAGACTTGATTTACTAGAAAGCAGTAAAGATATCTTTGCTAGAAAGATAGAGGCAGCAACATGAAACTTTCTCATATTTGATAACCGAAGTAATATCCCTCATCACCAATGTTTTCCTATACAATTATATATACACATAAAGATTGGAGCCTATTATCTAGGACAATAAATCAAAGCAGCACTTACCTGACATTCAGCAATATATGAGAAGCTGTTAAACAGTCACAGCTGTATTTTTCTCATTTCAGATAAAAAGACATGAACATAAACACACACAAGCATGTGTTTGGTACAGTTACCCCAAATAAGGATGCTCTGTTCTTAGCTTTTGTGTAAAACACTTTGCTAATAGCATCTAGAAATTTAGGAGGAAGAAAACATAAATTCTTAGAAGTATTCAAGCAAAGCTGCCAAATAATTAGCAATGTAATCTACTCAAAGGAAAAATATTCCCCTCATTTTTAATAGAACACGCATCTATAAAGCCAAGATAGCCAGTGTTGCTACAAACACCCACCGTGTGTGGCGTATTATTTTGGATGATAGGAATACAGTGGTGAATGTAACAAAGTCCCTGCCCCCCGTCCCACGGAATTTAAGGTTCTAGAAGAGTATTGGAATGATTTTATACGTATATATGTCAATATTCTTTCTTCTCTTTTTAAATTTTTTCTTTAGATTCTTTAGAGTAATAATGTCCAATATTAGCTACAGAACTAACCACTACTTGAAATTCCCTATAAATTCACTGGTATTTACATAAAAATATCTATCCACTCTACCTTAAGGAACTTTTAAAATTTCACATTTCTTTAAAATGGAACTAGATAGTGCCCATGTTTTATGTTATAATACTGCAAGATTAAAAAATCAGTATAGAATATGAATCCATCCCTGACAAAGATCAAGCAGGATGAATTCTTATTTAAAAAAAAAAACACTCCTTAAATAAATGCAATTTTGCAATTATACCTCAATAAAGCTGGAAAAATTATAAAATTGGAATATTAGACAATAAGGAGTACTTCAATTTGCATTTTAATATTCTAAGGTAATTTTTCTGTACATACAGCTGAGAAAAACATGAAATAAACTATTAAAAATTTTTATAAACCACACACACAAACATGCAGAATTATTTAACACAAAATCAGCCTGCCTGCACTTACTTGTGTGTAAAACTCGCTTCCAGAATTTTAGCATAAGTCATTAGGAACTCCCTATGATAACGAAAGATATACCCTTCATTGTATCTCTCATGTATGGAAAAAGAATTCTAAAATTTCTATTCACTTATCCTCATTCAGGTATATCAAGTTTGTATAACCATTAGATTATAGAAACACAAACTTTTAAAATACAATGCATTATAGAGAAGCATAATAAAGGCAAAATTGATCTTAAATCACAAAGTATTTCAGATACAAAAATACCAAAATAACCTCCTTACAATACACCCCGCATATGGCTAGAAAACAGAACTCATGACCAAAAAGGTCTCTTCCAACCCTAAGATTCCATGATGTTATAATCCTGCTAAAATGCTCAAGTTTTCCTATGTAGGCGAAATGTGCCAATTTTAGTCACGACCTCATCAATTCTCTTGACTTCACAAATCTCTATAGCAATTCTTTATTGGTTTCCCAATGCCTAGTGAAAGAAGAGCGGGTGAGTTTGATATACATGTCAGCATAATATTAATTGCCAAATAGTAGGGGGACAGGGGGAGGCAGCACATATTGGAGTGGAAGGGACATGGTTTTGGTATCACACAAAAGTGGATTCAACTTCTAGAGATGCCACCACTTAGTGGATGTGAGATGAAGTAGGGATTTGAATTCTGATGCTCAGTTCCCTTAGCCGTGAAATGAAGTTACTAAAAGGGATAAATAAAATAATACACATGAAGACATTTTCACGGTGCTTATCATATAGTGCTTGTGTTATGTTATCTCTCTTCCCACTCTAGTCAATTTTATATTCGTTATCTCCTATATTCCCATGAAGCAGGTACAGTTATTAGGAAATCAAGGGTCAAAGATTACCTAACGGTAACATGCCCAGTATTACACAGATAACAAGAGACAGGAGAAACAATTAAAATCCAAATTAGTTTGACTCTGGAATGCAGGCTCAACAACTATGCTTCATTTTCTCTAGGAAACATCTCAATAAAATGATCTGAAATGATTGAAAATAAGGGGGGGTACAAAACAGATATTAACACTACATAAAATGGGAACCAGATATTAAGTAGCACTAGAGACAAATAAACAGACATATTCAAAATGTGCTAATTGAATAAAGCAAAATCCATTTGAAGGAGCCTTTTGCCAAGTTCTGCTCCTGGTACTCTTCTGTTTAAGTCATTATTGCTGCCTTGAAAGACAACAGAGACGGTAAGCTTTTCAAATCTATAACATGATTCAAAAAAATCACATAAAACTAGAAGGAAGGCCTACTAAAAGTGAGATTAAATTTTATAGGGATGACTGTAAAACCCTGCAATAAGATTCAAGAAAGTGTTTTCCAAGTACAGAACAAAAAAGATCTTGTAGAAAAATAGTTCAAAAACAACAGACTTGAAAAAGTTCACTACAAAGCTAGGGTAGCACTGATGTTCAAACACATAAGCCTATCTGAGCCTGCACTGATGGAAGCACGTTGTCCAGATACAGCAACTCCTCATCTTGTTGTACTATGAAAGCTCATACTAAGCCAGAGAATACTATGTTTAAGTACAACAATTACCCTAAAAGTGTAAATGTTTGTGTTTTCCTTTTTAATAGTGGCCTTATTGATATCATAGTCCAAATAGCTCCATCTCATCTATAAATAAGAAGCCTCTACCTTCTTATGTACGGAGAGGACATTAATAGTTCAGAATTCCATCATTTTAGGGATCTGAAAAGTGCCAAAGCTCAAGTATATTCTTGTAGTGGACCAACCAAGATGGTGGGATGTTTGAAAACCAAAGTAAAGGGAGAAAGCAGCCTCCCATCCCCATGCCCTCTCTATCCTATAACCATTTAATTTTCTTCATGGAATTTATTAAAATCCAAAATTATCTTCTTTTTTACTTGTCAGTGTCTTAATTTGAAATACTTTTTGTTTACCTCTATTTTGACATAAGCCTTACGGGGAAAGAGGGTTAACTATTTGTGTTTACCACCATATTCCAAGTATTTCAAAGAGTGACTTGTACCTAAGAGGTGCTCAATAAATATTTACTGAATGAACCGAACGGGCAAAATGTGGGGAAATAAAGATGCTTAATCTGGGAAGAGAACCTCCCAGAAGGAAGATATAAAAGCAATTTTCATATATCATTAGAGTCATGTCAAAAGGGGAGATGACTTATTTCTGTTTTTGTTTTTTAAGATTCTATTTATTTATTTGTCAGAGAGAGCGAGCATGTGAGCGCACAAGCAGGCAGAGTGGCAGGCAGAGGCAGAGGGAGAAGCAGGATCCCTGCTGAGCAAGGAGCCCGATGTGGGACTTGATCCCAGGATGCTGGGATCATGACCTGAGCAGAAGGCACCTGCCCAACCGACTGAGCCACCCAGGCATCCCTATTTCTGTTTTTCTCCTAAGAGATGACATAGGATCAAAATGGTGGACATTTCAACAAAGAAGAATTGAACTGACAATTAGGAAGCATCTTTTAAGTCATAGAGGTGTCTAACAATTGAAGAGGCCACCTTGCTAGTTATGAAAGGATTCTTAGGGGTAAAGGCTGTGTCCATAAATTATCAGTTAACCTAAACCTCCTATGACTCAAAGTACATTAAAAATATAATAAAACCAGGGGTGCCCAGCTGGCTCAGTTGGAAGAGCAAGCAACTCTTGATCTCAAGGTTGTGAGTTTCAGCCCCATGCTGGGTATAGAGATTATTTAAATAAAGAAATATTTTTTAAAAAGAATATGATAAAACTATACATGAATACCAAAACAAGTGATCAAAGTGGTTACTCAGAAAAGGTATCTTAAAAGGCAGTAGAGAGAATCAGTACCAAAAAAATTAAAAAATAAAAGAATCAGTATAAATTGGATTTTGAATGAAATGAAATGGGAAGAGGAGGACAAGAAAAAAGCCCCGGTAGTCTTTAAAAATACAACTTTTTAAAAAAATTAAAAAATTTTTAAAATGAGCATTAATTAAATACAGAGAGCAGCAAGCTGGAAATCTAGGAAGATACTGGTACCAGTGACAATCGTAAGAAAACAAAACAGAAATGGTCAGTTGAAGTTGGAAGTAATGAATTCCTCATGTCTTTGGGTCTTAATTTTCATGAAAAATCCAGAATAGGAAGGCTAGATACCCTTGACTAAAAAACAGGTATAAGGCCAGATTTAGAGAGCTCCACTTCAGATCATTAGTAAAAGGATGGTAGTTCAATCCCTGAGAACGGATGAGCTTTCTGTGGAAATATTCAAGAAGAACAATAAATTAGGGATGGGGAGAGCATGACAAAATTGTATCTCTGTAAGATCATTTTTAAATGTCAACCAATCATTCATTTGTCCTTGGGCAGAACTGCACTTTAAAAAAAACCTCCAAAGGTCATCATCTTTCATCTTCTTAAAAATCTCCACTGAAAAGCATTCTTAAAAATCCCCTGCAAAATATATTCCAAAGGTTAAAGATATATGTATGAAAATCTTTCTATATTTTAAGTGTAGTTTCAGAATGAAAATGATAAAATTTCTTATAGTAAATAGTATCAAATAATCAAATATTAAGTTATATTTGATTTGCTAAATGGATAAGCAGAAGGACTTACACAGTTTTTTCTTGGCCTTTTAAAAATGAATAATTCAACATATAGTATAAGCTTAAAAAAATATTTTTTAGACAAGTCCAAAATACCTATATGTATTACACCAAATCAAGCACTTCACACAGTGAAAAAAGGTTTTTGCCCTATTATAAAATAAACAGTATCTTTCTGCATCAACTTAAATAGGCTATCATAAGTCATGAAATTTAAATTATGAAGATTTAGTTGTTTCTTTTCCAAATTGTGATTTGTTGTTATTGTTATTACTAATTCTCTTCTCAATCTTACACAATCATAAACAACATTAAAATAAATATAAATTTTAGAGGGAAATTAGGTTCTATAAGTTGTATAGCACCTTTATAATTTAGCCATTTGGAAATCTGGAATCTACAAAATCAGTAAATATTTCACAATTAGTAATCAAGAGGAAAAAGGAGAGACAAATGTTAAATATTCTTTTTTTTTTTAGGATTTTATTTATTTATTTGACACAGAGAGAGAGATCACAAGTCGGCAGAAAGGCAGGCAGGCAGAGAGAGGGAAGCAAGCTCCCTGCCAAGCAGAGCCCGACGAGGGGCTCGATCCCAGGACCGTGAGATCATGACCTGAGCTGAAGGCAGAGGCTTTAACCCACAGAGCCACTCAGGATCCCCAAATGTTAAATATTCTTATCAAACTATATCACTGAAACTGTTGTTTAGAAATCAACTTAAGTGGTAAACTATTTCAGATGAAAGTTCTACTGCTGTAAAAATAACAAGTCTAAACCTCATCAAAAAGTCCTATGTTCAAAGTCATTTCTATGAGCATGAAAAAAACTGAAGGACTCCTCCTGGTATATACTCTAAGAAACTGTATCCCACCAAGACCCTAAAAAACTTACAGTATACATATATCCTAGCAAATACCAACATAGCATAATGTATAGAAAGGAGTTAATACAGCAGGCCTGAGACTGCTCACCCATGGAACTGCCTCCTTGCAAGGCTGCCCCTTGGTTGGCTTCTGGGAACGTGGCTGGTAAACAGTTTCCCACCAGGATATAAAACTTTCCCTAAGTGACCATGCCTGGTCTGTTTGTGCAAACAATATGGTTTATGCTAAATATCTGCGTTCCTCTGGAAGTCTGAAATTTTGGCTGGCACAAGGCAGAGGGTGCCCACATGACCAGTCTCCAATAAAATCCTAGAGCGCTGAATCTCTAATGAGCCTCACTGGTACATAATAATTTGTGTATGTTGTCACAATTCACTAGAGGAATGAAGTGTGTGCTGTGACTCCACTGGGAGAAGACTTGTAAATGCTTCTGTCTGGTTCCCTCTGCTGGTTTGTTGGGGTTTTTTTTATTAACATATAATGTATTATTTGCCCCAGGGGTACATGTCTGTGAATCATCAGGCTTACACATTTCACAGCACTTTCCCTCTGCTAGTTTTACTTTGTAACCTTTTGCTGGAATGAATCTCAGCCACAAGTACCACCATATCCTAAATCTTATGAGTCCTTCCAACAAATCACCAAACCTGGGAGTTTGGGGACCCATGACCAATATAGTTTGAGACTGTTTGATTTTTAAACATTAATTATCTGGAGTTACACATTAAAAATGTTCATCACATTTGCAGATGGCAAAATAATGAATACACTGGAAGATACAATGAAGTTTTTAAAAGGCTGGAACAACTGAGCCAACTTGAACAAGATGAAATTTAAAGGAGATAAAGATAAAATTGTGCTTAAAAACCACCACAAACTATTGTACATATAGGAAGAAGGAACAAATAATTAAGCAGGTGCAAAAAAGACTTAAGGGCTTATTGCAAATAAACTCAATATGTTAAGTGGTAGAATATAACTACCAAAGGTACCTAATTTATTTCTGTGTTGAATAAAATAGCAGTATGTTATATAAATGAAGGAAGAATGATAACCCCATTCTCTTTTGTTAATGGTCACATCACATACAGAACATTATATTCAGCTCTGAGCACCATTTAAAGAAAGATATATTAGAGCACATTCAGGGAAAAGCTGGTGACGAGTTTCAAAACAGTATTTTACGAGTAATAAATGGTTCAAGAGTAAGAGACAACTTTTCTAAGAAACAACGGTTCTACTAATGGATACAGAAGGTTCTTGGGCAAACTAGAAATTTTAATTTTCTTTTTAAAAAAAGATTTTATTTATTTATTTGAGAGAGCGAGCGTGTGCACACATAGGAGCACAAGTGGGGGGAAGGGGCAAAGGGAAAGGGAGAAGCAGATTCTCTGCTGAGCAAGGGAGCCCAACCTGGGGCTTGATCCCACGACCCTGGGATCATGACCTGAGCCAAAGGCAGACACTTAACTGACTGAGCCACCCGGGTGCCCCTAATTCTTTCTATGTAATCATGGTGGGAAGAAATCAGAAAGACATTCATTTCAGCTTAATATAAATAAAAGTTATCCCAAATCCAAAGCTACCTCAAAGTGCATTCACCCTCTTTAAAAACACATACTCAAAGCCATGAGTGGACTGTGGAAGGAAGAATTAAATTGAATGGATATCTACATTAAATGATACCTGTATTAAATAATCTTTCAACTCTTATACTCTTTTCCATAGCTTCCCCATTTACACTCTACTAAAAAGGAAGAGGGGAAAAAGATTTTGAAATAATCTTCAGTCCGACCACACCATCAACTGAGTTGGGTGGGAAAAGGGGAGAGACCCAAAAATACAGTTAATCCGGACCATTTCACTCAATTCCACTCAAAAATACATGACTTACTTAATTTGGGAGTACATTCAGCCCAACAAATAATCACTATATACAAAAGACTCTGAGGAAATAGATGTAAAAAACACAATGAAGAGAAAAGACTTATAAAAATCCATTGCTCCTTAGATATCCACCCCAGGTATGATTTCTCCAAAGTGGTAAAGTCACTCAATTGCTTACCATAGCTGAGGTCATTATTGTAGGAACTGTACCCATGGTTTTGTAGGGAAATCCTCAGTATCAAAACTAGGCCTGGGGTTCTCAGCCCTTAAGAGCTGAAGTCTTAATGTCCACACACATTCCAAGGACGCTGGGTTCAAAAGTCTCCAATTATAAAAAAATCTCCCCTACAAGGAGAGGCCAGTAGGGTTATTGCTGCTAGATGATGAAGAATACAATGGAAAAAACGTTGTAAACCTTTCTCAAACCCTACTATTGAAGTGGTCGTGTAGTGCACATGGCATACAAAGAAACAGGCAATGCTGAAAATAACACCAACAATGGGAAAACAGCATTCACAGAAATCAGTGTTTTCTTTTAACAAAGCAGAAGCATAAAGTAAATGGCAAGCTAATAAAAGTGAGAAGATGATCCGAGCTCAAAGATTTTGAAGTAAAGAATTTGGGCTCTGTGGTTTAAATGTGGCTGAGCAGAGCCATCCCAGTTACTTTTTATTTTAGGTGGGGAAGAAAATACCATAAAAAACCACATTAACAAAGCACCCTCTAATGGGGGCTAGGAGGCAATAAGGTGAAAAATTAATTACCTTAATTTACTTGTTAATGTAGAATTGCTGCTGGCAAGTTTGTAGTGAAACAACCTAGTTTCATAGTTATTGGTGTGAAGAAAAACTGGCTCATTCCCTTTGAAAAGCAACCGGCAATATATGCAAATAATCTTAAAATATCTTCACACAGTTTGACTCAGTATTTCTCTTTCTTAAAAAAACTGTAGGAAAATAATACTAAATAGAGACAAAGTTTCATTTATAAAGATGCTTATAAAGAGTATGCAGTAACATGGAATAGTGCTTAAGGGTATAAATAAATAAATACATTTAGAGATCCTTTACATAGAGCTGCACCTGGGCAGCTCAGTCAGTTAGGAGGCCGACTCTTAATTTCGGCTCGGGTCATGATCTCAAGGTCTTGGGATCCAGCCTGGCATCAGGTTCCAAGCTCAGTGGGAAGTCTGTTTGTCCCTCTCTTTCCCCCAACTCTTTTTCTCTCTAAAATAAGTAAATAAATAAAATCTTAAAAAAAAAAAACCCACACACAATTGATTAAAAAAAAACAACCCTTTACATAAAAAAAGTCCCAATATATACTAAAAAAATGAATGGAAAAAAAGTGAAAAGTAATTCTATCTATATTCAGATAATGGAATTGTGGGTGATTTATTCTCTTTTTTGTCCTTTTATATATTCCCTATATTTCTTTAAGAAGATGACTTTAAAAATTAAAAATAGGGCATCTGGGTGGCTCAGTTGGTTGAGCAACTGCCTTCAGCTCAGGTCATGGTCCCGGAGTCCCGGGATCGAGTCCCATATCGAACTCCTGGCTCTGCGGGAAGTCTGCTTCTCCCTCTGATGTTCTCCCTCTCATTCTCAGTCTCTCTTTCTCTAATAAATAAATAAAATCTTTAAAAAAATTAAAAATAAAACAATAAAATAGACCTTGATTGAGGATGAAAAGGTGAAATCAGTTATGTAAAAACGATGAGAATTAAGAGAGGCAAACCTAGAGGTAAGTTTATAGTGATTTGCTAAAACTTCCCCATTAAGGAGCGCCTCAGTGGCTCAGTGGGTTGAGCCTCTGCCTTCAGCTCAGGTCATGATCTCAGGGTCCAGGATTGAGCCCCGCATCGGGCTCTCTGCTTAGTAGGGAGCCTGTTTCTCCCTCTCTCTCTGCCTGCCTTTCTGCCTACTTATGATCTCTTGCCTCTCTGTCAAATAAATAAATAAAATCTTTAAAAAAAAAACTCCACTTAGAGTTGTCTGATATTAAAAGGTGCTTATTATGAAAAGTAAGTTGCTGAATATGTACAGAAGTACAGACAATATCCTAACACTCAAATTAGCTCGGTTAGAAATCCCTGAGTTCTTCTCTTAGAACCCTGTAGTCCATTGACTCTTCTGAAAAAGGCAAGAAGACCCAATGATCCTTTCACTTAAAATCAAACTTTGAGAGAGCTTTCACTTAAAATCAAACTAATGGAAACCTGACAATTTGCTTTTGTTTATTATTCAGCTTTATGTGAAAGTATCCTATTCAGTTAAAAATTTATTTTTAATTCCACTATAATTAACATATAGCAAAAGGGCAGAGGGAGAGAGAGAAACCCAACCAGATTCTGTACTGAGCATGGAGCTCAATCCCAAATCCTGAGATCACAACTTGAGCCAAAACCAAGAGTCCGACACTCAACCAACTGTGCCACCCAGGTGCCCCAACATACAGTCTTATATTAGTTTCAGGTATATGATACAGTGATTCAACAATTCTATACATTAGTCAGTGCTCATCACTACGAAGTGTACTCTTTAATCCCTACCACCAACTTCCCTTGTAACCATCAGTTTGTTCTCTATAGTTAAGAGTCTGTTTCTTGGTTTGTCTTTTTTTTTCTTTGCTTGTTTTTTTCTTATATTGCACATGAGTGAAATCATATAGTATCTGTCTTTCTCTAATTGACTTATTTCACTTAGCATTAACACCCTCTAGATCCACCCATGTTATTGCCAAGGGCAAGAGTTCATTCTTTGTTATGGCTGAGTAATGTTCCTATTCATTTTTGACAGAAAATGACAAATTATTGAGGTGTTCGGCTAGACTACATAGGTTTGAATAATGGCGCTCCTACCTCAGTGACTTGGAACAGTACCTAACACATAAAAAGCATATCTAAGTGTTTGCTTTTATTCTAATGAACCAAAGTGTATCTTTGATATAAATGTCAAGATCATTCATTCATTTTCTAGTCCATCTGACTAAACTTGAGAAAAGCCAAAACTTTCTGACAGATTAGTTTAAAACACCATTAGTTGGATCTAGCATTTTACCTACATATTAGAAATTTTCCTGATGTCTGGATGAATCACATTGAAACTAGCAATCATCTTTATGAGACCCTTAGGAATTATAAAAGTACAACATTCTATTACTATGTGCATACCATATAAAAAGTATTTATAGGGGTGTCTGGGTGACCCAGTCATTAAGCATCCACCTTCAGCTCAGGTCATGATCCCAGGGTCCTGGAATTGAGCCCCACATCCAGATCCCTGCTCAGCAGGAAGACTGCTTCTCCCTCTCCCACTCCCCCTGCTTGTATTCCCTCTCTTGCTATCTCTCTCTCTTTCTGTAAAATAAACAGGTAAAACTTTAAAAAAAAAGTATCTATAACATCTTATACAAGAGGTCAGGAAATTATTTTCTGAAAGGGTCAGATAGTAAATATTTTAGGTTTTGTAAGACATAAAATCTCTGTCACAATAACTCAATCCTGCCATTGTGATACAAAAGCAGTCACAGGCAACATATAAATGAATGTGCACAGCTACGTTTCAATAAAACTTTATTAACAAGAGTAGGCAGTGGGCTTTAATTTGTCAAATCCTGTCTTATACTACAGTTATCTATTTGTAGTCTGTGTATCCCCTAATGGTCTATATGCTCCTGGAGAACTGAAAATCTGTCTTACTTGTAAATCTCATCATCTTGCATAAAATTTAGTATAGTCCCTCACATATAGTAACAACCTAATAAGTAAAGAACTAATAAATAAATATCACGTCCGCATCATATGATTAGCTTGATTGATAGACAAGTTAAAACCCACCTGTCATAAAGATTCACCTATAATCAGGTGACAAATATTAGAAAAAACAAATATAAGAAGTAGTGCTCTAGGATGACAGAAGTATAATCCCTCAAGTGTCCCAAGTGTAATCCCTCAAGCTTTCTCTACCCATGTTAATGTTTTTGTCCTAGTCTCAAATTTTATACTTTACACCTAAACTAATTATTTTACCCTACCAGATTTAACCCATATAAAAGAACATTTTCTTTGTAATATACTGCATCTCAAAGTTTACCCACAATGTTTTTATATTATGTTGAATATTTAACATTGCCCTTCCTTTCACTTTAATAACTTCTCAAATATCCCAAGGTATCCTCTGAGACTTCAGAATCTAAACATGTAACCAAGTATTTATGTCAGTTCACCTTTTTAAATGTGCCAGTCCCTTTAAATCCTCAATTATTGTACTGTTCCTAAGACTTTTCTACAAACTCTCCCTCAAATCCTGGAAATTAGATGATCGGCCCTACTCTTGCTTCCTTCCCACAATTCAATAAGTTATTTTTTGGACCTAAAAGCATCCAGTAGTATTACAAACCACAATATATACTTTGCACATAAAACACAATAAATATTTATTGCCCTAATTTGTTGATATGGACTGCAAATTAAGGTTTCAATAATTTGTATTGTGCAATGACTCACCTTGTAAGCCACTTTAATTAGTACTAAAAATTAAGTAGTCACAATCACAGAAATTTTAAATTTCTAAGAAAATAAACTTTCAAATAGTTCAGTGGAATTTATTTACTTCAATTGCTGCATATACTAGAAACTAAGGAAATGTTTCATCTAAGGACATTTATAAGACAATCCTGTGTTAGTTTAAATTGAGTTCCTTTAATTTTTCTGTAACCATATTATTTCACTGAGATAAAACTGAATCATATATTAGAAGGGTTTTATTTAAAATGTCACTGATTCATGGGATGCCTGGGTGGGTCAGTCAGTTAAGCATCTAACTCCTGTTTTTGGCTCAGGTTGTGATCTCAGGATCAGAGGATGAAGCCACACATTGGGCTCCACACTCAGCACAAAGTCTCGTTGAGATTCTCTCTCCTTTCTCTGCCCTTCACACCTGCGTGCACTCTCTCTCTCTCTCAAATAAATAAATATGTAAAAATAAAATAAAACATCACTGATTCAGACTGATCTCTGACTTCCTGAGTATTATTTTATATACTAAACACAAAACATATATAAAGAACTATAGCCAGAAATGTCAAAACCTTTTCCATCATAATGCTTCAGAAAAACCGATCCTATGATGACTTCAACCATTCTGCAAACCAATCACAAAGAACATTCAGAATATAAAGTGCATGGCTGTGACATGTTTACTTTTCAAAAGTAGTTTTAAATAAAGATAGTGTGATTTTGGCAGTTCGTCATTCCAGTGTTTTAAATACACAGCTAATACTATTTAATTCAGCCTATATATCTCCTAATATATTTAGCAGATGACTGTTGTGTTTTTAAAAGATATAAATTTTCATTTACACTCTATGGACTGGAAATTGCTTTAAGAAACATCAAAACAATGAGCAGCACTAATAATAGATCTTATTAACATATTCCACAATCTCAAAATCTCATCTGCAACATACAGCTAATTTTAAGGTAATTATTCCTCCTTTATAAGTTAAAGTTAAAATTTCACAAAGAATTTTTCCTGTATGAACAAAGTAAGTCTTCATTTTTACTCAAGGAAGAAGGGTCAGGTCATTTGACCACCAGCCATCCATAAATACATTATTCAAGAGCCTTATAACAAATAAAATTATAGCTACACTAGGCATATGCTCAGTAGTGTCTCTGTCTAGCTATATGATCTTGTTAGGGTCACTTAAAAATCTTATCTCAGATTTCTGTATGTGAAAAGAGATAGCACCTACTCACAGAAGCTTTTAGAATACACCTAATTCATAATGTCAAGGGTATTAAACGTTCAAAAATCATTTTAAGTTTTTTCAAATTTTTACTTGAAGTCTTTCCTAATAATTTCTTAATCCTCAGATTTGATAGGAGAGGCACATACTTGTCTCCATTTTCCTCATGGCACACTGAATGATTTGAATATTTCCCATAGTAGTATTCCAAACTGGTATATCATGGTAATCTTGCTCAAGAATGAGGCTTCAAATCCTAATATGTCTTCTATAGAAGATGTGTACCTTTAATTATTCCAAAAGTAATTAAACACACTACAATGACTGTAAGTCAAAAATGCCAGAATTTTCCCCCCTAGTTTGTAATGTGGTAAAAACAAAATTTTTCCCCCTAGTTTGTAATGTGCCCCTCACCCCATCTCTATTTGTCCTTATGCTATCAATGGATGTCCTGGACTTCAAAATTTATAAAAGTAAATCCCAAAATAGTCCTCTAATAAATTAAGTCTATTCAATTTTAAGTGTTAAATCATATCTAGAAAAAGGGCTGATACATGAAATTGATGACAGAAATAACAGAAGCCATCACAAGACCCTTTTAGTAATATGACATCATAATATAAATCTTCAAAATGCACTTTTCTAGATTTCTTTCCAAATAAAAATACCTAGAAATCCAGTAAAGTTTTAAGATCTTGGTAGAAATGAGAAAAAAAATCCAATGTCTATCTCACTGTAATTTTTAATTTCAATACAAATTATATTTAAACCTGGGTATACATTATATAGAAGTTATTTTCTTACAAACAGGAAATTGTGATCTATTTTAAAACTGGTAACTTCAAGCAATTCCAAAAAACCAAAATTTGAATCATCCTTTCCTTGACAAAATAACAAATATAAGAAAAATCCAAATATAATTTAACTTAAATTAGATTTAAATATCTTAAAACATTAAACAAGGATTTTCAGGATTTTTTTTACCTGCTTTTTCAGAAATTCTTTTAATCTTCCCCATCTATCATTTATAATACCAATTTTACCAATCTAATATTTTTAATTATAAAATTCCCAAAAGAGTAAACAAAATAACTATGAAGAGGCTATTAGTATCAAATGTATAATCTAACACTATCTATTTTAAACTTGAAACTCTCTTAGGAACACAAATAAAGTAAATGTTTTGCAGTTGTATTTTATAGAGTTTTTACATGAACAACTATTTACGTCTGGTATTACCTCAGACAAATGAGTCATTTCTTGCTGCAATGCATTCATTGCATTAGTCTGCACTGCATTCAAACATACATTTGTATTCATTGTGTTGAAGCAAAAATAACTCAAGAATATCTAATATTACATCAAATTTCTCAGAAAATTTTCTCTGAAGTAAATATTACAGAAATCAGAAAAACTATATGGACTATCTTAAAGAAGGAGAAAGACATTCCACGCTCATGCATTAGAAAAACAAATATTGTTAAAATGTCTACACTTCCCAAAGCCATCTTTGCATTTAATGCAATCCCTTCAAAATACCAAGAGCATTTTTTACAGAACTAGACAAACAATTATAAAATTATAAAATATGGAAACAGAAAAGACCCTGAATAGCCAAAGCAATCTTGAGAAAGAAAAGCAAAGCTTGAGGCATCACAATTCTGGACTTCTAGTTATATTACAAAACTGTGGTAATCAAAACAGTACGGTATAGGCACAAAAATAGACACAGATCACCATTACAGAATAGAAAACCCAGAAATGAACCCACAATTATCCGATTAATCTTTGAAAAAGCAGGAAAAAATACCCAATGGGAAAAAGACAATCTCTTTAAGAAATGGTGTTGAGAAAACTGGACAGCAACATGCAAAAGAATGACACTGGGCCACTTTCTTACACCATACACAAAAGTAAATTCAAAATGGATTAAAAATCTAAATATGAGACCTGACACCATAAAAATCCTAGAAGAGAACATAGGCAGTAATGTCTCTGACACTGGCTGTAGCAACTTTTTCTAGCTAGGTCTCCAAAGCAAGGGAAATAAAAGCAAAAATAAATTATTGGAACTACAGCAAAATAAAAACTTCTACACAGCAAAGGAAACAATCAATGAAACTAAAAGACAACCCGAAATGGAAAAAGACATTTGCAAGTGACATATCTGATAAAGGGTTAATATCCAAAATATATAAAGAACTAATACAACACCTAAAAACAATCCAGTTAAAAATGGGCAGATGTCATGAACAGACATTTCTCCAAAGAAGACATCCAGATGGTCAGCCAATAGACACATGAGAAGATGTTCATCATCACTTCCATCAGGGAAATGCAAATCAAAACTACAATGAGCTATCACCTCACACCTGTCAGAAAGGCTAAAATCAATAACACAAAAAAACAACAGATGGGGGCGCCTGGGTGGCTCAGTCGTTGGGCCTCTGCCTTTGGCTCCGGTCATGATCCCGGGGTGCTGGGGTTGAGCCCCGCATCGGGCTCCCTGCTCCGCAGGAGGCCTGTTTCTCCTTCTCTCCCTCCTCCTGCTTGTGTTACTCTCTCACTGTGTCTCTCTCTGTCAAATAAATAAATAAAATCTTTAAAAAAAAAACCAGATTTTGGTGAGGATGTGGAGAAAAAGAAACCTCGCACTGTTGGTGATAACGCAAACTGGGATAGCCACTGTGGAAAACAGTATGGAGGTTCCTCAAAAAGTTAAAAATAGAACTACCTTACGATCCAGCAACTGCACTACTGGGTATTTACCCAAAGAATGCAAAAACACTAATTCAAAGGGATACATGCACCCCTACGTTTATAGCAGCATTATTTACAATAGCCAAGATATGGAAGCAGCTCAAGTGTCCACTGATTGGTAAATGGATAAAGGAGGTGTTTTATATATATATACATATATATATAATGGAATATTATTCAGCCATAAAAAAGAATGAAATCTTGTCATTTGCAACAACATAGGTGAAGCTAGAGAGTATAATGCTAAGCAAAATTAAGTCAGAGAAAGACAAATACCATATGATGTCACTCATATGTAGAATTTAAGAAACAAAACAAATGAGCAAAGGGGGAAAATGAGAGAAACAAATCAAGAAACAGACTCTTAATTACAGAGAACTGATGCTTACAGAGAAGAGGTGGGATGGGACTGGGTTAAGTTCATGATGGGGATTAAGAAGTGTACCTCTTACGAGCACTGGATGATGTATGGAACTGTTGAATCACTAATTGTACACCTGACACTAATATAATACTATATGTTAACTAGCTGGAATTAAAAACTTTGAAAAAAGAAAACTATATAGACTCAAAAGAAAAAAACCCGAGACATAATTGGATAATCTCAAGCAGACTCCATGCTGAGTGTGGAGCCTGCCATGAGGCTCAGTCTCACAACCTGAGCCAAAATCAAGAGTCTGATATTTAACCCTAGGTGCTCCTCAACATATTTTTAAAATAATATTCTTTTTTTCCAACATTCTTTTTAAAGATTTTTATTTATTCATTTGAGAGAGAGAGAGAGCAGAAGTGGGGGAGAGGAGCAGATGGAGGGAGAAGTCTGAGCAGGGAGTCCAACATGCGGCTCAGTACCAGGACCCTGGGATCAAGACCTAAGCCAGAGGCAGACATTTAACCAACTGAGCCACCGAGGCACCCCTCAGTGTTCTTTTTAACAGAACAATTTTCTTTTTCTGATTATAAAAGAAGTAAATGTTCATTCTAAAAAAAATTAACATGAGTAAAGAAGACCCAATCACATCACTTTTAATATTTTAAAAAACAACCATTTATACTGTTAAACAAGGTTCTGAATATTTTAAATTAATACAGCTAAACTAGCACTGGATAAAACCCATTTACAAGAAACAATGAAAAGGGAATCTGGTTTTGTTTGTTTGTTTGTTTGTTTGTTTTCTTTTCTAATCATTTAGTTTTCCTCAGTGTCTACATATTTGGTTGTAGAGCATGCCACTTTCTACACATTCTTCTTAATCCAAAAAAAATTTTTGTTCAGGGAGAAGAGCAACTGTTGAAATCTATACATCAGAATATCACATCAACTCAGTAACATAAGCTCCTATGCACTGCAATGGCCCAACCTAAACATGTTGTACTAGCAAATTCCCTGCATCTTAACCTCATTTATTTATCACACACTTTTATCTTTTTCATCTCTAATGATTGCCTCCTGGGGTGGAGAGAGACAGAGGAAAGTCCTCAAGGGCAACAAATTCATTTATTTCTAAACTCACAAATCACTGCTATATGTACAAGGAACCTGCTGGTTAATCATTGTTTCTTCCAGGTAACACGTATGTAACAAAATATCTTAGATTCCATTTCGGTAAGTGAAGAAAACTAAAAGGTAAAGATAAATGGCAAAACACTCCTGAACAATCCGTTCCTACTACTGCCAACATGACAAAAGAAAAATGTTTAGGCATATTTTAATACAATCAGGTAAGGAGGTAAGTCACTCTCAGAAGCTTCCCAACAACTGCTTGTTAGTTTACCCTTAATCTCAAATGTCTTCATGAATAATATTCCTGGAAAATGAGCTTTCAGAAATTTTGAAAGTCTCTATATTTAAAAACATTTGAATTTAAGCCTAAATTTGAGTTTAAACAGATACAAAAAAAAAAAAAAAATGCCATTTCAGGAAACTCTTAAACTCAGTGGATTAATTCTGTTATAAAATGTAACTTTCTTAAATTGGAATTAGTGATCTTTAAACTGTGATGGCAACAAATATGGCAGCCACAATGAAACAGGAGCTACCACATTCTGAATGTTTTCTATGTGCCAGGAGCCATGCTGGGCACATAGACTACACTACCTTGTTCAGTCCTCAAATCCAGCGTAACAATAAGGTATAAGTCTCTGGGTTTTACTGATGAGAAAACTGAGGACTTGGTAGCTTACCTACAGCCAAACAGCTTCTGCAGGCCAGGATTTCAGTCCAGGTTTCATACACGTGGGTTATAAAGACTTCCAACACTACGTAACTTTAGAAATGACTCCACAGATAATAGAACCACCAGTAATAAACGACAGCGTTACTGTTTGGCTGTCACTTAGAACCAAACTGGATAATTACCACCGAATATAATATAATGATGAGAATAATAGTTATGCTTTCTATGCTTAAAACACAATCTAAAAAAGACAGTTGTTTCAAAATAAGTATTACCTTATTATATAAACACATTAAAATACATCAAAAGGATGTTATGTGGCTTGCCTTGGAGTTGCATGTGAAAGATTATAAAAAATGAAAAATCTAAACCTAGAACTTGCCTTATAGAGGCTCCTCTTGCAGCTCATGGTAAAGCTTTCCTTCTCTACTCTCCTTCACCAAACATTTTTTTTCTATAAGAAATGTATAGAGATCCAAAGAATCTATTCAACAAAAACTTAACAGAAGTGAATAAAGGCAAATCAAGGAAATGCCATGTCCTAGGGCTTCAGTTCGATTATGAGTAAACTGGCAAGTTTGGGCTTACCAGATTGGTGTTTTAATAAAAGAAATTTGTAAGATCAAGGAAAAATATATCACAAAACATAGAAAGGACTAAAGCAAAAGATTTAGGCGAGGAAAAAAAAATAAAACTCGAGAAATTTTATAAAGACAAGGTACAGACAGAGGTACAAAGGTGTGAAGCCTTTTGAGGAAAAAAGAAAAAAGAAAGAAAACCAGTAGAGCACAGCAGTTCAATGCATAAGCTTTGGCTCCAACCCAGCTAAGTGTGAATGAACCTCGGTTACTGACTAACCGAGGGACCTGACATTAATTACCCTTCTTTAGTTTGTTCATCTCTAGGAGAAGAATAATAACAGTACCTATCTGAAAGGGATATAATGAGGATTAAATGTTATAATATATGTACAACTTAACGCAGTGTTAAAACTTGACACAGATTGTTATTAATTATAAAGAGGAAAAGCCAGAAGAGGAAAATGCAATAAACACAGCCTCAGGTTTCCTGTACAGAGACCTACTGAGTCCTTTCTAAGTATATTTACACATCAAACTAAAGGAATCAAAATCTGATTCCCAAATAATGCATATTGGGTTGAAGACTCTATTTGTGACAGCTGAAAAGTTAGAAGTATTATGCTTTCTTGAATTTTGTTTTCCTTGAACTGGGCTTAACCTAAAAAGGCTCATTTTAACTTATCCAAGATGTCATTGGCAAACATAGAGATAAGAATATACAAAATCCAAATCACAGAAATGTGAAACAATTAAATTTTGATTCCCAAATAAGCAAACTCTTACTCTAAGTGAATGTTTATTAAACTGAAACAAAGTCTGCTTTTGATATATAGAATACTATTTTATTCTTTATTTTAAACCTTTCTTACATGTTTAAAAATATACATGGGTTCAGAACAACCTCAATAAAATGATGACATTTTCTATTAAAGGACCTCTGAAGTCAAACCACTAGTATGCAAACACAGTTGGCTTCCAATTTGAAGTCATAGGCACATTTCATTAAATGCATTTCATAAAACAAAGAAATCAAAATGCTGAGAAGAAAAATACTCAGTAGTTTGATATAAACTTTAAAATATCTGTCAGGCAGGAAACTTACAGTAAAAAAGTAAGATTTAGATGTTTTACCACTCACACCTGCTTCACTACTAATTCCCCAAATGCCATTTTGCTACATCTAAACCCCTGACAATTTATTAGACAATTCCATGTAGCACACTAAAAAATAAGTTAATTTAATCTTTGCGTATGAAAACAGATCATTACAAAAGAAAATACTGACAGCTCTTACCTGTATTTGATAATTAAGTATATCATATTCTCAGCAGTACTAAGAATGCAGCTTGGTCTAATATAAATATCTAAATAACAACTACACAAAAGTATTTTTCTCTTCAAAGAAGTTTTTGTATATTTTTTCCAATGTTGATGACTTAAGCAACATTGATCTATATATTGTGCTAAGAAAACATTAGGCACAGACCACATAATATAATTTACATTTCCTTTGTTGTAAAAAATATAGTATATGCAAATGCATATCATACAAATGATTGGTGGACGCAACACTAAGCTTTGTAAACCTAACTCAAAAAGGTTAATATTTACTCTTAAGGGGGAAAGGAAAAGGGAACACACTCAGTGTGGTCTGAAGGGCAATCAATACCTCACTTCTGGGTGAATATTCTGCATCTGCATTAGAATTATTTGTGGATTTTCTTAAAGAAAAACAAAGCTTTATTATAGCAAAAAAAGCCCACTTTGGGCACATGAACTGAACGAAAAGGAATCAGTTAAAAATGTTTACAAAAGCTATTAAAGATATTTAACACAAATCTCAAACAAGCTATAGATTGCTTTGTTGGAAGGAATAGATTATTTAACATTATGATTGCTTTATATGGTAGATTCTTTCATTAGCTAAGACACTTTTGGATTAAGGTACCGAAGGATGCAGATCAAGAAAAATGGAGAGGAAAAAAAATAGCAGGCTGTCAGAAAGGGGGTGGAAGGGCTAAGCATAATTTTACCCAGAAGAAACAAAAATACTGTTTCTTTTTGTTTATAGCAGAAATTTTACGCTGTGGATATTATAAAAACACAAGCGAAAGGGTTATGTGGCAGGTAATAAAATACAATGCTTACTACGCATCCTTCATGGAGAAACCACTTATAGATTGCAGATTAGTATGCTAAAAAGTATACTTTGATGCAAAAACTTGTACTTTGCCACATATATAATATGTAGCATTTTCCTAGAAAGGGCAATTTATGTAAGTAATTTCCACAAGCACAAAGAGAGTGAGAGAGACAGAGACAGACAAAATGAGAGGCAAAGACAGAGGAGAGAGCTCTGTCAGAGAGGACAGAGATGCCGAGGGGCTTTGCTCATGTCCTGTGGAAGATCTGAGATACTTTTTTCAGTATTTTTTTCATCCTCAGTGCTTAATTTTAACTGTACATTTATATTCACACACTATAATTATCTCATGAGATTACCCTCTATACATTCTTTTCTCTAGTTCCCCCCCCACCACCATGGAAAAAGAGGAAAAAAAAAAAAAAAGAAACCTCTTGTCTCTTCATCTCGTAGTCAACTATTCAAGTAAACATTGCTCAAGTGGCGAATTTCCAGATGAATCAAGAATGCAATCCAAAACCCCTATCAGATTACATTTGATTTCTATACAGTTCTATTCAAATGGAGCAGGAATTAGCCCGTTTCCTAGGTTTGGGGTCTCGTGCTTCCTGATCCTTCACACACATACAAGATGTGCACATTGTCTCGGACAGTCTTCGGAGGCCTAGCCGGAAAACACTGTTGGAAAGGCTATAGATTACACAGTTACAAAAACTATTACTTATAGCAAGCCAGGTTGTTAGGAAGGACAGCGTTGGATTATCCAAGACCCGGGAGCTTTCTAGAAGAAAGTAAATTATATAAGGAAGCCACAGCATGTAAAACACACTGGTTATTCGAAACAAAACCATGGCGTAGCGACGGTCGGGGCTGTGTCCAGTCTCTCCAGAGGCATCCACCTCATGGCTAGGAAATCGGGCCCTCCGGTCATTTATCTCTTTGGTGTGCTGCCGGCAAATTTTGAAAATATGGAAGTAAGTGAAGCAGACAACAAAGGCAGCAGGAGCATAAAGTAAACAAACAATGAAGCCAGTAAAATAGGCACTGGTGAGCCAAGAGGTGGCACACCATTCAAAAATGTCACCGTGGTACCCTGGTTTCCCCCAGCCAAAAAAGGAAGGCAAGAAAATTAGGCAAGAGTAGATCCAGATTAAAATAATGCAAATTCTCAGGCGACAAGGAGTGACCAGTTGATTGTAGGAAAGAGGCTTGGTTATTGCAAGATAGCGGTCCACACTTATGCAAGCAAGACATGCCATAGAAACACTTTTTAGAACGGAGATGATATATCCAAAAACCTGGCAAGTCAGTGACTCATGGATACCTGTGGAGTAGTGAAGAAGTGAGAGAGTAGGAACCAAGCAGCTAACTCCAACGAAAAGATCAGCATATGCCATTGTCTGAATAAAGTAACTGGTGGTATAATGGTGCAGGAGTGGAGCACAGTGAAAGACAAAGATGACCGTTAAATTCCCGGCAATGATTAGAAATGTCAGCAAGACAATAACAACGGTCTCAAAGATGCAGACATCCACTGCACTGTAGTAGCCAAATCCAAGTGGGCAGGAGTGACGTTCAGACACATTCACAATGCCACTGCTCATGTTCAAGATGCTCCATTCAGTCCACCTGGATTCATTCATGGCTTGGAATTAAGGGAGCGTGTAGCCTTGGCTCCAGCAAGCAGGTGCCCTGTCCAGCATGTGTTAAACTCTGCACATTAGTGTCTTGGGATCAGCTTCGGGAGACAGCGGCAGTGCTTCTGTCACAGCTGAGCCTCCCAGACAGTGCTCAAGCCTCTTCATCAGCTCAGTGCAGCAGTGACACATCTCAACTTTTGGGGGGGAAGAAAGGGAGGTAAGCTAGAAAGGAGGTGAAAAAAGGTCACTGATTAGCCTCCTCCAGTGCTCTCAAAACAACTTTCTCAAGACACAGGCACTTCTAGAGAGAATGGATTTCTTAGTACCTTGCACTATGAAAAATTAAATCTGTAAAAAGAAAAAAAGACCTATTGCCAGGGAAGAAAAGCCTCTGTGGGCTGTTTGGTCTCCTCAGAAAGGTAGTTTGTTAGGGATCAACTAGAACAAATGAGAAAAGAAAGTCTTAAATTGTCTCAGGCTTCCTGCTTCATCTATCATGGGAAGTGGGTTCATACTGTATAATTTAAATAATTAAGCTCTAAGATCGAGTTGCAAATCTAGGAAAAAGTTCACTGCAGCAAAGAGTGTCTTTGGGCTCAGTTCAGGGTTTGATGCTGGTGGATCAACTTCATGATCTATTTCTCTCTCATGTCTCAAAAAAGCTAACTCCCTCCACAAACACACACACAACGTTAATTCTAAAAGACTCAGCTCTACTTCGGCACAAAGGAGCAGAACAGAGGTAACAGACCCCAGATTGCCTTATAACTCTCACGAGGAAGTAAAAGTCTATTTCCAGTAGGGAAGATAATATACAATGGCTTAACACCTGACAAAAGATGATAAACTTTAAAGTTGTAATGCTGCATGTAATCTTTTAAGTATTCAGATGAAAACAGCTTTAGTCCCTCACAATTACTAGTGCTACCACCAACAATGTAACTTATACTTTTTCCTTTTCCAAGGGAAAATAAATAACTGTTATGAATTTCAGCATTAGTGACTGAAAGTAACTTTCATTATCTGATATGCCACCTTCCTTACAATGGAGCATGATCATAAAATACATAGCTCAAAGTTATTTCTCACTTTCACAAGCACACATATATCTCACACATATATATGTAAAGATATATGAAATTTAGACAATAGAAACTTTCCTATATACTCCAAGCTTATGTGACCAGAAATGCTGCCATTATTTATTACTTAGGAATTTCTAGTAGGCTTCATAGTCTCTGTTTCTAGATCTCTTCTATTTTCATCAGAGGATTAACACATTAGATCATTACTTTGACTAAATCTTCTGAAAGTGGAAAATTACCTTGTTTGTTATATTTGCAGTTACATAGCAGCCATATGTTAAGAAAATGCCTCTTCTATTTCTGTGTTCTATTTTGAGCAAGAGCTCAATTAATACAGGGGCCATTAGGTAGGTTATAAGATGGTCTTATTTTAAAATACCTCTAAAGCATCAAGATGAGTTTAAATCCTAGAGTTTGAAATATTGAAAGGCTTGCAGGACAGACTCCATCCAAAAGGCTTCCAAGGTCATTCTGGTATCAGGTGAACATTTGTCAAAAATCTTTTTTAAAGTACAGGTATTTCAGAGAGTTTCCTGTCAGTCTTTGTTGTCATACCTCTTGAAGAAATAACATTGCTTTAGAAATAAAAACATTTCCTTCAGGAACAAAGCAGCAGCTTAATAGAAAGCATTCTTCTGAAAGTTATTTTCTCATGCACCACCAAGTCATTCAGGGAAGTCTTTCTTCTTTTGTAACATCCACAGGATATTCCTCCTTGCACATTCCTAGTTTCACTTATCACAAAATAGTTCTCTTCTTACAGGAATACGGCAATGCTTCTCACCTACATTCACTCTTATCAGCAGCTAGGCTGGGCTGCTTGCTTCGGAAGTCCGATTTACTGTGATGCAGTCACCAGGATGCTGTCGGTAGATTCTTCACAATCTCTCAGTATCACTGCCTCCACCTGAGCCGGAGCCCTGCTCCTCCTCCTCATCCTGAGCTGATGCAGAAGAACTCACCATCAGAAAGGTGACTCGGTCCTCCTGCCCCAATCAACAGCACAGCCAATGGCTACTGCAGCTGAAACTGTCACTAGGTAACAGTTGCCAGGCACATGCAGGCTTATAGACTTACTCGGCAAGCTCCGATCAAGATTGACAAGAGAAGACAATGCAACTGACCGATCCTTATAACATATTAATGGCATGTGTGAATCTCTAGAGGTAGTCTCTTTATAGCATTTGTAAAGATTATTTCCTATGGACAGGACAGAAAAAAACAAAAACCAAAAAAGCACTGGGATACACCTTTAAACCCTGTAGAGAAACTACCACGAGGTACTATGACACTAAAAAGTCAGCAGAAATCTAATGCTTACTGGCAGAAAAATGTATTAATTATTAAAAATCAGCTAAGTCTTCGTGAACTCAAGTGATAGAGCTACTATTTTTACTCTCTAAAATATAGTTATATTTTGATTAATAGAAGTTAAGTGATTTAATAATCTCTCCAATCCCTGGCATACCCACACTAAATTGCTGAATTTAATGTATTTAATTGTATAAACAAAGCATTGGAACTAACACCTCTATGCTAAAATCTATTTGGGGAAATATTTAAGGTTAAATGTGAATTCTGAAAAGTAGGTATTAGAAATAAGTAGAATGACCACTCTACTTTTTAATCTACTATGAAAAACACTCAGAGTCAAAGAACTCTGTCATATAGTGATTGAGCTAATCATACCCAAGTTAGAAGAAAGCAAATGAAGCTCCTTTACCTGATGGGAGATGAAAAACATTTCCATTTATTTTGACTTACTATAGACAAACATTCTCTATTTTAAGCATATTTTTATGGGGTCAGCATTTTTCTTTAAAGTGACTTAAAACTAATTTACAAATTATTTCAGAATCAAATAAGGAAAATTAAAATGAAAACATAAGATAACTAACATCTGTTGAGCACATTCTGTGTGCCAAGCATTATGCTATATGCTTTATATATAGTCTCTCTATAAAAACCTTAAATCTTTATGGAGTAGGTATCCATCATTATCATTTCCCAAAAGAAGAAGATGGGTACTAGAAAAGGTAAGTATAACTTACCTACTAGAGTCATGAAACTAGCACTGAAACAAAACTGTCAAAACTGTCATTCCTAACACCATATTGATGAACCTCTCTCTCTCTCTCTCTCCCTTTCCTTTCAACTGATGGCGGCCACTAAGGAAATGTCTAAGAAGAATTATTTTGGATTTCTTTTTTTTGTTTTTAGATTTCATTTAAATTCAAGTTAGTTAACATATAGGATATTATTATTTTCAGGGGTAGAATTTAGTTATTCATCAGTTGCAGGTAACACACACTGCTCATTCCAACAAGTGCCCTCCGTAATGCCCATCATCCATTTACCCCTTCCCCCATCTACCTTCCCTCCAGCAACTCTGTTTCCTATAGTTAAGAGTCTCTTATGGTTTGTCTCCCCCTCTGATTTCATGTTATTTTATCTTTCCTTCTCTTCCCTTATCCCTGTGTTCACCAATTTTGTTCCTTAAAATGATTTTTAAAGAACAGAAAACCCTATTTTTTTTCTCCATGTTGAACTGCCTTACAGGAAGGCCATATTATTGTTAAAAATCTTCAGAGGCTTAGCTGAAATACAGAATGGAAGCACATTTCTCATTACCAGAATAATTTATAAAACAAGTTAGAATAACAATCGTAGAATGAGTACCATGTTGAGCTTTGAAAGTAAATATTTAAATGTAATACAAAAGGCTAGAAGGTCCTATTTTACAGGGAAGTATTTTGACTTTTAGGGATACCTAAAAGCATTAAAATCAAACAAGACTGGAATTAACTAACATTCCCTTTTACAATAATAATAAATATTCAAAATAAAAATTACATTTGATAAATATTCATGAACATGACAGATCCCAACCCCGTATTTAAAAAAGTTAAATACTAAGCTTTACTATAAAACCATAAAAAAATAAAACACTATCAATTATTAAAGTTACCCATGTCACCAAAATTTAAATAAACCATTTACAAGGATAGACTTTACGTATATTTTTTAAAGATCTACTCTTTTTTTTTTTCTAAAGATTTTTATTTACTTATTTGAGAGAGAGAGCATAAATGGGTTGCGGAGGAGAGGGACAAAGAGAGAGGGAGAAACAGACTCCCTGTTGAGCAAGGAGCCCAATGCGGACCTCGATCCCAGGACCCTCGGATCATCATCTGAGCTGAAGCCAGATGCTTAACTAAGTCACCCAGGCGCCCCTATATTTTACATATTTTTAAAATAGCTTTGAATGTAGTATTTCCAAAATCAGGGAAATGGCAAAAAATTCTCACAAGGAAACTCAAATACTAAATTCCTTTAGTTTGACACATTTATTTCCAAAAACTATCACTGACAGGGATTTGAGTCTATGAATACTCTAATCCATAATTGTACATGCTTTCAAAGGTATAATGATAATATAAGAAAGAGTTCAAGTAGAGCCTTTGATGCACTAAACTCCCTGCTTTCCTTCTACCAACTTCCAAAAAACTTCAATGGTTCTAACAAGATAATTTTTTTTTTTTTAGAGATTGACTTGCTCCCTCACCTTCCTTTTTTCTGATCTGATTATAATAGGAACTAATTTATAATGTGAAGCTCTAATAACAAAAAGGCATTAATATCATATATTTACATAGCTCATTACATAAAGCATTCTTTGTTTTAAGTTAGGCATAATTCTCTTCAGGTTAGGGGCCATTAGGTGTTTTATTATTGCCATTCTTATGCAATTCTCTTTTTTTTTTAAGATTTTATTTATTTATTTGAGAGAGAGAGAGAGAGAGAGAATGAGAGAGAGGAAGAGGTCAGATGGAGAAGCAGACTCCCCGCTGAGGAGGGAGCCCGATGCAGGACTCCATCCAGGGACTCTAGGATCATGACCTGAGCCGAAGTCAGTTGCTTAACAACTGAGCCACCCAGGCGCCCCTTCTTATGCAATTCTTATTGCAATCATTATCAACCACCTCCCTCTCCTTTCAACTGAGGAATGCTAGTTGGGAAATATCTAAGAGGAATCATTATTTGGGATACTTCAGAATAACTTCTAACAGCAAAACATATATAGCTTTATGAGATGACACACACCACAGCTGTTTGATTTCTTATTTATATCATAAGTATGTTTTATATATTCTTTTATATGTATCGATATTTCATCATTAAACATCTAAACATTTCAGGCAACTACTCAATAGGGCCTAAATAACAAAATAACAGAAGGACATCAGCATCAATGGTAAATAAGATAGATAGTAGGCAATGATTATCAAAGAGAACTATATAACCAATATAATACTGTAAAAAATAAACAGATATAGAAACATCAAACATTTTTAAAGGTACAGAAAAGGTGTATACATTCAGAAATGGAATGTATCTATTTCTTCAACTACTCCTCCCATCTGTTAACTTTTCTTCATCTCATTATCTTTTTTCTTTAAGATTTATTTATTTGACAGAGAGAGAGAGAGAGAGAGATCACAAGCAGGCAGAGAGGGGGAAAGCAGGCTCCCTGCTGAGCAGAGAGCCCGATGCAGGGCTTGATCCCCAGACCCCAAGTTCATGACCTGAGCCAAAGGCAGAGGCTTTAACCCACTGAGCCACCCAGGCGCCCCAAGCTAGCATTATCTCCTGTGTGGGCTTATGCGGTGGCTTCCAGTGTGGTCTTCCTGAGTTGCCTGTGACCTCTCTTCAATCCATTATGCACAAACAGACAAAACATTCTTTCCAAAAATGCAAGCCAAATGATACCACTACCCTTTAAAAATACTTCAATAGGAAGTTTTCACACTGCACTTAGGATAAAGTCCTAACAGGTCCTATAAAATCTGTTTTCTACATATCCAGCCAATCTTGCTTCTTTTCTATATTGTTCAGGATTAGCTAAACCTCCCCCTATTCCACCCATCCTCTTGTCCCACAGATATCTGCTAGGTTCTCTACTGCCTCAGGACATGTGGACCTGCTGCTTACTATGCCATCACACTTTTTTAGTTAATTCAGGTGCAACCTTCAGGTTTTGTTCAAATACCACTTTCTCACAGATACATTTCTTGAATTCCCAGATTAGACCAGATTCCATACTTATCATAGTTTGTAATGACCTAGTTCATTCAATTTTATCTTCCTATCTAGACTGCCAGCCCCATGAGAGGAGAAATATCTGTATTATTCCTCATTATATCCTAAGTACCTACTTTACACTGTCGGACATAAAATTGGAGCTAAACAAGTAAGTGTTTAATATGACTTTAATATAAGGCACATAAAAATAGCTTGAAGAGTCTATAAGACAGAAAAACACCAATAACCAGTTTCTGCAAAGCTCAGAGTTCCTTGCAATCCCCCTTGAATGACATTCAAGCTTCACAAGAAATTCATAAAGTATATAACCTAAATGCAGAGGGAGAATAATTAGCGTCCTAATATATTCAAATTAAGGGAAATACTATTCATCTATACCTCTACCCAAATCCAGTTCAATATGAGTATTTGACTAGTGCTTTGAAAAATCCTATCTAGCAGGGGATAATGATTATTGACTTATTTTAAGAATGACAAATGCTACAAAATACTGTATCAATATATTTTAAATGCAGTATCAAAGCAACTTGGTCTAAATTCTAAAAAAAAATAAACAATCTGAAGTAGCACATATTACAATCCACTGATTTAGTGATCTCTCAAGGACAGAAAACAAGTTTATATTATTAACTTTACTTCATTATGACAAGTTATTAACAATTACAAATAGTTAACAAATATTAAATGAGTGGGACTACCGAAAAAAAACTTCCTCAACCTGCTAAAGATACTCCATGGAAAAACCTGTAGCTAGAACAGTATTTCATGGTGAAAGAGTAAACGCTTTCATTTTAAGACAAAAATAAGACAAAGATGTCTACTCTTAACCACTTTCATGCACTTTGTACTGGTGGTCCCAGCAGTGTAATAGGCAAGAAAAAGAAATAGCTAAGCCATACAAGAATAGGAAGACATGATTGCATACATAAGAAATACTTTAAAAATCTAACCCAAAGACCATTAGAACTAAAGAGTAAATCTTGTCCAAATACAAGGTCAAAACACAAAAATCACTGAATTTCTATATACTTGCAACAAACTATGGTAAATGAAATTTTAAAACAATAAACCATTTACAGAAAATACCAATAAAGTTAACAAAAGATGTGTAAGACCTCTACCCTGAAAATTACAAAATTAAAAAGTCCTAAGTAAATGGAGAGATATATCACCTTTATGGGTTAGAAGACTCAATACTGTTAAGAATGTTAGTTTTTCTCAAATTTATGGATTTATTGCTATTTGTAGAACTAAATAGTTGATTCTAAAATTTACACATAAATAAAAAAGGGCCTGGGGTAGCTAAAACAATCTGGGGAAAGGAATTTTTAAAAGCTAGAAGGCTGCCACAACCTGATTTCAAGACTTACTATAAAGCCACAGTAATCAAGACTGGCATAAGGATAAACAAATAAGTCACTGAAAAGAACAGAGTCCAAAAATAAACCCACACTTACCAACTGAATTTTAAAAGACTAAAACAAGTCAAGAGGAAAAGAAAATCTTTTCAGTAAGTGTTACTAGAAAACTTTGGATATCTGGGGAAAAATTAACTTAGACCCTATCTCATACTAGAAACAAAAATATGTTTAAGATAATCATAGATCTAAACATAAAAATTTTAAATTATAGGTATGTAGTTTCTAGAAGAAAACATACTAGAAGGAGAATATCTTCATAACATGTAAGTAGACAAAGACTTCTTTAGATATAGAAAGCAGTAACTATAAAAGTAAAGTGTAATAAATTATACTTAAAATCAAAACTCTGCTTTCCAAAACATATTAAGAAAATCAGTAAGTCAAAAGACTAGGAGAAGATATTAGCAAAACATTATCTAACAAAAAATTTGTATCTCAAATTAATAACTGAATCCTATAATTTGTTAGTAAAAATACAAAGAACCCAATTAAAAATAGGGAAATGCTGTCACAACACTACCAAAAAAGACATACAAATGGCTGTAAAAAAAAGGAAAAAGTGCTCAAGCATCAATGGTCATCAAGAAAAGGCAAAGTAAAATCACAATGAGATATAACTATCTGCCCACTAGAATGGCTAAAATTAAAACACTGTAAATACTAAATATTGTTAAGAATGCACAATTCAAACTCTTATAAATTGTTAGTGGTAATGTAAAATGGCCCGACTTTTTTTTTTATTATTTTTTTCACTGTTCTATTAGTTTCGGGTGTACAATATAGTGATTCAACAATACCATACATCCCCTGGTGCTCATGACAGGTGCACACCTTAACCCCCATCACCTATTTCACCCATCCCCACCTCCTTCCCCTCTGTAACCATCAGTTTGTTCTCTATAATTAAGAGTCTACTTCTTGATTTGTCTTTTTGCCTTTGCTTGTTTTCTAAATTACACACAAGTGAAATCATATGGTATGTGTCTTTCTCTAAGTGACTTGTTTCACTTAGCATCGTATATACATACTACCTCTTCTTTACTCGTGGATCAGTCAATAGATAATTGGGCTGCTTCCATAATTTGGTTATTGTAAATAATGCTGCTATAAACATAGGGGTGCGTGTATTCCTCTGAATTAGTATTTTTGTATTCTTTGGGTAAATACTCAGTAATGCAATTGCTGGATGATAGGGTAGTTCTGAGGAACTCCCATACTGTTTTTCACAGTGACTACACCAGTTAACTTTCACAACAACAGTGCAAGAGGGTTCCTTTTTCTCCATATCCTCAAAAATAGCCCAATTTTTTTTATTAACATGTATTATTTGCCCCAGGGTACATGTCTGTGAATCATCAGGCTTACACATTTCACAGCACTTACCATAGCACATACCCTCCCCAGTGTCCATAACCCTACCTCCCCCCCCTACCTCCCAGCCACCCTTAGTTTGTTTTGTGAGTTTAGGAGTCTCTTATGGTTTGTCTCCTTCCCCATCCCATCTTGTTGCACTTCTCTCCCCACCGCCCCCACCAAAACCCCCGGCCCTACCTCTCAAATTCTTCATATCAGAGAGATCATGTGATAATTGTTTTTCTCTGACTTAAAAATGGCCCAACTTTTACAACTTTGAAACAGTTTGGGAATTTCTTATAACATTAAACAAATCTACTCACCAGTTCCAACCCATCAAAATGAAAATATATATCCACAAAAAAATTGTATAAAAATGTACATGGCAGCTTTACTTTTAACAACCAAAAACTGAAAACAACCCATCTCTCCATCACCAGAGAAACAGATAAACAAATTGTGGTATGTCCCTATGATTCTGGAATAGGTGGAACTAATTTTTGATGAAAGAAATCAGAACATAGTTCCCTCATATGGAGTGTGGATATGCGTGTGTGTGTGTGTGTGTGTCCTGACCAGCAAGAGGTATTAGAAAACTTTTAGGGATGATGGAAACATTGTGTATGGTGATTTGTGTGGGTAAGATGCATGCATATATATCAAAACTCATCAAAATGTGACATTTAAGATCTGTGCGTTTCACTTATATGTAAATTATAGCCGCAAAGAAGGATAAAGCTATGATTGCACTTTCCTGTTTTAAGTGCTTCATTTCTTCGTAAAACCACCAAATTAGAGCCCTGAACGACTTGAGTGAATTTTAAGGTGTTGCCAGGAAATCATATATATTGATGTTTAAAAAGAAAAATACCAGAATCCTCCCAAGCAACGTCCCATCAAGCACGAGAGTTAATGTAATGTCTAAAAGAACAGATCCTCTGAGACAGAATAAGTACATCTATCCTATGTCTACTTCACACTCTCTGTCAGTACACCTGACTCATGCTTCAGTGGTTGCACTTACAGACACAACAGCCCAGATGCAAGTGAGACACTGGGTGAGAAAAGACTTCTTATTAAATGCCAGTTATACAACACTCTTGAGACTGCCCTAGCTAGCTGGGATCTAAGACAACTGGCCAAGAAAGCAAGCCTTTTGAGAAATTTCATTATCTTTAATCAGTCACAAAGGAAAACAGAGAAAGAAAATACTATTTTACATGTATGTTTAACTCCTATGAGTAGGGGAAACCCTCAAATAAGATATATAATTAAAATCAAATCATAGGTCAAAAATAATGTGCAGAGGAATAAAATCACACCACGCACAGTACCGTCTTTCTTTACATTTTCCCCAAGTTAGGCTATTATTTTTAATAAATATTTATTAAATCTGAAGACAGGAGAAAACTATGACTTGAAGAAGAGAATATAGGCTCTAGCATAAGCCAGATTTGGGGGGGGGGGGGCATGCTTGCTGCAGCGCTCATTAACTGTAATGCTGTGGGTATGTCATTTTCCCCACATGTGTCAGCTGCCATCTGTAAAATGGACATAATTCCTACCTTTGAAAGTTGGGTATGAAAACTAGAAATTAAAGATGAACCATAAAAAGTACATAGTTTTCATTTAAAGCTCATATAGTAAAAGTAAGTATCCTTATTATCAATAGACTTTTTGTTTAATCATTTCTCCTTAAGAAGCTACACCCACAAGTAACCTGTTGAGATTAGGAAATTAAGAACAACTCTTTCACTTTTCTACTGAATTGCCATCTCCTTCCAAATTCCTTTTAAAAAGTACATTCTTAAAATAAGTATATTATCTGCACCAGACCATGCATCTTAGGAAATTTATATGATTAGCAACACAGTAATGTAAAAATTACCAAAGTTTAGTCTGTAAAAACCTCAGTTTCATGGATGCTGCGATTCCCGGATAAGGAGGGTTTCTCTTTTTAAATTTTTAAAATTTTGCTTCACTCTATGAAATTTTACATTTAAATCTTCATAGGATGCATCATCCACTCCTCTGCCTCCTTAAACTGAGAATTCTGAACATAATTAAATTTTGCCTGGTGGGCTGGGATCATCACTGTTAACATCAATGAGAACACAGTCTTATGATACAATCCCACCTCTGCAGCTACTAGATTGCATTTACATGTATATACAGGTAGAGATCCATAGGTTTTAAATATAGAGAGAAACAGACAGACTTGTTTAATTCCACAAGTAACTAGGCACCTAGAAAAGAACGGAGCTCCCATATTTTCTGACTCTATTTGCATAGCAAATATAGCAGTCCTCTTCCTTCGTCTTCTAATTTGCTATCCTTAATTTTCTAAAGACTTAAATATCAAAAATTAAGCTTACAAATTTTTTTTTCTCAAAGAGTAAAGAGAAGTACTATTCTATGAATAAAATGCCATAGCTCAGGCCTGCACTGTCATTTATTTCTGGATAAATGAAGTGGTAACTGTTTGTATGGCAACAGACATGATAAATACACTTAAAAATTTCACAAAAGGAAATTCCAAGCTTTCTCATATCTCCCATGTAAGAGCTATCTATTACTTATGTTCTCTATTTATGAAACAAATCTGGAAATTAAATTGTTTAATAAGATTTTTATATCAATGAAATCCCATCAAATATTAATAGTACGTCACAGAAAGGGTTCAACATAGCCACCTCCCTTTAAGTTGAACATTAAAACATCCCCTGCAAAGCTCTGTCAAAATCATACAAAAACAGAATAGCACAACTGCATTTTAAATAATGGGTTCACATTATAGGAAAGAAATGTTGACTCAAATTCATTTTTAATTGAAAGAAATTTTCCCTTATAAAAGAAAATTGCTATTTTTTAAAGATATCTTATTGTTATGGCAACTGAAGTGCTAAAAATAATAAAGAAATATCAAAGTTGTTATAGCAACTAGAATTTTAAAAAGCCATGAAGTGTAAAATAATCAAACCTTTACTTGGCTTGAAATACAACATCCATGACTCAGTTCTCAAAAGAAAACTTGAAATACTCATGCTCTTGTCTTTACAAATTGTCTCCCAAGTCCAAATTAAAAAACAAAAAACAAAACTTCAGCCTAACAGTTGAAATATTTTTGATATTCGTCACATCCCTAATCATTCTATACATAATCAACAATGTGTCTCTGATAACCATACAAGTTACCAAACTCCATGAGTAGCAGGAAATGTTGGTTACTCAATAAGTGCATGTTGAATTAAACTCAACTATTCAGAGTTCATGCAAAATCTGGATTTTCTGGTCTTCTAACATGCTTATCTCTAATCCTCACTGCTCTGCTCTAGAATACACTGAAGGTCGAAAAGATCTACTCACTGCCAAAGTGCTTTGCCCAGATTCATCCAATTAAGAGTTCAATTATATTACTATTTACTGGAGGTCTATTGCATGCTACGTATTGGGTGAAGTTCTGAGACCTTTTCTCTTAGAAGTCACAGTCTGGTAGAGAACAAACTAAAATAGGTCAACATCACTGAAATGTGAAGTGCAATGAAGGGATATAATAAGATTATCAGGAGAAAATTCATGAAAGTTCTGTAAGCAGTGGTAAGGTCTTTAAGCATTTAAACCAGGAAACAACATAAATTGATTCTTTTCCCAGAGATAGCCAGATAAAGAAATTAAAATTTTGGATTTACATTCTTTGCACTAGAAAATCTAGATTAAGTCTTTACTTTGGTAGTTTCATTTGTTCTTTTCTAATAACTAATGATCCAGATTCGGGTGACAAATGTAGTAACAAGTAGTGGTAACATAGTACATTTCTCCAGTATTTATGCATTCAACAGAACTGACTGGGAACAGACCCCTATGTATTTTTCTCCATACCTCTTAGCTTTATTTGTACTTTTTAAAAAGTATATTCCCCCCCCCCCAAAAAAAATTGGCTTATTTTTAAAGTAGCTGTGGTTTATCTCGTGAGCTAGTGAAGACACCTTGAAAAGCTCAGTCTGGGCTCAGTGGGAAAGTGGGCCTTATGCCCCTTAGATAGAGAAGGGGAGAGCTGCAGTGCTTCTTGGTGTGGAAAGCCTCCTGTTGTACATACATAAGTTTACTACCTCTGCAGAAAGAGGATGCTTACAAAACCACAAACTCTTCCCTTACCCAGTAAAGAAGATAACTCGTGATAATCATTACTATTTTGATCATTACTATTTTGAGCCCATTTTAATTCTGTTGCCTTTTAATAAAGAAAATAACTGGTATGGTAATTTAGATAAATGATCTACAATGCCTTATTTTATTTTTAATCTGTGCTTATTAGTATCATCCAACAAAATCTTATCTTTCCTAATTTTTAACAAAAAAGTAATACAAGCACTCAAAAAAAAGAAAAAGAATTTAATTTTACATAGTTGTATTGAGTGCTTAGACTGGACCTCCAAAATAGAAGCATTCAATAGTTAATTTGATCATTATATATTTAACACTGTAGTAATTTGTATCCATGTAGTTCCTGCATGATTCATTTTATAACAGTTGTTGAATTTCTATTCGTGCATGCCACATATATACAGTATCTGTGTGTCTGCATATATTACATATTTTGTAGTATTTCTCAAACTGGGGTCCAAGGAATCTTCAAGAGTATATCTTTAGTGGTCCATGAATACTCTGAAATATTTTTCAATTTTCTTTTTTTTTTTAAGATTTTATTTATTTATTTGACAATGAGAGAGAGAGAGATCATAAGTAGGCAGAGAGGCAGGCAGAGAGAGAGGGGGGAAGCAGGTTCCCCGATGAGCAGAGAGCCCGATGTGGGGCTCGATCCCAGGACCCTGAGATCATGACCCGAGCCAAAGGCAGAGGCTTTAACCCACTGAGCCACAGGCGCCCCTTTAATTTTCAATTTTATTTCCACCCTAATCAAAAAGTTTTACTAGAAGTAGATTCTGATAACCTGACTGCTATCTCATAACAAAGTATTATTGTGCAATACTGGTGCCAAGATTTAGTGAAGCATTTACCATTGTGTTGGAGCCAGCTAGTTCTTAATCTGTTGCAGGTAAGAAAATAGTACATAAGCAAGTTTAATATGTAAATAATGCACCAATGAAGGTCACATGCCCTAACACCACACCATACAACTAAGTTCTCCAAGTGCGTTGCAAAAAATGTGCCGGGGAAACTCAGTCATCTGAAAGCACGTGATCCCATAAGCACGCCAAGCTTAGAAAACACCGCATCGTTGCTATCAGAATCACATTCACACTGTGAGCAGCAATTTAGTTTCAGGAAAATAACCTAATCCATAGCATTAAATTAATACCATATGGTATTGGTATTGATAGCATAAAGGTATATTTTCATTGCTTCGATTACATTATGATCACAAGGATTAAAAGTGTATAGAGTTTATATTGAATTTTACATCACCACACATTTAGGTAACAAAATAATATTTACAGCCCATACTGGTGGAAGGGGATTGTTACGGACTTTTCTTCACCGTGAAATTATGTGGTATATTATTCAATGTTGAAAACCCTGACACATACGGTTGGTATTCAAAAGATGTCTTTTAATAATGATGATTAAGTACTCTGGCAATACAAGTGAAAAAGAGGCAAAGCTAAAGAAAACTATATAACTAGTGATAAGAAATGAACAATTTTTGACTCTAGCTTGCCCACTAAGCTTACAGAAAATATTCAATTACAAATCATATGAACAGGTGGAAAAAGAGTTATAAGAGAGAATATAATTACCTTAAGATGTTCACTTAAACATACATTTGCTTTTACATGAAAGCACTAAAGAAACGTCCTATTATCCCTTCCTCTACAAACCTCCCCCACACCCTATCACCACTCTGTACATTGCATTGTCAGCTCCTAGACCGAGACAATTGTCTCATTTATCTTTGTATCACTCATGGAGCCTAACACACAATGCTTCAATCATAGATATTCAGTACATGTTTGTGGAAAGGATAATATTTCTGTTGAGCCAGCACTTTCTCCACAAAGATCTCATAATGCTTTATAAGCAGATATTACTAACAACATAAATATATTGCATGACTTACTCCAGATCACATTAAAAATATGATGGAAGAGGAAAAATCAACAGAAATGGATGAAATGAAACCCTGAGACCTAACCCTGAGACCAGAAATATATTAACCACAAGATCATTAAGTATCTGTTGCAGAGGCCTAAAATAATTTACTTAGCAATTTAATTCACTAACCAACAAAGGGTTGAGTATATTTAACCATCTTCTTTACTACATTATGAGCTCCTCTGAAAATATCTATCATTACTATCACCCTCAGTGGTGAGCACAGTGCCTGACACATGATAGAAGGTAACGACACATGCTAAATAAATCAAACTGACTGATTTGTGTTCCTCTCCTGCTAAATATCAACACAAAATGTTATTTCATAAAGCTAGATCTGTCCCTAATCTAAAATAAATAGCACGATTCTCTTAAAATAACAGAAATTAAGGTGGCTTAAATTCATCCAGAATATAAAGCTTTTCAAAGGAAAGCTAAAAATACTATACTTTCTCATCATCCTTGGGTCATGTTATGGGGGAATAAGGAAAATGAGAACTCAAACGAAATGACCTACATCTGCCAGTACAACTTTATTTTTCGCCAGGCAGTTTCAAAGCTAAATGGCTAAAGTGATTAGGTAGCATAGGGAACAACTCAAAACACTGAGCCTTTGACAGAAATCACTTTTAAGAGACAGAAATTGAGAAAGAAAAGAATAAACCTATTATGCTGTTTTCAAGACATGCCTAAAAGAGGAATAAATGTTGCTAAACGGGCAGAAGCCTGGTAAGAAAATGTCTCTATTGAAAAGGATTTGGGATCAAAGAAGAAAATGTGATTAAAAACTTGAATTAGAAGACTAAAGTGGGAATCCGCAATTAGCTTGGCTGACTTGGGGGCCCACTAGGCAGCACCAGGCAACGATGTTCACAAACTTCTGAGTTGAGAGATAGGACTTGAAAAATGAGCACTCACCCACACATATACATACAGACATATACACGCATTCACAGAGATTAAGTGCTCCTGTTAACCTAACATTGCCAGCTCCATAATGCCAGCTTCAACCTAGCAATAATCTAGATGTTTTTGGTGTGACCACGACACAGGCTAAAGCTTGCTATAAGTGTAGCTCTACAACCTGGGCCCGCATTACAAATGTTACCATCCCCTGCTTTTCCCATTCACTCTCTCACCTACCCCTGCTTTCAGGAGCTGAAATAAACTGGTACGCAGCAGTATAAAATAGAAAGATGAGTTAGAGAGATACAGTTATTTAAAAGTTAAGCTTTTCTGAAAAACTGTAATTTTGTTCAAAGAAAAAATACACCTTGGGTTAGAAGTAGATTCTCATAGGATTTAAATGTGCCAGTAAGAAGCTAGAATTAATTGGGTATTTAAAACTCAGAACACTAACAACAAATAATTTAAAATCAACATTTACTCGAGGAAAAAAAATGTGTTCACAGAATTCTATTCAATATCCAATATTCTGAAGTTGCTTATATATGACAATGAGATAAATCAACCTTTTCTTTTATCTTGTCTTCTCTCATATAGGAAATCATATTTCCAGTGCTATGCCTTTTGAATGATATTAAGACCTTGGAGTCTTAATACTCCAATCCCTCCACAGTCTTCTCAGGGAGAGGGCACATATGAAGATGTATTTGTGATAGAAAAGTTTTAGAACATTTTAGGAACCAATTTATCCAATATCTCTAGTCTGTCTGTATACTTGCAAAACTCCATAGCCCTAACTGTTTAAATGCTTACATATACAAACATTATCTGGGCATCAAAAGATGGCTGCAGAAATGTGAAGGATTCCAGTTATAGTAATGGGTTGGAATGACATTTTCCTTAATAACTTCTTTTATAAATGTACCGCCCAAGATGAATGTCATTATGGGACTATTTATAATTTAAAGCTTTCTGTCAAGATGATTTTATGCCCTGACATGGCTCTGAGTAGGCTGGTAGCAGCTGTATGCCCCAAGGGAAAAGAAATTATTGGTGTTGTTCAAGAGAAAAGGTATTAAATAGGAAGTATTTTTAATAGAACTTCATGCGAATGATAATGGCTAATTGATTATAACATACAGTAAAATTCCACCACTCAACCAATAACTATTTCCCTAATAAATTGTTACTTTACCAATAAAGTTTCTTCCCTCCAAGTAGATGAAACTTAATTATAAATATAACTCTAATCCTTTGAGCTTCCTAATAAAATAGATGCCTAGCACTATTACAATTAAGGTTTTTGTCTGTGCACAAAATGGGTATCGGAAAAGTTTTGGAAATTAAAAAAAAAAAAACCTTTATCGAGTATTGCTGGAATGTCACTATATTTGTAAATTTTAACTCTGCATAAAAGAGTTTAACCAATATGAAAAGAATCAAGAGAAAATGTCAATTACTGAGTAACCTGAGGATGTACTATATTTGTGGAAAACACTGGTCTAAATCCCACCAATAATAAAAGACACATAGAATAATCAGACTGAAGTGCTTGTTTTGTTTTGGTTTTATTATTCAGTTTTTAATCTACAAGAATAAAAACTATTATTTTTAATTTGCTCCTTATATTTTGGGGAATTTTCCTAAGAATCTAAGTTGGTGAGTAATTCTGAATACAATTATTGGAAATATTCTTCATGGCTCAGCCAAATGCTATTAGAAAAGGGAGAAGAAAGTTCTAGTCCACTATTTACTGGATGACAGAAAGTCACTTAAATTCTTCTGGTCCCAAAGGCCTAATCTGTTTCATTTATAGAATGTGATGCTTACCAAATGAGGCAACACTTGATGCTTTTTAAAAGTCGTTTAGAGGGGTGCCTGGGTGGCTCAGTGGGTTAAAGCCTCTGCCTTCTGCTCGGCTCGGGTCATGATCTCAGGGTTCTGGGACTGAGCCCCGCATCAGGCTCTCTGCTCAGCAGGGAGTCTGCTTCCTCCTCTCTCTCCCTGCCTGCCTCCCTGCCTACCTGTGATCTCTCTCTGTGTGTCAAGTAAATAAATAAAATCTTTTAAAAAAAAAAAGTCATTTAGAATCCTGAAATTTTTACATTCACGAGAGTGCCTATTAACACTATTATTAATGTGTGTTGGGACACAAAGACTGCAGCCATAACAGAAAACTACCGATAAAAAATATCATACTACGGTATCTGTTGGTTATACTGGTCAGATCCTATTTACAGCAAATGCCATAACAAATTCTAATGAAAAAACTCAGCATGACAAAAAGGTTCCCAATGCTGTGGCTGATGACCTACACAGCTCAAATAATGTTCAGTGTGTTAATAGTATTCCTTGCCAACTAATAGCAGCAGCAGCAGCAACAACAAAAAGTAGAAAGTCCTCTTATTGTTTGCTTGCACTGACCGACAAGGACGATTGTTGAGTGTGGAGCAGGACTGCTCGACAATTTCTTTCCCTAAATGCTAAAAGATAATCCTATTGTTGGCTTATTTTAATTCCACAAAAACTTGCATTCCAATGGCAAACTACAATTTGGTAACAATAACACCACCAGTAAAGTGTTAATCATGAGCACAACTGGAACATAAAGGTGTGCTACAGAAAGTCAATAAGACGCACTAAAGGCTGGAATTTATTCATGTTTTTATTCCATAGTAGCAATAAGACACTTCAGAAAGCGTGATCCCAAGGTTACTGCACTGAATGCAGTTTAAGTTACTCGGCACTTTTTTCCAGCACCAGTTTTTTTTTTTTTTTTCCTTCTTAGGAAGCAAAACCACTATTGACCAATTTTGACTTAAAATATGGCTATTGTTTGTTTATTTAAAATATGGCTAAGACGTCATATAGTAAAGTCTGAAAACATTTCCAAAAATGTAAATATAATGTTTTTATCATTATCAAAAAGCATTTAATAACTAAAGAAATACAGAAATGTCATGGACTTGAGGCAAGAAATGAAGATTAAATCTGCATTTTACTAATTTTAAAAGCCAGGCTGAGAATGGAAAAGCAGCAGAAGCTACACTATGAGCCATTATCTCTAGTAATCCTAAGGGCGTGAGGGTAAGGCACATAAAGGTTATTTTTTTCATACCATAAGTACCTCTCGTTCTGAACACCACATTTTTGATAGCGGGTCAGGAAAAAAAACGACATATCCTATATCCTAGGTAGGCCATAAAAACATAGACACACATTCCTTCATTCATCATTCAGTAAGTTTTTTCTTGATAGCCTACTGTATACTATGCTTTCTTTTTGAAGTCCTTTCGGTCAAATACATCTTTTCTTATAAACTGAAGTGACTTTTCCTTTAGGAACAAGGGTGCTTACTTCTCAGATCATTTGCCTTTGGCCTACATATCCCAAAATAAATATTTTTTTTTCTGGTTCTGAAAAGAGAGAAAGTTTAGTTTCCAACAGATGTCATATATAAATCAAAAGTAAAGTGAACACTCGATCTACCTTCTGTACTTAAATTACCTAGAAAAGTTGTTCCAAAATTGGATTCAAAGGCTTGGCAGAAGATAGGATACAACTTTTCTATACTAGAGGAAGGGAGGAAAGAAGAGGAAGGAGGGCGGGAGGGAAGAAAGGAAGAAAGGAGTGTGGAGTGAAAGAAGGAAGCAAACAAAAAAGGAAACCTTCAAAAGACCTCCAAGAGGATTACGTAGAAAAATTATCAAATATAAATATTTCTAATGTATGTTCATCCAAAAGCATATTACTTAGCATTTAAGTAGTCCCTTTAGCGCAGGAGTCTTTTAAGTTTTTATATTAGTTGATTCATAAATCAAAATACAGGTACAAGACACTTTGGAAATATTATTCAGTTCATTTTAAGACAAAGAAAAGGCAGTTTTATTCACAGTATATTTTCCAGAAAAAAAATAAAGAAGAAAAAAGTCCAAAAGACATTTGGAGGTTATTATCAAAAAGTTTATTTTTGTTCATTATCTGTTGATTCAATAAAGTGTTAAGTGCTTCCTAAAATGTCAGATGAATTCTAAAGATACTACAGAAAAATGTTGGAGAGATATGTCTATATTCTATATTGTCGTAGTTACCTATAAGCAAAATAAAATAGTTTGGTACAGGAGAATGGACATAGAACTCTGTTTTAGAGATCTAGGTACAGCTTTCTATGTTATAATTACCATTTATGTATCACATACAAATAAATTCTTATACCTTTGGATTTCTCATCTAGAAAAAGAGTCATACACCACTGTCTTGCTTATCTCAGATGGTGAGTTGGAATAATAAATAAGAAAATATTTATGACACATTATGGGAAAAAATTATAGAGTAAGCTAAAAATGTCACTATTTTTACCAATAAAACTTCAAAAAAGAATGGAAATCTGGACTATACAAGACTATTTCATGTAACTTCTCTTGGGCTTCTATATCCACACCAATAAAGGGGAAGGGGATTATCACTTGTCTTGGTATGATAAAAGGCTTTCATGAAGATAAAACTAGAAAGTATATAAGAAAATCTGGAGTGCCGGGGTGGCTTAGTCGGTTCAGCATCTCCCTTTGGCTCAGGTCTTGATCCCAGAGTCCTGGGATCAGGCCCCACATCGGGCTCTCTGCTCGGCCTCCCCAGGGGCTTGTGTTGTCTCTCTCAAATAAATAAAATCTTTTCTAAAAAATGAAGGTATATAAGAAAATTTTATAGCTAAGAAGGTCTATTTCTATACACTGAATGTTTGTGTCTTACCAAAATTCATATGTGGAAATTCTAGCCCCCCAGGTGATGGCATTAGGAAGTGGAGCCTCTGGGAGGTGATTAGTGGACTTATAAATGCCGTCCAAGAATGCCAAGAATGCCTTTTGCCCTTTCCACCATATGAGGAAAAACCAAGAAGGCATCCTTTATAAATCAGGAAGTAAACCTTCACCGGACACTGAATCTGCATATGACATGACCCTGGACTTCCCAGCCTCCAGAACTGTAAGAAATAAATTTTTGTTGTTTTTAAGCCACCCCCTTTATGGTATTTTGTTATAACAGCCCAAATGGACTAAGTCAGCTATGAAATAAAAATGTTCATATTATGAATTCTATTTTCTATTTTTAAAACTTTTTTTGGAAGTTGTTCAAATGTTTAAAAAAAAAAAAAAAGTTACTTAAATCTGGGGCGCCTGGATGGCTCAGTTGGTTAAGCAGCTGCATTCGGCTCAGGTCACGATCCCGGAGTCCCAAGATCGAGTCCCACATCGGGCTCCCAGCTACTCTGGGAGTCTGCTTCTCCCTCTGACCTTCTCCCCTCTTTTGCTCTCTCTCTCTCTCAAATAAATAAAATAAAATTTAAAAAAAAAAAGTCACTTAAATCTTGATGATCCTTATTACTCAGGCATGGGAAACCTAGACACAAGATAATTTTCACCCAATGGGCAGAGAAAATATTACAGTTTGTTACACTTATAAGTCTCCAAACTGGAAGAAACCACAGAGGCTCTCTTTTTCTTAGGAAAAGTAATCCAAAATATGTGCTCTTAAACCAGATAACTCTCTTGTTTACTATAACTTTGGGTAAGTTATTTAAAATCTTTATCAATAATAGCACTTAAATAAATAATATAAACAACAATAATTAAATGAGTTCACACATTTAATAATAAATATTCCAAAGGATTAGCTAATTTAGTATAAACCACTAAAGGCATTATCAAATTTCTACCTTCTCAGAGCAGTATGATACAAAGCCTTTAAATAAATCACTCTTGCTTCCCTTCAGAAGCACTGAAAGCTGACACACATAGAAACTTGTACTTGTAGTAGGACAGCATAAGCCCTAACAGACCAACTTTAAGCTCTAGACTAAATACAAAGAACAATTCACTGAGGGCTCTGGAGAGAGGAAAAAAGCAGGATTATTTTGGAGAGGTGATCCAAACTTGGAGAACAGGAATATCTGAGGTAAGTATGCATTTTTTGCAGCTTTGACCTGAGGGCAGGCCACAATCACAATGTGATGCGAGGTGGCTGATGTTCCAATAGAAAGTGTACTGTCTTTCCTGACTGAGAAGGCAGGGTCAGGGCCCAGCATAATCACAGTTGCCACACAGTGAAGAAGGAAATAATGGAAAAGAAAGAGCAAGAGACTGAGATCCCTAAATTCTGTGTATAACATCTCCCGTTTCTGAGTAACCCCCAACCCAAGTATACATGTGACAGACTACAAGCCCGTAGGCTCAAGCTGAATGGACTCAACCAAGAATGGGGCTGCTAGCCGCCAAGGCAAAACAGAGTTTATAATCTGAATAAAATCAAGTTACGTGCTTGCTAAACAAAAAGTCAATACTCTCATAATATTCACAATTTCCAGGATAGAACTCCAAAATTATTTGACAAACTAGTACCAGAAAACTATAACCTATTTACAAAGGAAAAGACAATCAAAAGAAGCCAACCTTAAGATGATCCAAATGTTGAAATTGTCAGATATGGACTCTGAAGCAGCTATGAAGCTTATGCTCAGTGAAGTAAAGAAAACTATACTTACACTGAGTAAAAGTAGAATAAATTTCAGGAGAGAAAATGAAAATTTTAAAAAGATCCAAAGGAACATTTTAGAATACAAACATAACATTAAAAATTCACGGCATGGACTTAGAATAGACATGAAAAAAGAAAGACTAATTGAACTTGAAGAAAGACCAACAAAAATTATCCTACCTACAGAAGAAATAAAAACAGCTTATCAAAAAATAAAATAGAGCCCCAGAGATCTGAGGAGACAATATCAACAATATCTTCTAATAGTAGAAGAGAACTGGGGAGTAAGACACATTTGAAGAATGCCCCAAATCTTTCCAAAGTTGGTGAAAGACCTAAATTCACAGATTTAAGAAAGTCTGTGGTCCCAAGGAGTACTAAAATGAAGAAAACCATATTTAGGCATATAATAATCAAACTATCAAAAATTAAAGTGAAGAGGCACCTGGATGGCTCGGTGAGTTAAAGCCTCTGCCTTCGGCTCAGGTCATGATCTCAGGGTCCTGGGATGGATCCCCACATCGGGCTCTCTGCTCAGTGGGGAGCTTCCTTCCCCCTCTCTCTCTGCCTGCCTCTCTGCCTACTTGTGATCTCTGTCTGTCAAATAAATAAATAAAATCTTTAAAAAAAATCAAAGTGAAAAAGAAAATCTTAAAAGCAGCCAAAGAAAAACAACATATTACATACTGGAGAGCAATGATTCAAAGGATCCAGGACGAGTTATATAATTTTTGAGTATCACTGCAAAATGAAAACACAGGGCCCACTTTTCAAAACTATTAAGAATTTCAAGACACATACAGCAGAAAATTTAACCAAGCACACAGCCTTTGTAATAAGTGTGGAGTCCTATGTAACTTCACAGGTCACATGCCCATGAAACCAACTCTGGAGCAACTACATGGTTTAATCAAAAATGAGAGAAGCCAAAGGAATATTTTCAAAATGCTGAAAGAAAAAAACCATCAACCCAAGAGTGTATATCCAGGGAAAATACCCTTCAAGAATACAGGAAAAATAAAGACATTTTCAGATAAAGGAAAGCTATGTTATCAACAGACCTGTACCATATGGAATGCTAGAGAAATTATTTCAGGCTCAAGAGAAATGATACCAGAGAGAAACTTGAATCTTCAGGAATAAATGAAGAGCATGAAAAAATAGTGATAAATATCTGGATTTTCCTAAATATATCACTGAAATTTTTTTTAAGAGTCCTCTGGCTGCAATGTGTAGAACAGGTTGGAGTAAAGGGGGTAAGGAGGTGAAAAAATTGAAGTGGGGAGACCATTTAGAAAGCTATTGTTATCACATTGGAAAAACACATGCCTTGGACTCCAGCAATGGCAAAGAAGATAGAGAATGCCCATGTTTGAATACCAGCTGTAACATAAAACTGACGCTCTTTCCAACTATATTAGACTACACTTGAACAGGAAAAAAGTACAAAGTATTTTCTCAGTGTGTGATACTGGGAGAAAATAAAGCCAAGCCTAAACTTCATTCTGTCCTGGAAAAGTCCCTAGAAATATGTTCACATCATTATATGCTTCTGCAAAATTTGGAAGAAAAAAAAAGGTTCTTTCCTCAAAGAACTCTAACACCCCAAAACTATGCTTCAGGCCCAACAAAACCTGAATCCACATTGGATATTCAAATACAACTAAGTAGCACGAAAGGGAGAGATGAAAGGCATATTAGAAATAAAAATTAAGCCAGTTTATAAATCCTCTTGAGCATTTAGAATAATATTAAACACGTTTTGAAGGATGAGTGCCATTTAAAAAGCACTCTAACAACAAAATAAAATAAAAAGCTATCACAAATCAGTAATTAGTATAATATATAGTATGTTCAAGATTCATATAATTACGTCCATGACAGTAATCAAATATGTCATGTACAATATCTAAACTCATTTTCTTCCTGGGAGTGATTTATAAAAAGGAATACAAATAAAGTGGCTCTTTCGGATAAGGCATTTAGTATATGTCATTTCATTTCCACAGCAAAGGCACCAGGCAGATTTCCTAGAGGACTTTTTGTCACAATATATTTCTGGATACATCTTTACCCATTTCCAAGAAAAAAAAAATAGCCCTCCAGTAACCTTAAATTCTGTGTTAAGCTACTATCTCCATGATAGAATATTTTAAATTAATGTGGTTGGCTTTCACTAAAAAACTCTTCTCTCAATTTAACCCAACAGAAAGAATGGGGAATAGGACTTGTCTTCTTGGGAAATAAAATATATTAAGGTTTTAAACGTGATGGGTCAAGTAGTATGGGAATGAAAATTAATGGAAGTAAAATTTAATTCTTATTCTTTGGGCTCAAATGGAAAATCTAAAAGGCTCCATACATTTTGAGAATTAAAGAAAAAGCCTGAATCAAAAATGAAAGTAAACAGTCAAAACTCAGGAGAGAAAAATCATTCAGAAGAAATATCTACTTCTTTGATTCTCTGACTCTCCTTCCTTCTTTTCCATCAAGTAAAAGCCAAGTATCAGATGATTTAGATGTTATATAAAGTTTAAATTAAGAACTTAAACCTTATAAGGCAGCTATGTGTAATCCACTGTCATTCTTATTTTATATTTACACAGTATTCTTTTGATAAGAAACTATAACTATTTTAGTTTTATTTTAAATATATACTTTTATTTTTTTAGAGACAGAGAGTGTGTATGCACACACAGGGAGGCGGGGGTAGAGGCAGAGGGAAAAGGAGAGAGAGAATCTTAAGCAGGCACCATGGCAAACATAGAATCCAAAGCAGGGGCTCCATCTCATACCCCCAAGGTCATGACCTGAGTCAAAATCAAGAGTTGGGCACTTAACTGATTCGGCCACCCAGGTGCCCCATAACTATTCTAGTTTTTAAACTATATTGTTACAATCCCTATCAAAACACCATCAGAATTTTTCACAGGGCTGGAACAATCCTAAAATTTGTATGGAGACAGAAAAGACCCCAAATAGCCAAAGGAATGTTGAAAGAGAAAACCAAAGCTGAAGGCATCACAATTCCAGACTTCAAACTCTATTACAAAGCAATAATCATCAAGATAGTATGGTACTGGAACAAAAATAGACACATAGATCATTGGAACAGAAAAGAAAACCCAGAAACAGACCCTCAACTCTATGATCAACTAATCTTTGACAAAGCAGGAAAGAATATCCAATGGAAAAAAAAAGACAGTCTATTCAACAAATGGTGTTGGGAAAATTGGATGGTCATATGCAGAAGAATGAAACTATAACACTTTCTCACACCATACACAAAGGTTAAACTATATTGTCTTGGGGCATGTGGGGAGCTCAGTCAGTTAAGCATTTGACTTTTGATTTCAGCTCAGGTCATGATCTCTGGGTTGTGAGATCAAGCCCTGCCTTGGGCATGGCGTCAGCTTAAGATTCATTCTCTCTCTCTCTCTCTCTCTCTCTCTCTCTCTCTCTCTCCCCCTCTGTTCCCCATTCCCATGCTCTCTCTCTCCCTTTCCTTAAAACACACACAATACATCATCTTATCTGTCCATAACAGTAATAGTGTTCAGCTATTATCTCTCTTACCCATGACTGAAGAAAAATTTTAAAACTACTTTATACTAAGTAATAAATCACATTGTGACTTTTTAGCTATTTCTTTCTTAACTAAAATTAGCCAAAAATAATTATATGCATTTACTGAGCTAATAATCATTAAAAAAAAAAAAAAAAGCTACTGCAGAAACATTTTAGGGTTTAAGGCCTAAGACCTAGACCCTTGCTAATCAAATTGTTTCACAGACTACTAGAGGTACTGGCATTAACAGATGGGTTGTCCGAAATGAGAATTGCAAGACCCATCCCAGAGCTACTGAATCAGAATCTACAATTTAACAAGTTTCACAGGTGTTCTGAATACACATTAAGTTCTGAGGTCCGTCCTAGATAACGTTTCTGACAAAAAAAAAAAAAAATTCAATAGTGAAATTAAATCCGAATGTAAATAAACCAAGAACAAATTATCAAGTATTGACTCTGCTTTCATGATTAAATCAAGACTTGCAGAGAGTATGGAATTGGCACTTGAGATCATATTCTAAGTTTACACTCTAATCGAGTCAAAGTGCCATAATGTTGGCATTTAGATCTGCTGCCATATTTTTACTGGACCAAGCCCTCCTTAAAGACTCTCTAGAGTGCTCCTGGAGCAACATGGAATCCTTGGAGAGCCCTCAAAGTTACTAAGATAAACATGGGGTTTTTGTTTTGTTTTGTTTTTCAAAGAGGTTTCACTGTTATAGGCTTTCTTAGAGAACACCTCTATCTCCAGAATAAAAAAACAAAGTCATTATTTAATTTGTAACCATTAATATGCTACCAGAGGACCCCTATAAAGAATTGTCAGTGACTTAGGACACTACTGAATTTGGTACAAACTGAATAGAATTTAGCACCAAGAGAATGTTTCCTCTTATATGGTAATAAAATCATTCTATATAGAGTTCCATTGACAATATGAATGCAAAGAGTGAATGCCTATAAACATAATAAATGAAAAAAGCTTGTGTTTTTATAACATAAAACGGTATCATTTATAGCTCCTCTATCATGTATTGTTGTCCAGCAAAAATCAAAAGTCTGATGGAAAATTGAGTGATCTTCATATTTGCAAATGCTGAAGACTATTTTTGTTTAAGACTGTGGGAATTTACTAACCACAATTATGCCACACAATCTAAAGAGTGCAATAACCTCCTTATGTTGATTAGTTGTTCTTCCCTTTTAAAGATCTACTGTGTTGTCTAACTGAGCAATAATTCAAGTAAAGTGCCCCAGAAAAAAACCACTTGGGCTCCCATTTTGGAGTCTAGTTGGTAGCTCTGAGCCTTGCCAATAACCTCGACTCACCCTTTGTGTCCTGTTTTAGAGGCTCATATTTTACACACAGCTTCATTAACAGTGAGCTGAAAACAACTTTGGGTTGAGTGTTTTGTGTGGGACTTACTTGGCCAGAACCTTCTGAACAAGAGTGTCCCAACAAAGTACTGGATATTATTTATGTAAGAATGACCTTTAAAAAAACAACAACTACCACAAAGGTCTTTCAGAAATTCCTAACTACTTTGTAACTGCATGACTTGATCTGATGATAAAAGCAGTCATTAAAAGTTTACCTCAAAAAAAAAAAAAAAAAAAAAAATTGCCGCCCCCTTCCAAAGAAAAGCAAAACAAAACAGTATCAGTGGAATAATATCTTACCTTACTTAATCTAAACATCACGCTACCTATGAAAAGTAAATGATTCAAGTTTCTAATGTGGATGAGTTCAACGTCAGTTTGGAATAATGCACAGCTTTTACCCATGGCCACGTGTGCAACAAGCAGCCCCGACCACAAGCGCAAGTTCTCAGCCCTGGAAAGGCCCCCTTGGAAAGCCAGCAAGTTGCCTCTCAGTTTTTTAGTCTCTGGAGGTACTGTTTATTCATGAAAACTTTGATAAGCCTGCAGTTTTATCATAATATCAAGAAGAAATATTCTCTATGATTTTATGCTCCAAGCAAGTTCAATGGAAAACATTAAAAAGAGAGTTATAAACCGTAAACGAATTACAGGTAACTCTAGTTTCTATTTCCAGTTTTGATATACTTCTTCTATTTGACCTTGGGCTAAGTATTTAAACTTTTAGATTTCTACTTTAACTGTAATACTATTATTTGAAAGCAATCTAATCCACAGATAAGTCAAAAAGATAAATTAACATTTCTAAATCAATTCTCAATTCTCAAAATTAATGTATTAAATAAATATATGACAATACTTTAAGGTGAACATCTCAGTAAATGAGTTATGCAAACTAAAGCAAATCCACATATCCCAAGTTTAACAGAAACCCTAATCAGAAAGAATCCCAGAAATCTAAAATCTGAATAAAAACAAAACCTGAATAAAAACTATAGCACCTGCTTTAATACTGTTCTTATTCAATGGGACGCCTGGGTGGCGCAGTTGGTTGGGCAACTGCCTTTGGCTCAGGTCATGATCCCGGCGTATTGGGATCGAGTCCCGCATCGGGCTCCTTGCTCCGCAGGGAGCCTGCTCCTCTCTCTGCTTCTGCCTGCCTCTCTGCCTGCTTGTGTTCTCTCTCTGTTAAATGAATAAATAAAATCTTTAAAAAAAAAAAATTAATTACTACATTATTCATAAGACAGGTTTGCCATAGCTGTGTGCCATGAAGTGTGTAAACATTAGATTGTGCTGTGTCGGCAATCAGTTGTACAAGATTTAGCATCCTGAACTACAACTGATTTGAAATAACAGCACAGAATAAACTGATCCCCAAAGAGCCACAATTCAAATCATCTTCATAAAAATAAAGAATCAGAATATAAAAATGAAAATCTACTACGTGCCAACATGTGAGGGAAGGGTAGGAAGGATGCAAGGAAGAATAAGCTACAATTCCAGTTCTACTGAGGGGAACTTTTCAGTTACTCTAATTTGTCCAACTACTTGCCCATTTTAGATATTTCTCTGAGAAAACTAGTTAGTTCCATTTTAATTAGTTTCTTTGAGAAATAAACCTCTGTGTATGTATTAAAACAAATATCAAAAGATAGGAAGTAAAGTAACAAAAGCAACATTAAGAATAATGAAAAAGTTCTTACTATTCATAATCAACTACTATTTGGTAAATTAAGAAATATCTGAAGTGCTAGATACAATAATCATCATACAAAAACAAACAGGCCTGGGAAACAAGACACAGAATATATATATAATGCGCATACCCTTAGGAAATTAAAATAGTCTCTTTTATATAGTAATTCTCTAAGAAGACTTCAGTTAAACCAAATAAACTGTTAAGCTTACACAAATGCTAATATTAATTAAATAAATTCACTAACAGTTGATAGATATTTATGTTGATTTTGATCTCACATGAATATATATATATGTTTATGTTTATATATATCTATATACATACCCAAATGCTGTCTATTAAGATTATTTCTAAGTAGGATAGTTTGATACAAGATTTAAAAAAACATGGTAAGATTACAAGTTTAAAAACTTTTCAGGGCAACCAAAATATTTTAACTCCAAAATTATTACTATTATGTAAATTTACGTCTAAAAAGAAGTCCATTAAATATCAAAGTTTATCACTACAAGATAAAGTTGGCTAGAAATCTTTCACTTCACTCCTTTCAACTAGCACATAAGTAGTGAAAGAATGTTGCTAGAAGCTGGATAGCAAGTAGCTAAGTCTACAGTTTCTTTCTGTAAAACACCCTGAGCAGGCAGCTGATGAGCAGTTTCCTTTTTAATTAGAGTCGTTTCCTGATTTATTAGTCCCAGAGCACTTAATGCAAGACTAACTGTGCCACTGGGACAAACAGTGATTCTCCTCATGGTACTACTAAGTGCCATCTTTTCCCAAGGATCCAGCTCAATCTATTTTCAATGGGAAAGGGTCTTTTCACAGTAAAAATAAGTTGGAAAAATCATAGGTCGATAACAAGAGATATATCACCAACCCTAGCAGGAAAAAGAAGTGTGCAGATTATCTAGGGTAATCCCTTCAATCCTTCATTTAAGTTCTCCTATAGTTTTGTTTTTTTTTTTTACTTAGAAAATCTTGATTTTAAATAGTAATTTTTAAATGTAATAAAGATCAATTTCCCTTTTGACCACATAATCAGCTCTGTAGGACTACATGAGAAAGAAATTTTGTAAACATACCTAAATCATCCCTGCAAAGATGTGATCTCTGAAAGTCTTCAAAGATGTGAAGTCTCTAGAAAGTAAAGTAGGAAAGCTACAGACTTCAATTACATAATCTGTATGATGAGACAGAACCTTATCCAGAGTATCTAAGTACCAAATAGACAGATGGGTAGAAAAATAAGATAAGCTTTCTTCTTTTTTTTTTAAGGTTACAATTAAAAATGCCATTATACTTTTTCAAACAAGAACTGAAGTTTTAAAGAGTTAAATGGAATTGCTCCTTTTCACATCATTTCTGCAAGTATCAAGGTAAAAGCTTCATAATGCTGTCTTCAGAAAATTAGTCATCTATTAAAAGATTAAGTAGGTTTCACAAACATGTCAGGGATCAGCTCTTAAAGGGTAGAAGTGATTGAATTATTCTGACAGTAGTAACAAGTGAAGCAAGCTCTCAAGTATGCATACCCATAATATTCCAATCCAGCAATAAAAAAGTTTTGAGCAACTTTTACCTACTCTATTCATCATTCATTGGGAATAAAAGTTTCTATGTAAAAAAGTAGAACCTTTTGTATTCTTAATAGAAGCATTACTGACAAAATTGTGAATCTAGAAAAAGTAAAGATCTAATAGAAAAAAACAACCAAATGAGAATTACAATAAATTGTTATGGTGCAATTATTCTTTTTAAATAGCAACATATTGAATTAATTACAATACTTATTTTGAAACAGTCTGTGGAATGAATATATTAATTAAATCAAAATCCAGTTTATGGAATAAAGCTTTAAAGTCTGAAAAATTTTGCTGTATCAATCATATCTCCAACACGGTATTTATCTTGTATCTTCTGGAAGAAGCTCAAGAAATTTCTCAAAGAAACTGAATTTCTCTAAGGCCTACAATAATCTTAAATTTTCTCAATGGTCCTTTGGCTAAACAAAAATAAATTTGTTTATTTTTTTTTCTATTGATGGGAGAAGGAAGTAGAAACTAGGATATGAGTTTGCAATAAGAGATATATTCTAATTTTGGGGTCTTTGTAAATGCATATTAACAATTACAAATCTAGGAGTGCCTGGGTGGCTCAGTGGGTTAAAGCCTCTGCCTTCGGCTCAGGTCATGCATGATCCCAGGGTCCTGGGATCGAGCCCTGCTTTGAGCTCTCTGCTCAGCGGGGAGCCTTCTCCCCCCACTCTCTCTGCCTGCCTCTCTGACTACTTGTGATCTCTCTCTCTGTCAAATAAATAAATAAAATCTTTTAAAAAAATTACGAATCTACTCCATAAGCTTAAAAGAAGTAATTATTTACCTTATAACAAAAATATTGAATAAATTAAGATGAGAAATTTTTAATGACTAGTTTCGCATCTGGTCCCTAAGCGCTACTCATTAAATGTGAAGAAAAAAGTGAGACTTCAGTCAATCAGCTCTGGTCTATAACGTGAAACATTCTATTAAAAACTAAAACAAAACCCCCAAAGCCAAAAACCGACTTTTTTTTTTTTACTTTTTTTTTTAAGATTACTTATTTATTTGACAGAGAGACAACAAGAGAGGGAACACAAGCAGGGGGAGCAGGAGAGGGAGAAGCAGGCTTCCTGCCAACCAGTGAGTCTGATGTGGGGCTTGATCCCAGAACCCTGGAATCATGACTGAGCTGAAGGCAAGCACTTAATGACTGAGCCACCGAGGTGCCCCAAAAACCAACATTCTTAACTTCTAGTATAATTCTTTAATTATAATACCATAACCAATTAACCCCTCCTATATTTTTTAATCATGGAGCACTGAACTATACTTTAATTCATTTAGTCATTCAACAAATACTTATACTCAAGGCTAGTGCCAGGCTCTGCAAATACAAAGTACATTTTGTTTAGAGAAACGAAATGACAGTTTCTCTATGATGACACAGTCTACTGTCTTGTCAGTTTAAAAATCAACTAAAAGCCATGCACTAACAAGGAGCCTAAACTGAGAAATTCATAGGGAAAATGAAACCCAGCAAATGTAAAATACTAAATAATGAAAACCACCTTTTAGAGCTACATTATGGACAGTTAAGAAAAAGGGGCGCCTAGGTGGCTCAGTTGGTTGAGCCGCTGCCTTCGGCTCAGGTCATGATCTCGGAGTCCTGGGATGGAGCCCCGCATCGGGCTCTCTGCTCAGTGGGGAGCCAGCTTCCTCCTCTCTCTCTCTGCCTGCCTCTCTACCTACTTGTGATCTCTCTCTCTGTATCAAATAGATAAATAAAATCTTTAAAAAAAAAAAAAGAAAAAAAGAAAAGGAGGCAGGTAACAGAGAATGAAAGAAATGATGGAGAGACAAATATAAACTATAACAAAACACAAAAGGATAAAGATACTAAGATTCATGAAGTAATCAAACAAGAACCTACAAAATCAAACTGTTAACTGTTACAAAAATATGACAAGAAATGTGTAATATGGCAGACTGGGGGAGGTGGATTTTTGGTACCTGTCTCATATCTGTTGTCTCACACTTTTTTAAACCCTGGTACTAATTAATGGAAAACAGATGTAAACATAAATTTGAATGAAAAAGGAAGTCAACGCAAAAACCCTGGGGAAAACTCATCATACCACATTACCCAATAAACATGAATATACTCTAGAAACATGTGCAGATAAGATTAACAAAGTTATTATAAAAAAAAGTTATGAAATTGGGATCCAGGAGTCATACTATAATCCCAGACTCTTGAAAATTTGTACAATTTAGGAAAAATATCAGTTTTCTTCTTATCCTTAATTCTAAAGCTATAATAACTTTTAACTATATAATATATATGTTCTATTATATATATAATAACTATACAATAACTTTCATGCCACTGAGCTACCCTCACTAACCCAAAAGACTTCCCTCAAAACAGTGTACTCCTTCACTAACTCCATGACATGAAAATAAAGGTGACATTAGAAAATCACCTGCTCCTTAATTTACCCAGAAACTAGTTACTATGTTTAAAGGATAACAACACCAAAACATTACCTATTACTAGAAACAGAACATTGTCGCTTAAGTATATGAAAGTACAAATATATTTTAAAATTTTTGGAGAAAAATGTCAATGGTGGGGAAAAGACTTTTAGTGCATCTCTGATTCACATACAATTGAAGTTTTGCTACATGCAAGTGACGATATGAAAGACCCCAGAGGATGAATGAAAATTTGATAAAAATGATGCTGTGAAAAAGTAATAATAAGCAAGGTATAATTATGTGGTCAGAAACCACTGCCCTTACTATGCAAGAAAAGAGAAAATAATGTGCATTTTCTTAAAGAATCTTTTTCAATAATTCTTGATTTCCTTTAACAAAGATCTTCTGGCATCTACCTCTTCAAGGCAGTTACATTACAATACAGTGAATATTCTTTATTCTATTTGCCCACCTTATTTAGGGGGTTAGTACATTTTTAAAAATTATACATTTTCTGAAGAAACTTTTGTAAATTTTATAGCTATATCAGTACTATACCATTCAGTACGAGAGCTTGTGGCTTTTATACATACCAATGATACAGACCCAGCTGGAATAACCCCATTCTATCAAAAAGCTCATTTCCTACAACTAGACAAGGTGATGACAGAGAACAGAGCAGCCGTGTAATTAAACAGCGCCCTGCCTCTCGATGAAATCTAGTGTTAAGTGTTATCTAACATAGAGCACTGAATTTTTAAAAAATAAACCATGTAAAGAAAAAGCAAACAACTACCTGGCTAAATGATGTACAGAGTTTAATTTAGTTGTGAAACCTTATCAAATAAAAGAAATCTGTAACTGATACCATTACTTGACTTTTCAATGAAATATTCTCTAAATGTTACTCAATCATAAGAAAAATACCACTTTAAACATTTCTTCTTGAGAATGTCCAGTAATTATAATTATAGTGTGTTCCACTAAAATAGAGTAAAAAATTTTCTTTACCTACATGTTTTATTAAAAGCCATCTGCTCCAATAATACACTGGAGAATAGAAAGAAGACAGGCATTACTCTGAACAGTTCCAATAACCCGACAGGAATAAACACAGTGAAGCCTTACCTGTCCATATAATGCTCAAGAAAGTAGAGAACTTAAAAAAAAAAAAAGAAGAAGAAAGTAGAGAACTTGCAGATTCTTAAAACAGGCCAGTCTCATGGTTGTTTTTTATTTATATTCCAAAAGAGATTTTTGGCAGCAAGTACCAAAATATTATTTGCAATTACTGCCCTTTTGGTTCTCTGAAAGAAGTTTGAGCACACACTCTCTGTAGTTTATAGAACTAGACTTCTACCTTGCAAGCTTATACTGTTTTATATTTAGCCAAGATAGTATTTTTTCATTTCACTGATTCCAAAAATTAACATGCATTGCCATCCTAGCACAGTACCTGGCATACAATAAGTACTCAAATAACTAGAATATTACTTGTTAAAATTCTATTACATTTTAACTAGGCAACCAATTAAATATCCTCTTGTGGTATCATTTTGATATGACATATTTTCTGAAGTTTTTCACTTCATATACTTATTCTCACAAGAATAAACTTTATTACTTTCTTCCCATTTAACAGGAGGACAAGCACCGACCCGTTAAGAGTGTGTGGTCAACAGGGGTGGGGAGTGAGGAAAGAAAGGAGCACACTGATTTCACTTTTGAAGGCACAATCCAAGCCAAGTCACTAACTGGCAGCTGAATCATTACAGAAGCCAACTCTACTGCACTCCTCTTATCCTGCTCAGTTAATTCCCACCTCAGACATCCTCTTCCTTGTGAACTCTTTCCTGAACATCCAAGCAGAGCTGAGACTACCTCTTCTGTATTCCACACACTTGAATGAGATATCTATTATAATCTGTATCATAATATACTCAATCTATCCGTGCACAGACTTGGCTTTCCCTAGGCTACACTAGTCAAGGGTATGCACTCTTTCCATCTACATGGCCCTAAAAACCATAGAAAGCCTGGCCCATAAAAGCTGCTCAATAAAGAGTTACCAAATGAATAAATGAATTAATAAGTGAATGAGACTAATATCTGCTTTGCAGTCTTGATTATATCAGACAATTATTAGGAGTGATTTTTAGAGAACATCATTTGACTTTATGATATACCTGAAGATGTATAATCACGAAAACAATGAATCATATAATCAGTACGAAGTCAGGTTTCAGGATTCAAATATTCCACAATACTCGCCAACCAGAAAAAAACAGAAAAAGACAAGTCTGATACTTCATACTTTTAAAAAGATTCCTTCTCAATTCCATCACAGCTACTATTCACATCATGTGCTCTTGTGAAAATCATGCGACTAGAAGTAGTCTAACACACATATTAAAGTAGAAATACAGACCAACACCAATACCCACTGTTCCCACGTTCATGCTGTAACATCATATTGGTAAAAACAGTAAAAGCTAATCTTGAACACTTACTACGCGCCACTTTATCACCTTATTTAATTCCCACAACAATCCCAGCAGGCACTGCTATTATCCCTGCTTTATAGCTGATGAAACTGAGGTTTAGAAAGTTGGGATAACTTGCAAGATCTTAAATTAATATGTGGGAGAGGTGAGACTCAAATCTAGATCAATCTAGCACTGGGACTTAAATCCTTTAAAAAGAAATTGTATGTGTGCATGTGTACACATACACACAGACATACATATTTTGAAGAGAAGATTCATTCAGAAAAGAAAAAAAAACAAGAATTCAAGTGGTGGTGGTAAATGGCTTGTATGATGTTATTTCTGAAAACTCATCAATTAAAACCTTGTTTTGATTTTAACAAAGTGTAAAGTGTGAATGTTACAATTACCTCACTTCTACAAAAGAGCACAGACCATGATCCAGTATTTGTTATGTTAGGCAAATAAAAATCAGCTCACTTTTTAACAATGTTTATTCTTCCGATCCATGAGCATGGAATGCTTTTCCACCTTTTTGTGTCTTCTTCAATTTCTTTCATGAGCATTCTGTAGTTCCTCGAGTACATCTTTAGCCATCAGAGAGATTCAAATCAAAACCACACTGACATACCACCTTACACCAGTTAGAATGGCCAAAATCAACAAGACAGTAAACAACAAATGCTGGAGAGGATGTGGAGAAAGGGGAACCCTCCTCCACTGTTGGTGGGAATGCAAGTTGGTGCAGCCACTTTGGAAAACAGTATGGAGATTCCTCAAGAAATTAAAAACAGAGCTACCCTATGACCCTGCAGATGCACTACTCAGTATTGACCCCAAAGAAGCAGATGCTGTGGCCCAAAGAAGGGCCACATGTACCCCAATGTTCATAGCAGCAATGGCCACAATTGCCAAACTGTGGAAAAAGCAAAATGCGCTTCAACAGATGAGTGGATAAGGAAGATATGGTACATCTATACAGCGGAATATTATGCCTCCATCAGAAAGGATGAATATCCAACTTTTGTATCAACATGGACAGGACTAGAAGAGATTATGTGGAGTGAAATAAGTCAAGCGGAGAGAGTCAATTATCTTATGGTCTCACTTACATGTGGAGTATAAAGAAAATCATGGAGGGCATCGTGAGAAGGAAGGGAAGGGTGAATGGGGGGAAATCGGAGGGGGCGATGAACCAGGAGATTGTGGACTCTGAGCAACAAACTGAGGGTTTTGGAGGGGAGGGAGTGGGGGGTTGGGCGAGCCTGGTGGTGGGTATTGAGAAGGGCACGTATTGCATGGAGCACTGGGCATGGTGAATGAACAATCAATCTTGCAACACTAAAAAATAAAATAAACATATTTGGGGAAAAAATCAGCTGACTTGATGGATAAACTATACACACATGTCATGTAATTACTGAAATTATACATACAGGGCACCTGGATGGCTCAGTGGGTTAAGCATCTGACTCCTGGTTTCAGCTCAGGTCATGATCTCAGGATCGTGAGATCAAGCCCTGCTTTGAGCTCAATGCTCCATGCTTATCGGGGAGTCTGCTTCTCCCTCCTTCTCCGTCTGACCCTCCCCTCACTCGTGCTTGCTCTCTCTCTCAAATAAATGAATGAATAATTTTTTTTTTTAAAAAAGGATAGACTATAAAGACCCATCTTAAAAGGGATGGCTTGAAGTTAGGTGTTTTAGAACTTTTCTATTACTGATTCTATAAAGTACTATTTAGATCTTTTCTACCACTTGTAAGGTTTATACACGTTTCCCAATATAAACTGAATAATATCTAGTTTATAAACTTCATTTCCATACAATGCATAGTAAAAAGCAGAGGCAAGGGATAGTACTGCTTTTACTTCTTTAGCCTTTTATTAGCTTAATGGTGAACAATGAGAAAAATACAGAGAAAGAGTTCTTCCTTCCAAAGGATCTTTAAAAGACAAAATGTAGGATAATGCCTACATTATCCCTTTCATTTCCCGTATAGAGTTTTCTATTTCTAATCAAAAACTGATTCTGCTATTTAATAATTGTGTCTCTTAATCTCTCTGCACCTCCTTTTTCCTCAATGGTAAAAATGAGAATTGCATCACCAAAGTAGTCAAACTTACATGGAAAGTACATAAAAAAGCACTAGACATAATGCCCATCACTCCATAATACCCACACACTCCATTAATTCCCTCAGCAAGTGTTTTCTAGCATCAGCTAGAGGAGCGTCCTAGTGTTGAATGCTACGATCACAGCAGTAAGCAAAATCCAGACATACTCCTTGCCGAGAGTTTATAGTACAGAGCACCTCCATGAGTCATACTGCACTTCCCACAACCTGACCATGGCAGGACCTTTCACAACTCTGTCTTTAAGCTTGGCACTGCCTCAGCCTAAATATATTCTCCTATTCATTGCTCCTAGGCAAAGTTGGCTGCTCCAGTCTACTCCCTTAACACTTGGCTCAGAATTCTGTCCCAGCACTTACCATGGTATCACCATTTCTCCGCTTTCTTGACTGCCTCCCCCACTGGACTGTTAACTCCTATAAGGGTAGGTATAAGTGTTACTGTTTTTATACCTCTAGTACCTAGCATAGTGTCGAACACAAAAGACATCTTAATGTTTGATCAGTTAAAGAAAGAATTAATTGCACAAGTAGATAACAGGGTGTTACACATCTTGTTTTTGCTTCTTTCTCTTTTCTCAGATGGATGTCCTGAAACCTGTATAGATCTCAAGAACCCATTGTAATCTCTATTTTTCCCAGAGTACTTTTCTGTGCCACTCATTGAAGCCTATACTGCTTTATCATTTTCCTCATCCCAAACACTACTGCTTGCTTACCATGTATTAGGCATGCTCTGAGTGCTTTATGTCGATTATTTAATTGAAACTTCCCAACCATTCCATAAGATACAGATTAAGACTATTACATAAACAAGGGAATTGAAAGTGAGGATAATTAAGAAACTTGCTCAGGGTCACAAACTAGTAGACAGCAGAGCTTGAAATCTGAACCCAAGGTCTCCCTCCATGGTGAGCACCAACATTTCCTAAAGTGGAGCGACCACTTTTACCAAGACAGGTTGTGTCTGAAAGCTCCTTTTGATGCTAGCAGTAGAGTCAACATAATTCTCCATGATTTAGGTGTTAACAGCTCTTCTGACTGGTCCAGCTTAGTCTCTGCCATCAGATTAGGTTTACCAGCTAGTCTGCAACTTTTGTCCTGGTTCATCTTCTGTTGAATCTAGACTAGAGTTTTTCATCCTTTTTAATATTTTGGTCCCATTACATTTCCTACCAGTCAAAAAGGTTTGTAAAGCTTTATTTTCTGTAGATTACATTACAAAAACAGGAGCAGAGAGTGTGATTATTCTACGCTGTACTCCCATGCTTCTCTAGTCAGTATTACTCTCTAGCGTTGAGCTACAAGATTCAGGGTGATTTAATCTACACACCCCACAGGCCATTGCAGAAATATGTCAGTAATTCCTGGTGATTCCTACCTACTCTCTGGAAAAAACAATGGAAGCTAGTATACCAAGACCTGATGCTCAAATTAACTCAATGCTTATAGCTGTCCCCAAATAGTTAAGATTCCTGGGGGAGGGGGAAATACTGCTTCATACTTTACTAGGTTTACACATAATCTCACATAAGGCTTACAGTTTGGGGGAAGAAAAAAAAAGAATAAATAACTCTATGGCAGGTGAAAGAACTTACTCTGAAAACTATAAAATGCTGATGAAAGAAATTCAAGATGACACAAAGAAATGGGAAGACATTCCGTGCTTATGGGTTGGAAGAACAAATGTTGTTAAAATGTCTACTCTACCCAAAGCCATCTATACATTTATGGCAATCCCTATCAAAATACCAATAGCATTTTTCACAGAACTAGAACAATCCTAAAATTCGTACAGAACCACAACAGACCTTGAATAACCAAAACAATCTTGAAAAAGAAAAACAAAACTGGAGGTATCACAATTCCAGATTTCAAGTTATGTTACAAAGTGGTAGTAACTTAAACAATACAGTACTGTCATAAAATTAGACATAGAGCTCAATGCGATAGAACAGACAACCCAAAAGTAAACCCACAGTTATATGATCAATTTATGTTCAACAAAGGAGGAATCACTACAAAATGGGAAAAAGATGGTCTCTTCAACAAATGGTGTAGGGGAAAAAATGGACAGCAACAAGCAAAAAATGAAACAGAACCCCCTTCTTTCACAAAATCAACAAAAATACACAAAAGTAAACTCAAAATGGATTAAAGACCTAAATGTTAGACCTGAAACCATAAAAATCTTTGAAGAGAACACAATTTCTCTGACATTGGTCATAGCAACATTATTCTAGATATGTCTCCTGAAACAAGGAAAACAACAAAAATAAACTATTGGGACTATATCAAAATAAAAAGTTTCTGCAAGTGAAGAAAACAATCAATAAAACTAAAAGGCAATATATGAAATGAGTGAAGATATTTGCAAATGACATATCTGATAAAGGCTTAGTATCCAAAAGTATATAAAGAATTTATACAATTCAACACACAAAAAATAAATAATCCAATTAAAAATGGGCAGAAGACATGAACAGACATTTCTCTAAAGAAGACATACAGATAGCCAGCAGACAAACCAAAAGATGCTCAACATCACTCATCATTAGGGAAACGCAAATCAAAACTACAATGAGATATCATCTCACACCTGTCAGAATGGCTAAAATCAACACCACAAGATACAACAGATGTTGGCAAGGAGGTGGAGAAAAAGGAACCCTCTTGCACTGTTGGCAGGTGGGAATGCAAACTGGTGCAGCCACTGAGTAAAACAGTATGAAGAAAGTTAAAAATAGAACTACCCGTGCTCGCTTCGGCAGCACATATACTAAAAATAGAACTACCCTATCATCCAGGAATCACTATTGGATATTTACCCAAAAAATACAAAAACACTAATTCAAAGGGATACATGTACCTTTATGTTTATTGCAGCAACATTTACAATAGCCGACCAATGGAAGCAGTTCAAGTGTCCATCAATAGATAAATAGATAAAGATGATGTGGTGGGGTGAGTATATGAAATATATACTCAGCCATAAAAATGAATGAAATCTTGCCATTTGCAATGACATGGATGAAGTTAAAGAGTATAATGCTCAGTGGTGAAACAGATATTAACCAATTAAAAGCACACTGGAATAACCTCTTCCTCTGAGGCAATGGTTGATGTGATAATCACAAAATCAAATATATTTGAGGGCCATTCATGCATTATAATATGTGAAGAACAGAAAGTAAATAATAAAGAGTAGTACGTATATGGTCAAACAAAAAGAACTAGCTTGAACCATACACACATACTATCCTTTGACGTATTGATAGTTACACAAGGCATATTGTAGCTGGATTCTCTAGTCAGTATTACTCTCTAGCGTTGAGCTTTGACATTGTTAGTCAATCTGTATGACACCACATGTGAAAAGAATGCTTCAGAATGTGATTTGTTGCTTCAAATTCTGAACTACCACACCACTACTACAGAACTAGATGAGAAACAGACTACTTTTTCTTTCTATCGGTCTTTCTTTTCTTCTTAATGATTTTATTTCTAAGCAACCACTGCATTCCACATGGGGCTCAAACTCACAATCCCGAAATGAAGAGTTCCATGCTCCACCAACTGCGCAAACCAGGTGTCCCAACAGACTGCTTTTCCAGAGAAGCCCGATCTTAGGTAAGTTTCCTGTAAATACTCAACGTGCCTTCCTTACATAATCTTAGGTCTCTGGTAGGGTTTTTATAAAGCAACTCTTTGTTTAAGCTGAACCATTTCATTAACTGATCTTGAAATATTGCCATTTCCTTGATAAGACATGAAAAATTAACTGGACCAAAGAAGACTAATTACTGAACCTTGATGAACAAGTACCAAATACCGGAAGCACTTCTTACTGAAAATCCTTTGGGTGTTCATTGTTTTTTCTACTGAGTAGCTGGTAAGCTTATATGTATCCACCACCAGAGTACATAGATCCACTCTTGGCTATACTCACTTGCTGTCTAAATTCTACCCTTAAACATAGAAAAAGGACAAAATTGTTTTTTAAGATATTGACCTTCATCTTTTACTCTTTTATTAGAAAGAAAACAATGAAATTAAATATACCATTGTACGTCCTCTCACAGAAAGGTTATAACTTGAGAGCCCGAAAAAAAGGAACATTATCAGAGCCTCACATTTCTATACTGTTTGTATGAAAATGTTGTATTTGATAAACTGTACTGTTAACATAAATAACATTAAATTTTTCTGTAGTCATAAATGTATAAACTGAATGTTGAAATATTTATTAAACTATTTTAAATTCTAGGGGCGCCTGGGTGGCTCAGTGGGTTAAAGCCTCTGCCTTTAGCTCAGGTCATGATCTCAGGGTCCTGGGATCGAGCCCCGCATCGGGCTCTTTGTTCAGCAGGGAGCCTGCTTCCTCCTCTCTCTGCCTGCCTCTCTGCCTGTGATCTCTCTCTCGTGTCAAATAAATAAATAAAATCTTTAAAAAAAAAACTATCTTAAATTCTACATTGTTAGTCAATCTCTAGTGGCCATTTTTAAACATCTGCCATTCTAAAATAAACTACGAAGCTTAATTTTTATTAAAAAATTATTCAATAACAGATCTCAACTATTGCCTCTATTAACAGGCAACAGTAGCAGAGAAAGGTGGGTGTTTACCCAATATCTATTTTCTCTTTTCATCCTTATTAATAAACCCATATTTCAATGGGTAGAGGAGAGAAGCAAATGTACCCATCTTAAGAAAAAAAAAATTCCTAACTTCCCAGGGAGATAGTAGCCATGTAGCAGAATCCTGGTCAAAAAGATCAAGTAAAAGTTGCTGTTTAAAGTTTAAGGGAAAGAAAGCTCTTTAAAAGGGCAACAGACAGAGGCACCTGGCTCAGTCTGTTGAGTGTCCGACTCTTGTTTTTGGCTCAGGTCATGACGGCAAGCCCCAAGTCGGGCTCCACACTCACTGCAGAGTCGGCTTAGGATTCTTTTCCTCTTCCTCTCCCTCCCCTTCTTCCCCTACCCTCACTCACATGCACTCTCTTTCTCTCCCTAAAATAAATAAATGGACTTTTAAAAAGAGGGGGAGCAACAGACTTGGTTCAGATATGCTAAAGAGAGGTCTCGTCTCAATACAAGCTTATGGGAGATAACCTCTAAATCCCTGGAATCTCCCAAATGATACAAGTGTCTTTT
>CM052814.1:47315887-47338237 GCA_028533885.1 Nasua narica
GGGAAGAGAGAACTAAAGATTGAATTCAACCGGGTGGGTCACGATTCAGTCAATCATGCCACTGTAATGAAACCCCAGTAAAAATTCTGGAATCCAGGACTTGATGAGCTTCCTGCGCTGGTGATTTTCTAAGTGCATACTACTACACACTGATGCAGGAAGGATAATATGTCCCTGAGGATTATGCAAGCGGCATATCTGAAATCCTCTCAGTCCCAGATTCTGCTGTATGTATCTCTACCTTTGAGTGGTTCTGGTTTGTGTTGTTTTGCTATAGAGAAAAAAAAAGCAACAACAACGTATAATTTTGAGTATAACGTTTTGCTATACTCCTAGAGAGTATCTATGGGGACCCCCAAATTTGTAGCCAAGCTAGTATGAAATAAGAGTGGCTCTCTGGGCCCCCCAAACTTGCAGCTGGTATCAGAAGTCCTGGGCAAACTTCGCAGCCTGGAGGCCTGTTTCCTTAAAGTCCAATTTAACTGCCTTCGTCTTTCGTCTTTTCTAAACACAACACTAGATGCGGAGCAGCCATTCTGTGACAACAAGGTGACAAGCATGTGCCAAGTACATCAGACAGAGTTCAGCCAAGGAAAGAGAACCTGCTCTAAGTATTTTAAAAGAGATTTAATGGAAGAACTTAGGTATGTAAGCACTGGGAGAGCTGGAAGAACAGAAGACCGGGGACACCACTGCTAGCTTTGGGGTTTGCCACCTGCTACAGTCCAGAGAATTAGGGAATGGCTATTGCTCCTCAAGTTAGGAAACTGTAGGAAACAGGAACTACAGAATGGAGGCAGGGGATTCAGAATGGAAAGCCTGGAGGAAGATGTAAAGTCTCACAACTGGAAAGGCCCAGGGATCTATCTGCTACTGCCAGAAAAAAATAACATGGCTCTTGCCTCCCTCCAGTCTTCACATGCAGAAAGTAAATCGCAGCCAGATCCCAGAGTGAAAGAGAGTCTCAAAATATTTTATTCAATGAAAACATTTTTTGCAATTCTCTCTCGTGATCTTAAACTCCTTCCCGCAATTGTATATTCAAAATTACCACGGTGCTTAGTATATATAGTAAAGCTTTTATCATGTATATGACATCCACTGTTTTGTTGGGAGTTCATAAATAACATTGTGGGAGACTATTCTTTATTTTTCTCCCAAAGTCTGAAATCCAAAAAGGTAGGAATTTTATTTTATTTTTTTAAAAGATTTTATTCATAAAAAAAAAAGATTTTATTCATTTATTTGACAGAGAGGAGAGAGATCACAAGTAGGCAGAGAGGCACGCAGAGAGAGAGGAAGAAGCAGGCTCCCCGCTGAGCAGAGAGCCTGATGCGGGCTGGATGACAGGACCCTAAGATCATGACCCGAGCTGAAGGCAGAGGCTTTAACCCACTGAGGCACCTAGGCGCCCCTAAAAAGGTATGAATTTTAAAAGCCTCTTGGTAGAGAAAGGCATATGGTAGTAGCTGCTATCCGATAAGCAGCCATTAAAAAGTATATAATTCGTTATTAATATAAAAAAGTGATCTGAGGGGTGCCTGTTGAGATAAACTTCACATAACATAAAATTTGCCATTTTAAGGCATATAATTCAGTGGTTTTTAGTATATTCACAGTATTATACAATTATCACCACTAAGAAATTCCAGAATATTTCCATCACCCCAGAAAGCAACCCCATACCTGTTAGCAGCCATTCCTAATTCTTCCATCCTCTAGCCACCAGCAACCATTAGCCTACCTTCTGCCTCTATGCATTTGCCTATTCTGCACATTTCATGTAAACACAATCATACAATATGAGTTACTTTTTAATATGTTAGTTTAGCAGTTCATGAAACAACAATTTGAAACTTATTTCAAAACAAGTTCAGTTTTCTTGGTTCCTGGTTTTAATCATTATCATATCTGAAAAAGACTGACAGAGATCCAGAGACCCTATAGAGGAGCATCATATTTTTTCAGTCGCCCCCATCAATCATTTTGTTGAAATTTGGTTAGGAAATTACTCATTTTCTCAAATAAGTTTTTTTCCTCAAAAAAATATTTTATTTTTTTAAGTAATCTCTACACCCAACGTGGGACTTGAGCTCACGACCCTGAGATCAAGAGTCACATGCTCTACCAACTAAGCCAGCCAGGCACCCCTCAAATGAATTCTTATCATTAAACCAGAAGGTGTTTTATTTTTGTATTTTTCGCAATCAGTCCCAAATTTTCTACAACTATTTATAGAAGTTTTTAAACATATTTGAAATTTCTGATTCCAGGTTTTTAAGATGTTAAGAGTTTTATATTTTATAACACATGTAGCTTTCAGTGCGACAAAAATCACATAGTGATGTTTACATTGCCAAATGTTTCAAATGTCCTTCTTCTCTATAAAGTGAGTTTATTTCTAGAAGTAGTTGCTTTGTCACCCTTTATACATTAATTCTTACTTGAAGGGACAGATTAGTGTTTTTGTTTTCTGTTTTTTGTTATTTTTAGTATCTTGATATGTAACATCCTGTGATAGCAAACTCTTTAAATCACTCATATATCCCGTGGGGATTAAGTTAAAACTAGGCAACCTTTAAATCCATGTAATTGAGCACACGCAAATTGCAAAAAAAACTCTAATATCATGAAAGTGCATACTTGAATGTGAGCACCGTAATTGCTCACCAAGGTGTCCAAGCCCCTTCTTCCCTCAGGTCATTCCTAAATCACATGGGACAAGTAGCCATGGGAGCCAATGACTTACTGACGTCTCAGTACCATAGCACAGCAAATATTAGGATAACTCAATATCCTTTGTGTTGCAATTTAAAAAATACGAATGGAACTTTTGACATTCCCCCCCACACACATCAATGGATCACCTTGCACATTCCACTGTAGAAAACACTAATCATAAAAAATGATAAACCTTTTTAAAAAAATCTGAATTTAGCAATGGGTGAATTTAGGCATTCAGAAAATATTTGTGGAAGGAGGGAGGAACAGAGGGAAAGAAGGGAAGAAAAAACTAGAGGGGCTAAAGAATATAAAAAGTTGATAAATCCTGAGGAACCAAGTCTTGGTTATCAAAAAATCTCACATGAATGGAGATGTTTAAATCCATGATTTAGAGCAGATTAAGAAATTAGGAGGTGAGAACTAAGAGGAGACTCTAGGACTGAGGATTACCTTTCCATATACTCTGCAATCAGCTCTTTGGACATAAGCACAGGATTGGAAGCAGAGGCTCCTGACATAATAAGCATCTGAACAACTATCTACATCATTTAAGTGTAGGGTTACATAAGCATAGAAGGCCTTTTAATTTCATTTTAAGTTAATTTGATTTTTAAATTATACTAGAGTATAATTATACTGGCACAAATATAATTGTATATAAATCTCATACAGTAAGAAAGCTTCACTGGAAGTACTTGAAATATAAATATCTTCCGCTTCAACGAAAAAAAATGAAAGCCAAGGCGTTATTTACCACTATCCACAACAAGTACTCGGAAAAAAGGCAGAACCATTCACTGCACAACACCAAAGCAGTGTTTAAAGAAGTTCAAAACATTTATGACTTATTGCAGCTATGAAAACAGTATTTACTTAATATGCTGTCCAATGAGAAGAATATGAAAAAAACTTCCTACCTTTGTGATCAGAAGTCGGTATCTATCCAGCATTGCCTGGTTGTCATGGCAGCCTGCTAATAACTGCCACACCTCTGCCCTCAGGGCTTCGGGGACGCCGCTCTTCACCAGAGTTGACAGCCCCTTCGGTCGAGCGCCAAGGTTACTGTGCCTAAGAACACAAGAAAACAACATTCATACTTCCTTCACCACTGCTGTTGTTACAAAAAGTATGATAATGAATTTACACAAAAACATAAGCCTGGGTTGAGAGAAAAATTGGGAAGGAGGGCATGAAATACCATCAGTTGCTCAGTGATTTCATGGACATTGTTCCCCAGTCCCATCTTCTTTATTGGTGAATCGTGTTATTCTACTGTCAAGAAAGTTTTTAATTTCTCTCATTTACTTTTTAAAATCATCCTATGAACTTATTCATAAAAATGAATGTGTTAATTATATATTTCTGGGAAGAATTTCAAGGCATAAAAAGAACCATCTGAATCCCTTGACATGAACATAGGGTAAGTTGGCTAGTGGCATGGGTATAGCAGGAGATGGGGGAATGGGATGCTGAAAGTGGATCACAGGCCTATCATGTCTTGACTATATCCCCACATCCTGACCCAAAGCACTCCCTAAATGAAGGACCTAGAACTTTCCTATAAAACCTATACAACCTATACAACTTCACCTAGCTAGGGGAGTAACATAGACTTATCAGCCAATGGTATTTAGAAATGAAACAAAGGCAAATTATTTTTTGTCATGAGGTCAATGATGACATAGTAAGTACTATAGCTACTTAGCTATAGTACTAAGCTACTGTAATAATCTACTATAATAATAAGCTACTAGAATAAGCTACTATAATAATCTGCCCAGCTGAACAAGAAACTGACTTGTAATTCCCAGTCTTGTGAATATAATTTCCATTCCGTAATGTTTTCCTGGTGCCTAGCTTGAGTCTGAAGCTACGTTTTATGGCCCCTTGCTCAGATTTTATCTCAGCTTATATCTGTTGCTCAGTTTTGATCTCTTAGAGTAGACCCTGGTGTTATCATCTGGACTCCAAACCTTGACGATATACTCTCGTTTGATCTAACATTCAGGCTCTGATTTCAAGTTTTAGTCTTAAAAGTCACAGAATCAATAGGTCTATTCTCTAAAATTGGCCTCCCATGTACTTCACCAACTTCTCTAGCTTATATACACTCTTTCATCTCTGGATCTCTGGCCCAGATCTCAGTTTTAGCAGGCCCTTCCTCTGAAAATATGTTCCATTCTTTTCCCATTAGGTCATAATCTGGCCATTCTGGAAAAACTGTTATAACTTCCATAATTCTAAAGCTCAAGTAAACTCATCCCATTAATATTTTTTTTAAGATTTTATTTATTTATTTATTTGTTTGTTTATTTAATTTATTTATTTGACAGAGAGAGAGAGATCATAAGTAGGCAGAGAGGCAGGCAGAGAGAGAGAGGGGGAAGCAGGCTCCCTGCCGAGCAGAGAGCCCAATGCGGGGCTCGATCCCAGGACCCTGAGATCATGATCTGAGACGAAGGAAGAGGCTTTAACCCACTGAGCCACCCAGGTGCCCCATATTAATATTTTTAATAAATCATCAAGTGTATACCTACTCTACTTTCTTTTGGCCTTTTCAAAGAAAACTTTTATATTGCTGACTTAGAGAATCTAAGTTGCCAATACTGATTGGCTTGGAGCAAAATGAAATAAAAGCTTATACATTTAAAACACTAATGCACATTAGGGACCAGAGTTATGCTGCTAAGTGGGAAAAAAAGCAAGTTTCAAAACAGTATATATAATTTTAAATTTACATTCTCTCTCCCTCTCTCAAAATGTTATATATAGTATTATTTTATTGTTTATTTTTTAAAGATTTTATTTATTTATTTGACAGACAGAGACACAGCAAAAGAGGGAACACAAGCAGGGTAGTGGGAGAGGAAGAAGCTGGCTTCCTGCCAATCAGGGAGCCTGATGTGGGGCTCAATCCCTGGACCCTGGGATAAGACCTGAGCTGAAGACAAGACACTTAACGACTGAGCCACCCAGGCGCCCATATAGTATTATTTTAAATAGATATTCATTCTCTCTCTCCTTCTGTCTCTTGCTTCCTCTCTTTCTCTAACCCATAATATTTTGAAGCCTAATTTCAACCTGCATCGGAAAAGAATATAGAAGAATATACTCCAAAATACATGTGTAATAGAATTGAGAGGGGGAATTACTTTTTATTTTCCTCTGCTGTTTGAAATATTCACAGTGATCTCAAATTCTTTTATAATCATATACCAAAAAAAGTCATTTCAATTCTTTAAATTTTTCTCATGGACTTAAACAAAAATACAACTTTAATTTGTAAAAAAAAAAAAAAAAAAACAAAGCTAAATATGCTCCACGAAATTTCTTGTATTATTCTTGAGAAGACGTACACTTGAGTAAACTATCTAACATCTGTAACCTCCTTCCACCTGCCTCTTCTTTGCTATCCAATTGAGTATAATATTAGCAAAAGAATACTGTGCCACAAGAGAGCCAGGGTAAGTCATAAAATGATCTTTCTCACAATATATTTGGTTCTGATTATACTTTTGAATAGGGAAAACATATGTTGCTTGAGGGTTGCTGAGTTTCTGTAATCTTAGGGTAAAAAACTGAATTAACTAAAAACAAGAGTATACAAAGATCAAAGCTCATTTCCTCTGAAATTAAATGCAAATATTGTGAATCTTAAGTCCCATAATATAAGCGCAATAGCGAAGTAATTAAATATATCATATGCTACATGTTATATACAGCAGTAAGTCATCAGTGTATCCACAGCTATTAAAAGTCCAATACACACCTCCCATGTAAAAGAAACCTTTCCTAAACCCCACATAACCCTCTAGCTGTCATACTATCTCCTACCCTTACAATAACAAATTTCTCAAAGGAGTTGTTAAATGGTCATTACCTCTATTCCTCCTCTCCCACTCATTCTTTAACTCAGCTCAACATGGCTTCTCCATCTCTACTTAGTTTTCACTGATCTAATACATGACCTCTCTCCATGCCACTAAGTTCAAGGGACGTTTTTCAATCCTCTCACTGTTGACCACTTTGCTTCCTTTGGCTTCAGTGACAAAGCCCTCTCTCTTCCCTCACAGACCCCACTGCTGTTACTTCTCCTCTGTGAACCTCTCAAGTCTTGTGGGTACTCTCTCCACACTTTGCTCAGTGGTCTACTTCTCATGTTTCTCTCATCTCTGAGTGTTTTCACTTATGCCCATGTGTTTGGAGTTCCACAAGCTCAAAGGTACCTCAAAATCAACATGTCCAAACTCAATCCATATTTTCTCCCTAAACCTTGTCCTCCAGGGTATCCTATCTCAATGACTATCACCACAATCTATCCAAATTAGAAACCTAGGAATTACTGTTGACATTACTCTCTGCCCTATAGAAATCCATCAACAAGTCTAATGCATTTTTTCCTGACCTTTCCGAATTCCATGCACTTCTCCGTATCTCCACAGCCACCAATTCTATTCACCCTAGGCCACACACAGCTTCCTAACATTCACTTGTCATACTACAATATATTTCCAATACTGCTGGCCAATATAATTTTGTATAATGATTTAAAATAAGATTTTATATTTGGAGTATCTTTTCCTACACATGCATACACACACCCCTAATGATTCAACTCAGTCGACATTCAGCTTCTAGCTGACCCCTGGCCATCTCTCTGGCCAAGTATTATGGGAAAAAAAATCTTTTCTCCTCCCTTAAAAACGTAGGCTCTAGTTATCTTTATAGACTGACATTTAAAAAGAACTAGGTCATTCATAACACTACATGATTAACAGCTTTAATTTACTGATTATCCTAATAATCATACAGTAATTATACTGCATACAGCACCCTAATACTTAAGGGGCACTAAAGGATATTAAGTCAAATACTACTAGTATACATCTATGATGAAGGAAGACTGAAATGAAATAGCAATTTACAGAAATAATCACTGCTTTCAATACTTTGGCTAAAACTACCTATTAATAACTACATATGGCCATTGGTTTAATAAAACATGAACTGCAGCTATCAAGAGACCTAGAAATAGGCCACTAGTTGTAACATGTGCTGAATCACACACTGGAAACAAGAGGCATCTAAATATTCAAAAAGTCACACATAAAGAAGATATATACTAAACGTATAGTTATCAGGTAGGTTTTTTTTTTCCAGGTAGTTTTTGATACATAAATATTAACTTCAGAAGGGCAAGAATCTCTGTCTTCAGTACTTTTGCACCCCAAGTACTTAGAACAGTGACTAGCACAGAGACGACATTCAATATATTTTAGATAAATGAGTGAACAGATTTATAAAATTAAATTTATATGATCAACTACTAAGGCTAAGCAAAAAACAAAATGTTTTTTTAAAAGCAGACATTCTCACTGATTTTAATAAGATCATCAAGCTGCCATGTATTCATCTAGTTACCTTCATAAGAGGCATCTTTTCTTGAAACTAGGCATATAAGGACTTTTACTATTCCAAAACTGTCCAGAGAGAATTTCAAAGGGAAGATATCATTTCTAACAAAAACAGCAGAGAAATCAAGAGAGGAGAAGAGTCACTGAATGTCACTGAGTGGTTGCTGATAGAATTAGGGCAATTTTGACAGAAGGGAGGTGGAAGTAGGTGGCTGGGAGACAGGAGAATGTGAGGACGGTGGCTTGACCCATTTTAAAAGGTTCTCACAGGAAAAAGAATAGCTAGAACTGAAACTAAAAGACAGAGATTTCTCCTTCCCCAACAGTGAGAAAATCTAAATATGTAAACCTGGGTCTTACTTAAATTAAACAAACTACATTAAGAAAAACTTCAAGAGGGGTGCCTGGGTGGTTCAGTCAGTTAAGCATCTGCCTTTGGCTCAGGTCGTGATCCCAGGATCCTGGAATCAAACCCTGAGTCAGGCTCCCTGCTCAGGGGGAAGTCTGCTTGTCCCTCTCCCTCTACATCCCCCACCCTATTTGTGCTCTCTCTCTTGTTCTTTCTCAAATAACTGAAGTCTTAAAAAAAAGAAGGAAGGAAGGAAGGAAGGAAGGAAGGAAGGAAGGAAGGAAGGAAGGAAGGAAGGAAGGAAAGAAGGAGAGAAAAACTTCAAGAAAAACAACAAATTAAAGGTCATTCTAAAGATCAAGAGCACATATTTTGATTTGGGGGTGGAGAGGAGCAGGATCTTATATCAGTTGAAAAAATGGAACATTACATGTTAATGTGAAAAGGAAGAAAGCTATAAATGTTCATGCTTAATGATCTTGTCTTTCATGTTCCCTCTGAGCTTATATTTTATTTTGTTCTCCCAGCAGTTTGCTGATGCTTGGTTAAGCTGAGAGACCACAGATTAAGACAACACATTCCCACTTTGGTAAGTATAGCCATGAAGAACACAATCAAAGTGCCTACTAAATATGTATCAAAAAAAATATGTATCAATTTTCTGATATTCTTTTTTTTTTTTTACTTTTTTTTTTTTTTTTTTATTAGAGAGAGAGAGACTGAGAATGAGAGGAGAGAAGGTCAGAGGGAGAAGCAGACTTCCCGCAGAGCCGGGAGTCCAATATGGGACTCGATCCCGGGACTCCGGGATCATGACCTGAGCTGAAGGCAGTCGCCCAACCAACTGAGCCACCCAGGCGCCCCAATTTTCTGATATTCTAATAAAAGAGAATTGAATAGTTTGAAGATGGTTTTATTCAATAAACCGTAATTTTTACCTAGGACATTCACTTAGTATTTTTGGTTAGGAAATCTTCTTGCTACAAAATTTGACCTTTATACCTAAGTTTTCAGAGTAAGTACTCTGTTTTTCTAGTCTTCAAAAATCTCAACAACTTCCACACAATTTTAAAACCAGAAGCAGTGATCCAGAAATAATTCTGCCCAATTCCTTAAATTCCATCAATAATTTAATACTCAGGTCATCAGCACTACTATTTTGAATATATTAGACATGTCACAGAAATCTTTTTTTATTGTGTTATGTTAACCACCATAGTTTTGATGCAGTGTTCCATGATTCATTGTTTACGTATAACATCCAGTGCTCCAAGCAATACGTGCCTCCTTAATACTCATCACCAGTTCCCTTTTAAAACCCTCCATTTGTTACCCGGAGTCCATAGCCTCTCATGGTTCATCTCCCACTCCGATTTCTCCCCCTTCATTTTTCTCTTCCTTCTTCTAATGTCCTCCATGCTATTCTTTATGTTTTACAAATAAGTGAAACCATATGATAATTGACTTTCTCTGACTTATTTCACTTAGCATAATCTCCTCCAGTTCCATCCATGTTGATGCAAAAGTTGGGTATTCATCCTTTCTGATGGCTGAGTAATATTCCATTGTGTAAATGGACATCTTCTTTATCCATTCGTCTGTTGAAGGGCATCGTGGCTCTTTCCACATTTTGGCTACTGTGGACATTGCTGCTACGAACATTAGGGTGCATATGGACCTTCTCACTACATCTGTATCTTCAGGGTAAATACTCAGTAGTACAATTGCTGGGTCATAGGGTAGCTCTATTTTTAATTTTCTGAGGAACCTCCATACTCTTTTCCAAAGGGGCTGCACCAATTTGCATTCCTACCAACAGTTTAAGAGGGTTCCCCTTTCTCCACAACTTCTCCAACATTTGTTATTTCTTGCCTTGTTGATTTTTGCCATTCTAATTGGTGTAAGGTGGTATCTCAATGTGGTTTTGATTTGAATTTCCCTGATGGCTAATGATGATGAACACTTTTCATATGTCTGTTAGCCATTTGTATGTCTTCTTTGACATACAAGAGAAGTGTCTGCTCATGTCTTCTGCCCATTTTTTTGACTCGATTATCTGTTTTTTGGGTGTTGAGTTTGAGAACTTCTTTATAGATCTTGGATATCAGCCCTTTGTCTGTAGTGTCATTTACAAATGTCTTCTCCCATTCTGTGGGCTGCCTCTTTGTTTTGTTGACTGTTGCCTTTGCTGTGCAGAAGGTTTTTATTTTGATCAAGTCCCAAAAGTTCATTTTCACTTTTGTTTCCCTTGCCTTTGGAGACGTGTCTTGAAAGAAGTTGCTTTGGCCGATGTCAAAGAGATTACTGCCTATGTTCTCCTCTAGGATTTTAATGGATTCCTGTCTCACACTGAGGTCTTTCATCCATTTAGAGTTTATCTTTGTGTACGGTGTAAGAGAATGGTCCAGCTTCATTCTTCTATATATAGCTGTCCAATTTTCCCAGCACCATTTATCGAAGAAACTGTCATTTTTCCATTGGATATTTATTTCCTGCTTTGTCGAAGATTAGTTGCCCATAGAATTAAGAGTCCATATCTAGGTTCTCTATTCTGTTTCATTGATCTATGTGTCTGTTTTTGTGCCAGTACCATGCTGTCTTGGTGATCGCGGCTTTGTAATATAGCTTGAAATCAGGCAACGTGATGCCCCCAGCTTTGTTTTTCTTTTTCAATGTTTCCTTGGCGATTTGGGGTCTTTTCTGGTTCCATACAAATTTTAAGATTGTTTGTTCCAGCATTTTGAAAAATGCTGTTGGTATTTTGATTGGGATGGCGCTGAAAGTATAGATTGCTCTGGGCAGCACAGACATTTTAACAATGTTTATTCTTCTGATTCATGACATGGAATGTTTTTCCATCTTTTTGTGTCTTCTTCAATTTCCTTCATGAGTGTTTTGTAGTTCCTAGAGTATAGAGCCTTTACGTCTTTGGTTAGGTTTATTCCAAGGTATCTTATGGTTTTGGGTGCTACCACTTTCCAGTTTGGATTTTCCAAGTTGTCCCATCACAGATGTCTTCTCTCTTCCTCCATCCCTGCCATTGGTCCTCTTCCTCAAGTCTAGCTCACTCATTTTTTTCCTGCAGTCATTTCTTCAAGAAACCTTAACTCCAGGGTCATATAACAGATCTCTGCTACTGAACTTTTTACACACTCTGTTTTTACCTTTCTTTTCCATACTATCTCTTTCTGATAATTTCAAATTCTTATTAAACTTTTTCCCTTTACATCTTTTCTAGTGACATATTTAATTAACTGAATTCTGATTTAATCCATAAAAGTTTCGCTTTATTCAATACAGTGATCTAGCTGCTGTATAATAAGTTCAAAATACTTTCAACTATGTTTCAGTTAGTTCATTAAGAACACAGGCTGAAGGGACACCTGGGTGGCTCAGTCAGTTAAGCGTCTGCCTTGGGCTCATGTCATGATCCCAGGGTCCTGGGATCGAGTCCCCCAACCAGCTCCTTGCTCAGTGGGAAGTCTGCTTCTCCTCTGCTGGCCGCTCCCCCTGCTTGTGTGCTCACTCATTCTCTCTGACAAATAAATAAAATAAAATGTTTAAAAAAAAAAAAAAGAACAGAAGCAGCAACAACACAAGCTGTCTACTCACTTTAAAGAAAAATATCCCCAAAGCAAAACTGAAGTACTTTATACAACAAGTGCTTTACCTAGATAAATCACAAAAATAACTTCATGTAAGTATCTAACCAGTATTGCTAAGACTCACCAAAAGCTTCTAAATGTAAAGAACAGTAATGTTTTAAAAAGATATCCCAAGAGGGTGCCTGGGTCGTTAAGTGTCTGCCTTTAGCTGAGGTCATGATCCCAGGGTCCTGGGACCAAGCCCTGCTCAGCAGGGAGCCTGCTTCTCCCTCTCCAACTCCCCCTGCTTGTATTCCCTCTCTCACTGTCTCTCTCAAATAAATAAATAAAATCTTTAAAAAATAAAAAGAGCTATATAAATAAAGATATTCCAAGAGAAATTAAAAATTTTTATCAATCATTGTGTAATAGATATAAACTTTTCTCAATTAGGCAAATCTTACCTTTTTTATGCATATAAATTATCATGACACAACCATGCCATTGAGCCAAATAAAATAAAAATATTTGAATTATAGAAGATGCAGCAAGTTTTGAAAGGTCAAAAAATCAATTCTCTTAGTTGTTTAAAATAGTTTCCTCACATAGTGATCCAAAGGGGCACGTGCACCTCAATGTTTATAGCAACAATGTCCACAATAGCAAAACTATGGAAAGAGCCCAGATGTCTATTGACAGATGCATGGATAAAGATGTGTTATATATATATATATATACACACACACACATACAATGGAATATAAATCATCAAAAAATGAAATCTTGACATCTGCAACAATGTGGATGAAATGGTAGGGTAATATGCTAAACAAAATAAGTCAGAGAAAGACAATTATCATACGATTTCACTCATATGCAGAATTTAAGAAACAAAACAGAGAATCATAGGGGAAGGGAGGGAAACATAAAACAAGATGAAATCAGAGGAGACCAACCATTAGAAACACTTAACTATAGGAAACAAACAGGGTTGCTGGAGACGAGATGGGCATTAAGGAGGGCATGTAATGTAACAAGCACTGGGTGTTATATACAACTGGTGAATCCCTGACCTCTGTCTCTGAAACCAGTAATACACTATATGTTAATTAATTGAATTTAAGTAAAATTTTAAAAAATAAAATCATTTCCTGAGATCTGTTCAATGAATTTCCTGAAGTCCACTACTAAAAATATAATTTAGAAAGATACTTTATTTCTTAAGAAACGTACATTGAATTATAGCTGAGAAGCCCTGTCAATTCTACCTCTGAAGTCTTTCCCTATTTGGAACCTCCTCTCCCTATAAGACCTGTGGGTTTGGTAAGTTCTCACCAATCCATCCAATTACCTCCTAGTTTCTCTATTAACAGTTTCTTCTGAAATAATAAAAAGCACCATAGCAATTTTAACTTTAAATGATTTGTTGAGGACTGTCTTTACTATGTTGATAACTACTGAAGTTGGATGGTGGGTGGGCTTTACTATATATTATTTTCTCACTTTTGCATATCCATGACATCACAATTATCTGTTTAAATGTTTATATGCCTCTGTAAGATGGCAAACTCCTTGGAGGTAGGAATTATCTCCTATTCGTCTTTAAATCATCTATGTCTAGTACAGTTCCTAAGAGAGAGTAGATAATATTTTTTTAGTTGGATGAAATCATCCTATAGGAAAAAATAACAAAATGGTCAAGAAACATGAAACAACTCAGTGTTTCAGTTAATTTATTAAAATGGTCTAAGTATACATTCCTATCTTTCTTCATTATGAACCTCAAAGGTAGGAACTGTGTCTTTATCTATGTATCTCCTAGACTAGGAAGATGCTTCATAAAATGTATGTTCTAACCAAGTTATAAATCTTGTTATTCTATAAAGACAGCAAAGCTCTCAATATGCTATTTATTTAATCACCAAAGTAATTTTGTGTTCCTGCCATTCTCATGGTCTGTCTTTAACTCCTACTAGAAGGCTGGCAAGGGAATCAATTTCCTAATTTACTCTCTCCCTCTCATTAAAACTTCTACATTCTTCTATAAAAGCTAATCCGGTAACCTACCCACATTACAGAAATGGCACCTGTCCACTTGGCTACAAAAGTTCTGGCTCTGGAGCCAGACTGTCTAGATTCAAATGCTGACGTGGTCATTTACTCACTGCATGATCGTGGGCAAGTTAAAATGGTCTAAGTTACCTTTCATTGCCATTATCTTCTGTGCATTTTTATACTAGCTTCTTAATGTAGTTGCACTTCAGTCTCTCATCTCTCTCTTTTTTAAAAAAGATTTTATTTATTTGACAGAAAGAGTGAGAGAGCACAAGCAGGGGGAGCAGCAGAGGAAAAGGGAGAAGCAGGCTCCCCACTGAGCAGGACCCTGGGATCATGACCTGAGCTAAAGGCAGAGGCTTAACCAACTAAGCCACCCATGTGCCCCTAGTTTCTCATCTCTAAAATAAAGATAATAATAGTCCCTACCTCAGAGAGTTGCTGTGATGACTAGAGAAAGGCATCTAAAGTGCTCAGGATAACACCTGGCACACAGTAGGTAAACTTAAGTTAGCTATTACTTTGTAGCCATGCCTTACCTTTCCTCCTGTTATAATGAACTGTCTGTGCTCTTAAAAACAACTCCTCCATCTGTCAACAAATCCATCTCCTCTTGCCTACTCAACGACTTCTCTTGCAACTGTGTCCTCTCCCTCTGGCATGCTCAAATTTTCTCTCCTAGATTATTTCCAACACCACACAACATGCTAAATTAATTTTTAGAATAACTTCGCAGTGCACATGCACTTCCTAACATGTACCTAATTTCTTGTCATCCTTTTATAGCAGAACTACTCTGAAGAGGTCCCTGTACCTGCTGATTATCTTTCTTCTTAGACACAGTCTAATCAAGCTTTCATTCTTACCTCTCCATTGAGAGGTTCTTGTCAGGGTCATCAGTGACAATCGAATTGCTGGATCAAGGAAAATTCTCAGGCTAACTGACCTGACCTATCAGCAACTGATCATTCCCTTTTTCTCGACACACTTACTCCCTTTGATTTCTACCTTGTTTCTTCTCCTACCTTTACAGGCTTATGCTTTCTTGGATTCCTTTGTGTGATCCTCCTCATCTCTCCAACCTCCAAATACTGGAGTGGACAAGGGCCTGGTGCCTGGATGACTTCTCTATTCACTCCCTAAGTAATCTTGTCCATTCTAATAGCTTTAAAAATCATCTATACATCAATGGCTCCCAAATTCCTATTTCTATTCTTACCTTTCCCTCGAACTCAATTTAATATGTAACTGACTAAAGGACACATTTATTTGGATGTCTACAAGGCATCTCAACATCTCCAAAATCTTGATTTTATCCTCCAAAGGTGTTCTTCTTCTTGTCTTTCATATTTAAATAAATGCGAGACCTAGTTGTTCAAGCCAAAACTCTGGCTTGAACAGAACTGAACTCTTGGTCAGTTATTTCCTTTTCACAGGCCACACAGAAAACATAAGCAAATTCTATCAGCTCTGTCTCAAAATAAATCCAGAATCTGATCCCATGGTTCCTTTTTGCTATCAGCATAGCATAAGACATCATCATCTCTCTCCTGGTTCATTTACAGTACTCTTCTAGCTGTCCTGCCTGCTTCTGTCTTTGCTTTCTTATAATTCATTTTTCAATTCAAAGCCAGAATGATGCTTTCAAAATGTTTAAGTCAAAACACCCCCCAAAACATGACATGATCAAGACACAAAGTAGTCAAGTAACTGTCCTATGAAAATTGAATCTACTTATAATCTAACAGGAACTATATCAATTTACATTTATTTAAAAGTTACAGAAGAAAAAAAATAATCAAGTACCAGATGTAGCTATGTAAAATTTTCATCGACTTGAAGGGACAGAAATCTGTAAGTCAAGAACTTTCATTCATAAATACATTCAACAAATTTTTGTTGAGCACCTACCACATTCTAGGCACTATGATAGGGACCTGTAAGACAATAGTAACTTTGAGGAGGTCATGTCCATTTGATATAACTTGGAAAGGTTAGAATAGAAAAATCAGTTTGAGACAGTGATTCCTAGAATAAACACTACAAATCAAAGAGAGAGGAATGTGAATACAAGGGATAATGAAGGCACTGACCTAAGAAAAGCAGACACTTCAGAGAGCTACTCTACATATAAGCTGTGAATTTCAGTCCTGTCTTTTTCCTTTTTCCCTCCCATTTCCTTCCTTCATTCATATTTATTACTTGTTCTGATATATTCTGTGTAGTACACAATATAAAATAAGCATTTGGGTCATTTTTTTCATCTCTTGTTTTTCTGATAGAGTAGTAGCATTTTGTACCTCAACAATTAAAATGCCCAGGATTAATACTCTTGGTTTTTGGGGTCTGGGTTTTTTTGTTTTGTTTTGCCATTTAAGGTACAATTTATACAGTGTAAAATTTACCCTAATTCTGCGAGTTTCTGACAAAGGCATAAAGTCGTGTGGTCACTTTAACCAAAATATAGTAGAACAGTTCATAAAGTCTATGCTCTCTTGTAGTCACCACCACCCAACATGATCAATTCTTGGCAGCTACTAATAAATTTTCTGTCATGATAGTTTTGGCTTTTCTAGAATCTTATATAAATGAAATCAAGTAGCATCTAGCCATTCTAATCTGACATATTTTACTTAACATAATGCATTTGAGATCCATCATGTTGTTGTGTGTATCAGTAGTTCATTTTTTTAATTGCTCAGGAATATTCCACTGACTGCCTGTACCACTTAGTTGATCCACGTTGGAGAGCATTTGGATTGTTTCCAGTTGGGGGCAATTATGAACAAAGATGCTACAGACTTTTATACACGGGTTTTCATTTCACTTGGGTAAATACGTAGGAGTGGCACTGGAATTGCTGGGTACTATAATAAGTATGCATTAACTTTATAAGAAAATGCCAAACTTTCCAAAACAGCTACACCATTCTGCATCTCCACCAGCAAAACATGAGAGCTGCAGCTGCTATGTATCCTTTCTAGGTCTTGGTATTACAGTGCTTTTTTTGCTATTGTTTTGCTTTTTTATTTTAGTCATTTGAATGTGTGTAGTGATGAATGTTTAGCAATTTTTCATGGGCTTATTTGTAATCAAAAATATCTTCTTTGGTGAAGTATCTGTTCAGATCTTGTGCTAATTTTTAAGTGGAGGCTTTTAGGGGGGTTGAGTTTTGAGAATTTTTTTTATATCCTGGAATTTAAGTCTTTTATCAGATATCAGTTCAACAAATATTCTCTCCCAGTGTGTAGCTTTTCATTTTTCCAAATGTCTTTGGAAGAATAAAAATTCTTAGTTTTGATGATGCATTTTTTTCTTTCTGACATCATTCCTTTGGGGTCATATCTAAAAAAAAATCTCTGCCTAACCAAACGTCACAACGATTTCCTATGTTTTCTTCTATAGCTTATATAATTTCAGCTCTTACATTTAGGTCTATGACCCAGTATGAGTTGATTTTCAATACGGGGCAAGGTGTGCCCCAAGATTTGTTTTTATCGTTTATATTTTTTGCATATAGATATCTAATTGTTAAGTATGATTTACTAAAAAGTTCTATATTTAACCTTTTGAGGAACTGCAAGAATGTTCTCCAAAATGGCTGCTGCACCACTTTACAGTGTTATCAGCAGTGTAAGAGGGTTTCAATTTCTCCATATCCTTGCCAACACTTATTATTGTCTATTATATTATAGGTAACCCAGTAGATATAAGGTGGTATCTCATTGTGGTTTTCATTTGCATTCCCCTAATGGCTAATGATGTTAAATTTATTTTCATGTTCTGCCTAGGCATTAGTATGTCTTCTCTGGAGAAATGTCTATTTACATTGTGTGGCTCTATTTCTGAACTCTCTATTCTGTACCTTTGATCTATGTGTCTATCCTTTCATCAATAATGTCTTGATTACTGTAGCTTGATGGTAAGCCCTGAAATTGGGTAATATGAGTCTCCCAAATTTGTTCTTCATTTTTTAAGTGTTTTGGTTATTCCAGTTACTTCATTTTTCTATATAAATTTTAAAGTCAGCTGTTCAATTTTTTTTTGCTGCCAAAAAAAATTCCACTAGGATTTTGATTGAAGTTACATTGAACCCAAAGACTAGTATGGGCAGAAGGGAAATCATAATGATACTGAGACTTTCATTCTATAAACATGGTATATTTTTCCACTTATTGAGGTCTTCTTTGATTTTTTGCATTACTATTTTCTACTTCTTCGATGTATAGATCTAGTAACAGTTTGTTCAATTTCTACCTAAATGTTTCAATGGTTTTTTTCAGTGCTTTTATATGGTTTTAAACTTCTATTTCTAATTTTTCATAGCTAGAATACAGAAATAAGATCAATTTTGCATATTTACCTTGTATCCTACAACCTTGTAAAACTTAGTTTCCAAGTTAGGTTCTGCCAATAAGTTAACAATGGTATGTGATCAAAAGGTAGAAGAAAAGAAAGGACTGCACTGCCAGTAGTAGCTATACCATGACTCTTGAGAATTACTGATACCTGCCAGGTACTCTAGGAAATACCAGCACCAATCACATAGTGTCTCCCCACCAGCTCAGAGGTCTGAGTAACTCTTCAGAAGCCAGTAACTAACCAAATGACCCCTACCCTCACAGCTCCTTCTAAACCCTAGCTGCTCTGAGCATCCCCAGAAGCCTAAGCAACCAGCTGGGCAGCCTTCTCCAGAGGTCCCTGCACCAGCTCCTCAGGAGAACTCCACTGAGTTCCTAGATTCTGTTCACAATATGTCTTCCATTTTATTTCTCTACCTCTGGAGAATACTGCTGCTTCCTACTACTTGGGTTACTTCAAGGTCCTCTTTCTGTCGTTGCGCATTCTAACACACTGAAACCAATCACTTGCATTAATACCCTTCTAGCTGAAAAGGCTAACATGGCTTCTCTTTTCCCAACTGGACTCTAACAATCTTCTTGCTCTGACCAGCATCTCTTCCCCAACACATAAGTATCTTACAAAATTCTATTAACTACTGACAAAGATTCTCTTTTTTACCCAACTCTACTCAGGCTCACCTGAACTGTCTCCTCAAACAGGCCCTGACTTTGAAGCTTCCATATTCATCTCTGCATTGTCCTATTTTATTTTATTTTTTTTTTTTTATTTTTATTTTATTATTTAAAAGATTTTTTTTGAGAGAGAGAGAGAGAAACACAGTGAGAAAGGGAACACAAGCAGGGGGAGTGGGAGAGGGAGAAGCAGTCTTCCCACCAAGCAGGGAGCCCCATGTGGGGCTCGATCCCAGGACCCTGGGATCATGACCTAGACCGAAGGCAGAAGCTTAATGACTGAGCCACCCAGGTGCCCCTGCATTGTCCAATTTTAGCAAGAACCCTACTAAGTCAGTTTATCCAGGATCCCCCACCCTCAGTATCTGATCATCCTTGATTTCTAATTGAGTTCCTCCTTTTCCACCATCCTCAGGCGATGTCTGATCACCATGATCCACCTTTAGCAAGAATCCTGTTAGGTCAGTTTTGCCAGGTACCCCTTCACCCCTGATGTTTCCTCTCAGTCATTTTTCATCTGCTGACATCCACCCTCTCCTTGGCTATAAACTTGCACTTTTCCTTGTTATATTTGGAGTCCAATCCCTCTCCCTTGCTGCAAGACCTCATTTCAGTGATTCCAACAACTATCATGATAGCTCCCCCTCTTTGAATAAATCTTCCTTATCACCTTTAACAAGTGTCATGAATAACCTTAATACTAACTCAGAGCCATAGAAAATGATATTCATCTTAAAGGGGGCAATAACACTAAATGAAATCAGTAAAAACATACAAGATAAATTTAGGAAGGTGGTCAATGCTTACACGAATCAATTAGCTTCTGGATATAGTATAGGGAAAAATTGTGGAAGGTTTTTGAAATGGGGTTAAAGAGACTACTGAACACCTTTTCTATGGAATGTTGTCCCTTCTGGGAATTATCTGATATGACAGAGATGTATGCCTCTTTAACTAGGAAAATTTACAACTCTCAATAGATGTGCAGAAAACTGATAACAATGCATACGTTTTTTTGTCCATATCATGAAAATAATTCCTATTTATGACAATGTAAGTGAATTATCAGGAAGAAAATGTAAATCTCTAAATAGAATTCTCATTTGATTGGTTCTAATATCTTACTGGCTCCCATTAATTAATGAGTTAAATAAACTCTTCAAGATGTGTTCATTTTACTTTTGTATGTATGAGATAAATAAGATTAATTTTCTTTGTTTAATTAGGGGAGGCAGCAAGCCCTCCCTTACTCTTAGGGCAACTCCTTAAAACATAATAGATTCAACACTTTGATCAGGAAGTTGACAAAACTATTCTCCAGATTTTACAGTGAAAAGTCATGAGCTTTCCAACCCTCAGAACCATAAATAATCTGCTAAATTAAATCAGGAATTTCTCAGGTGTATAGGAGATTATCATAAGAAGCATTCATTTGTCTCTTAAAAAGACAAAGTTATAATTCTTTGTTCTCCTACTTTACTGTATAAAATGTCTGAAATTCTTCCCAGCCTTAGTAGCTTCTCCTGGACCACCAGCATGCATGTAATTTGATACTCAATAATAAATGGTAGTTTCTATATAATGGAATGGCAGAATCATTTGTTGGCAAGATTAAGTTTTACTAACAAATTATAGTTATGATTACCTCTTTAAAAAACTTACCTGTAATAGATATAAACAAAGTTTGCATAATAAATATACACAAAGTACCCTTTTTTGTAGTTCTAGATAAAAAAACTCCAAAATATAAAGTAACAGTTTTAGTCAGAAAGAATAAAACAGACTGGTTATAGTTTATAATCGTTAGTGAAATGAGTAATTCTAAGCAGTACAGCCCCTTTTCACGGTAATAGACTTAATAGAGAAAGGAAATAGAACCCTTTAACAATAGATATTTACATGCTTTAGTAATAAAGCACACAGTTGACTACTCTGAGCAATGTTATGTCTAAATGAAATAATAAGGCCAATGTATCTTCCAAAAGTAAGTTAAATAAAACCATACTGGATGGAAGACTCAACTAAACAGAGTATTCATGAATTCTGTTTTAACTTTTATGCTTTTAACGTACATTAAAATACTAAGGTAAACATGCAGATTTTAATTAATAAGACAAATTAACATCAGCTATGTAAATGTAAAATTTTCAATACAAAAAAATAAATTTTACCATCTTCCTAGTAATTCTCCCCAAGAATACAGGATCTTTTCAGGACAATCCTTAGACACATCACCTGTTCCACTCGAGAGCTCATTATCACTCTCTGTAGAAGAAACACAAAAACATAACTGAAAAATATTGTATTATATGTTTGATATTTACGTATTATAAAGAAACATGACTAGTGTCTAATAAAACAAACTTCTGTTTATATTATGCCCATTGCAAAAAAACAGTAAAAATTTCATTAATATAGTTTATCTTTAGTGCCTAAATATATTCTCAAAGCATAAACATTTTGTGAAAATTCCTTTTCGGTTTATACAGTACGAAATTGAAAATACCTACATATAAATAACTTTATCCCAAGAGGGTAAAATTTTATTTATTTTTTTTGAAGATTTTATTTGTTATTTGACAGAGAAAGAGATCACAAGTAGGCAGAGAGATAGGCAGGTGGGGGAAAGCAGGTTCCCTGCCGAGCAGAGAGCCCTATGCGGGGCTCGATCCCAGGACCCCAATATCATGACCCAAGGCAAAGGCAGAGGCTTAACCCATTGAGCCACCCAGGGCCCCTCAAAAGGGTAAAATTTTAAAGCTAATGGTAACACAATCCCTATGTGATATTCTAATCATAAGATTAATATTCTCAAATATTAATGTTAGTAGTGATGCCAACAAATACTGATATAAATAAAATCTTAAACAAAAAAAAAATGAGCCTGATCTATCTTCCTTGCTGCAGAAACAACTCACCATGGGTTTTAAATACCTACTGGCCATTCTGCTAGACAAGAAGAAATTGAGGCTAAAGAAACATAAATTAAAGTTACTATATTAGATACAAAGGAGTTTCTAGGTAGAATAAAAGAAATAAACTTAAGAAAAAAAATAAGAATGAACAAGATACTAGAGGAGCCCAGTGGCTCAGTTAAGCAACTGCTTCTGGCTCCAGTCATGATCCCAGGGTCCTGGGCAGGGTGCTGAGCAGAGCGCCTGCTTCTCACTCTCCCTCTTCCCCATGCA
>CM052814.1:47338337-47474873 GCA_028533885.1 Nasua narica
AGAAAGAAAGAAAGAAAGAAAGAAAGAAAGAAAGAAAGAAAGAAAGAAAGAAAGAAAGAAAGAAAGAAAGAAAGAAAGAAAGAAAGAAAGAAAGAAAGAAAGAAAGAAAGAAAGAAAGAAAGAAAGAGGAAGAAAGGGGGCAAGTGGGGGGACGGAGGAAAGAAAGAAAAGGAACGAAAAAGACACTGGACACCACAGTGCAGTAAGAAACATAGTGAGGAGGTTAGCAAGTAGAATGTGGCGGAGAAGCAACAACAGAACAATGTGGTTATGTAAAAGGGTAACTCTGAAGGTTTTAAAAAAGCAAGTATAAAGAAAAAAAAAAAAGCAACTGTGTCCCATTCTACCTAGGGAAAAAAAAAAAGGAAAAATGATAGAAGGCTAGGATTCCCATCCTCCTCAGTAAATCTTATTTTTTACATCAAAATTCAGGTTAGGATTACCCTTTTCTGGATGTGCTACCCCTCTGGGCATATTCTATCATGGCAATTATCACACCATATTACAATCATCTATTTTCCTCTATGTCCTATCCTATCAGACTTTTAAGTTTCTTGATAGTGGGGAAAAACTTTTCTTTCTATATTTCCAGTTCCTAGATTAGTATTTGGCCATAGGATGTTAAAGTTTCCTGAATTGATAACTGGAGGGGAGAAGATGGAAGAAAGAAAAATCCATTACAACTACAAAAAAATGTATGCCTTGAAAATTAGTGATCTTTTAGTACATGGGCCTCTATCGGAAGATATGGGTAAAGGGAACCAGGTCCACTCAGTCATTCATAATGAATTTTGGAGTGAAAATGCCTGGTTCTGAAACCCAGTTCCACCATTTACTAGCTGTGATCCTGTTTAAATTACTTCGCGATTCAGCTGCCTATTTGTAAAATGGGAATAATAACAAACAGTACCTATCTTATGCTGTAGTTGTACCAATTAAGCAAGTTATTATATGCAAAACACATATATTACAGTGCCTGGCAAAAGGCAGGCATGTTAACTGTTAAAAGCTATTTTCATGCAACAAATTTGAATTCCTATGATTACAGTACAGGGAAAAGCTGGAGTGCAAGTTTTGAGCAGGAAGCGGCAACAATAACCGTAGACTTTTCTCTATCAAAGCTCATGAGATATGGGAAGATAAGAGAGTAATATAGCTAAAAAGAACTGCAGGGTCAATTCAAGCATTACACTTCCTTTATCAAGTCCCATCCCCAGAAAGAGCCAGTTCTTCCTTTCTGGCTCCTATAATCTGTAATAATCTGTAAGACTTCCATGAACACATGCCTGTTTTCATTATTCAGGCATTTAACATCTATAACTTTCATGTTTTACATATTTTTTTTCCTTTCTTGGAATCCAAGCTCTGTGAGGCCTGGGAATACATCTTGTCTTTATATAATAGCACTCAGCATATAGTAACACTTAATTGTGAAATAAATGGAAATATTTCTCTGTTACTGCTTTATTTTTAGAATATGTTCATACACTTAAGGTAATTGGGATAGAAAACATTGGAACAAGAAAGATGAAGAATCAGGCCAATTCCCTAAAAAGACATGAAACTGCCCAGGTTTGGAGGGAGTGACTGACCAGAAGAACCTCTCATATTTTGACTGAATATGGGGCTTTGGATAAGTTTAACGATGTTAAGAGAGAGTTGAGAGAATCCACAGCTAATAGCTTCAATTCTTTTGCTTTAGAAGAGGTCTCTGAGAGACTCTGCTTAACTCAGGGAGTATGGTTAGAGACTCCTCCCAAATGCCTCACTTCATTCCTTTCCATGCACAATCTCCTCGACAATCTCAATTTCCCCACAATTCAATTTCAATTTAATTTCTCCTTGAGAAAGCAGGACCAAACAAAGGATTCCACATCAGACTCACACTATGGGACTACTACTTTCTTTAAACATAGGTGAAATGAAAATATGCATATTAATTACATATTGTAAAAATTAAATGAGAATGCATGTGCGATACTAAACATGGTGCTGATCACCCAGCAGTACTTAAGTGTTAGGTATCATTTCTCATTATTTCTATTGTTACTGAATCCTCAGCTTCCTGCCCAGCACTTCAAAGTAACTAAAAAAGCATTCTAGGTTTATTGTTTATTATTCACTAATTTCTAACATGCAGAGATCAGAAACCAACTGTGCAACAGCAAAATAAGATGCAGTAAATGTAAATTTTTAGATCAAACAAAATAAATATGTATGACATTTCAGTCAAAATAATTTAAGGGCTCTCTCTCTTAACTTTGGCTACTCCCTGCGTTGAAACAAATAACCGTGTTTCTATTAGCAATGTTTTTCATCCTAGTCATAAAAGGAAAATTTCAGAACTAGTATCAACAGACACCATAAAAGGAAAAAAAATACATATTTCTATATACATATACATGCACACAACACAATGCTTTTTTTTCCCCAAATACAGTTGAAAATAAATGACAAAATTAGAGGCAAATTAGCACAAAATCCCCTTTTTTTAAAGATTTTATTTATGTATTTGATAGAGAGAGAGACAATGAGAGAGACAGCGAGAGAGGGAACACAAGAAGGGGAAGTGGGAGAGGGAGAAGCAAGCTTCTCGCTGACCAGGGAGCCCAATGTGGGGCTTGATTCCAGGATCCTGGGCTGAGCTGAAGGCAGATGCTTAACAACTGAACCACCCAGGAGCCCCTCATTTTTCTTTTCAACTGAAGGATTACTCATAAAATAAAAAGCTGATAAGTAACCACAGATAAAATGTGACTATTGTGGATTTTCAAAGATTTTCCCCTTAATTTTCTTTTGTAAAAAGTACTGTTTGCTGAAAATAATACAGGTAGGTAATCAAAGGTTACTATAAACTCTCTTCTAAACTATTGGGGAGAAAAAAAACAAAACCTTACTCATCTGGCAAAACCTGTAGGAATACAGGTCTGTATAATGACACGTATCAACCTGGAATAGTGTAAAAGTGATTTATTTTGATTACTTAGTAGTAAATAATGTCATTTTGGACAGCCAAAAACTATAGTCACGTTTGTATGACCTTGAATATAATATCTCATTTTTCACATGACAGTCAGAATATACTTGTTCTATATATTATAAGCTGATACACAAATGTAAACCATGAAGGTAAAACAAAAGATCATCCTTAATTTGAAATATGGTAACATTTCCCACTGTCAAAAGGAAGGTGACTTATTACAGAGAGAAGATTCAAGGTGGAAGACATCACAAATTGCAGGATTTCTTTCCAACTAAATCATCACGGTCACTCTCGCTCTAATTACAGGTTTCTAATTAATAGTCCCTGTAGTTACTAAGCATAAGTGATTAATAAAAATGTATCAGTGATCGTTGAAATTTGTCAACCATACTCAAGAGAATTGGGGCAGCCAAGAACCTTAATTTTCTTTTTTTTTTTTTTCTATTTTGTATCATTGTTTTTTAAGCCTCACAAATTTGTACAGATAACCAGAATGGAAAGAAGTGAGGTTACATTTGAGGGGGAAAAAAAAATAGGTTAAGGCTCTTAACATTAAATAAACCAATTTCTTTCTTTCTTTCTTTTTTTAAGGAGTCCAATGCAGGGGGCTCATGACCCTGAAATCAAGATCTGAATGGAGATCAAAAGTTGGATGCTTAACCCAATGAGCCCCCCAGGTGCCGCTAAACAAACTGCTTTCTTAATCATGAGGCTAATATATCCTTTTGTGTATTTATGTGTGTTTCATTTTACATTTTTCTGGGATATAAAGGACTTAGAATTTATTTATTTATTTACATTTTGTATTTTCAGGGGTTTGAAAATGCATTTTAATTCTCTGCTCATTTTTTTTAATTGAAATATGACTAACATACAAAAAGCTGTAGATATTTAATGTATACAATTTGATGTGTTTGGAGAGGCTACTATAGTTTTATAATTAAAAAAATTGTGGCAGTATCTATTTCAATGTATTATCGATGGCTTTTTCCAAAATAATTTGACAGGTGGTAAAGAAGGAAATTAGTGTCTGGCAGATTTTAAGAGAGAACATATGAAAATAGTTATACTAAAGAATTATTCTAAAACTTATCATTCAAAGAATGATTTTTAAAAGGCAGCCAATCAATTAGAGGAAAAAACTAAGCAAGCATTGGAGAGAATTAGAAACAAAGAGAAGCAAGGGAATAAAGAACCCATCAGGATACTCAAATTTAACTAATGGGTGGAAAGGGAGCTCACTAACACCCACCCAGTGCTGCATAATACACTCACAAGTCCTCTAACTGGGCAGATGAGCCTCTTCAACCAAAAGTATAACTCCACAAGAGAAATACTCCAAAGTAAATGAGAAAGGAAGGGGAAATGCCCACAAGACTAGTCAAAGCAGTCACATGAAATCAGGCAGTTAAGGAAGTAACAGTGAAAAAAAGCTCATCTCTGCATTTGGATATTTTTATATTCCCTTCCTAAGGGAAAGCATTTTAACTGATGAAGAGATTGCCAAGTACAAAACACAGTGGGAGAAAAAGTCAGAAACCGCCAAAGGAGACAGGTTCATTTTTGATATAGGCCGGCTCTTACACATAAGGACTTTAAAATTCAACAATGACAGTAAACATATAATTATGAAAGTAACAGAAAATTATGGATTTTTTAGAAAAACTCGAGATTTTAGAGCGTAAGTGCCATTTTAGTGGACCTGCTAAGCATTCTCTGCATGGTCCTGTGATAACATGTCTCTCTGTAATATCCTCAATACTTGCCTGCCTTCCTTTCTAAACTAACTTACTTGCTTAAAAAAGAGACTGTATTCTAGTCCTCATGGTATTCCACTATCAAAGTACTTGGCAACTATCAAGCGCTCAATAGATGTTTGATGAATAAAATAAGAAACACACTTTTTCAGAACCTATGTATCAATTGCCCATGTGACATTTCCATTTGGATACCTAATAAACTTTCAAAAAAAAGTTCTTAGTTTTCTTCACATACCTGTATTTGCCTGGTTCTCCCCTCCCCATTTTCATAAATGACAGCATTATCTATGCAGTTGTTCAAACTGAAAGGGACAAGTTATTACGTACCCTCACCCCCTACGTTTGATTGCCCAACCCTGTTGATTCCACCTCCAAAACGTACCTCAAATCTATCTACCTTTCTCCCTCTCCACATTACGACCCTCACCCAAGCACCCAACATTTTGGCCAAGATCACTATAAGAGTCTCCCAGTGGTCTCCTTACTTCCACTCCTACTCTACTGAACTTCATTTTCCTCTATACAGATGTAGCGGGGTTTTGAAACCATGAATCAAATCTTTGTCTGTTCTTCCCAGCTTAAAACCCTTTAAAGCATTCAAAAAAGAATGCCTCACTGTGGCTTACAAGAACTTACATGATGTCCCCTGGCTATCTGTTCATGTCTGTATTGTACCACTTTTTTGCTTACCCCGTACCCTTCATTCATCTGTCCTCCTTTCTATTCTTCAAACTCACCAAGCACACTTTCACCTTCACGCCTCTGTACTACTTCCTCTCCTGAAATGCTCTTTCTCCATCTTCCAATAGCTGGCTTCTTCTTGTCACTCAGATGTTAATTTAAATGCCACCTCCTCAGAAAAATTTTTAGCTGAACACCCAATCTAAAGTAGCTACTCAGACCAATCAACCAATTTTAACTATCTAAATGGCATTATTAGTTCATGAGATTTTTATTTATTATCTGTCATCTCTCCCATAATTAGAAGTACAAAAGATTTATCTATCTTATTATGTCAGAGGTCTTCAAGATCACCCTCAGGTTCAATGATTCTCTAGGAGGACTCAGAGGACTCAGCCTGTAGTTGTACTTACACTTATAATTTATTACAGTGGAAACAAAGCAAAACAGGCAAAGGGAAAAGGCACACTGGATGAAGTCTAGAGGAGACCAGGTGCAAACTTTCCAGAGTCCTCTCCCAGTGGAGTCCAGAAGACACACTTAAATCTTCCAGCAACAAATTATTACGAAACGTGTGAAATGTTGTCTACCAGGAAAGCTCACTAGAGAGGTTTTTATTGGGGCTGATCATGTAAGTACCCTCTGCCTAGCATGTACCAAAATTCCAGAATCCAGAAGGAAAGTAGGTGTTCAGCATAAACCATATTGTTAGTAGAAACAGTGTAGGCACAGTGAGCCACTCTACTCAGTTAGGGAATAGTGGGAACCCTCTCAAAATCTGTTTCCCAGTACCAGCCAAGGGCTGACCTTGCATATAGCCTTTTCTGAGGATAGCAGTCTGCAGCCTGCTATGTTAAGTCTGTTCTACACACGTATTCACCCCTGGATCACCTACCCACCCATTAACAAATTTTAAAAATGAAAATATGTTGTTCTTCACTGAGTCTAACATTTCAAAGATATTTCCATTTATTACATAAATATTTACTTAACACTTGCCACATACTAGGCAATGGGAACTCAAAAAAGAATAAAATACCATCTGCCCCTTAGGAACTCACACTCTGGAAGGTGAGAGAAATGAATTTAAAAGACCGTATTTATAATATGGTATTTTAAGAATTATTAGAATAGCATGTTCAAAGTATCATTAGAATAAGATGATAGAATGACTAACACTGCCTTAGTGTGTAAGGGAAGACTTTCAGAAAAAACTGAGAGAGAAGAAAGGGCCTACTTTAGCTGGAAGTGGTCAAGGAAGACTATCTGAAGAGATAACACCTAAGCCTTGAGCTGAGATCTAAATGATATGGAAAGGGCGCCCGGGTCGCTCTGTCGGTTAAGCCTCCACCTTCGGCCCGGGACATAATCTCCGGCCTGGGATAGAGCCTCAGTGAGGAGTCTGCTTGTCCCTCTCCCTCTGCCACTCCTCCTGCTTGTGCTCTCTCACTTTCGGTCTCTCTCAAATTAACAAAATCTTCATTAAAGAAATAAGAATGAATGAATGAATGACGCAGAAAAGGCAGCAAGCAGAAGTCCTAATGAAAGTACCTTCCAAACAAAGAATGACATACGCAATGGCACAGAGAAAGATCAATTTGAAGGGAAGCTCTTTAGAATATAGTATACACTCAATAAACAGTAGCTATTATTACATCATGACTTCTTCATATATTGAGAAACAGATGATTTAAGAGATTAGATATATCAAGCCCATAACACTTAGCAGTTACATCTTATTTATAGTTACCTTACCCATTTACCAAAAAAAAAAAAAAAACTTGAGAGAGAAGTTAAAAACAGACACAAGTAAATGAAGCAAACATGAATTAATCAAGTATTGATTCATTCAAATATTTATTAAGCACTCACTAGATGGCCAAGCTTAAAGATATGAAACAGACATGTTCCCTGACTTTGAGAAATTTATGTTCTAGCAGAAAAAAAGAAAATGGATATAGATAGATGGCAACAGAGCAGATTAGATGCTACAACAGTAGTAACAGAAAAGTCAAAGGCTGGAGGGCAGTAGAGAAAAGGCCTTACCTCAGAACACCAAAGTAAAAACTACATACATACAACAGGTAAATGAAAAACTAAGCTTTAACCTTCTCCAAAGACAAGAATGAAAAAAATGAAGGGTTGGGTGCCTGGGTGGCTCAACGGGTTAAGTGTCTGACCCTCAAGCGTCTGACTCTTCCATTCAGGTCATGATTGCAGAGTCCTGGAATCAAACCCTCCTACGGGCTCTGTGCTCAGCGCAGAGCCTGCTTGAGGATTTCCCTCCCTCTCCCACAGCCCCTCCCACTGCTTGTGTGCTCTCTTTCTCCTTCTCTCCCAAATAAATAAATAAACCTTTATTAAAAAAAAACAGTTACATGCACAACTCTTATTGATAAAAGCTGAAAAAAATACTTTCACTTAGAGAGATACCTTTTCCTAACTTGTGCGGTCAATCACCTAAATCTTTACACAAAATACCCTGAAAAACACAATAAATCATGTCCAAGAAGACACTTTTACCATCACTACAGAAATATCTCTTGTACTGACCTTTGATTAAAGCAGAAAATACAAAATTAGAATGACCTAAATGGCTCTCCATCACCCAGCCTCTATATTCTCCCTAATCTCATACTGTATCATTTCCCACCGTTATAAATGAATATATTTTACCACACATATAATGCTGTTTTTCCATCACCCTATGTTTCTCTCTGCCTGGAAGGTCTCCTTTACCAGGAATCCAAATATTTCTAGCTAAATAATGTGCTTTAATTAAGACAGAGCTCATAGGCACAATTTCCAGGAAGTCTTCCTTGAATTTTCAGGCCAAACTTTTTTTAGGCAGCTCACATTATATCCCGTTCATATCTTATCACTGCATTTACTACATATTACTATCTAATTATGGGTCTTTTTCTTCAACTAGACTAAAAGCTGCTGAAGGATAAGAGTCATGTCTTATTTATTTTTGTGTCTATAGCACATAACAAAGTAGTGGGTGCCCACTAAAAGTTTCTTAAAACTTTACAATTTTAATAAAACCTGCCAAATAACACACTTAATTTACAGATGGCCTTCTAATGAACTGAACTGATTTAGTAATCACACTTGAAAATCTAAAAGAATAAATCACGAATATTTTCTTTAAAGCAGATATCCTGAATACCAACTGTCTACATTTTTCAGTCTATAGTGTAGACTCTTCAAATCTGAGATCATCAGTAAGTGCTAAATGTACCCATAGTCTGCACTGTGAATAAGATATATTTGCTCTGCATACTTCTTAGGTGAATGGGTGGCAAAAAATATTGCATTACAAACGTCAAAGAGCATTCGTGTATGCCCTCTTGGACTGAGGACCCCTGAATCTCAGCACAGGCGTCTTCTATAATCAATGGTTCTCAACTATCTACCTCCTCAGAAAAATTTTTAGCTGAACACCCAATATCTATTTATGTATCATTTGCATATGTATGCATTCTCGTAAATGACATTACTCAATGCACACAGTAAATTCTCAACTGAAGAACACACCTCTAGAATAACAAGGTGCTCCCATATATTAAGAATTACTGTTCTGGAGTCACCTGGGTGGCTCAGTGGGTTAAAGCCTCTGCCTTCGGCTTGGGTCATGATCTCAGGGTCCTGGGATCGAGCCCCGAATCGGGCTCTCTGTTCAACAGGGAGCCTGCTTCCTCCTCCCTCTTTGCCTGCCTCTCTGCCTGCTTGTGATCTCTCTCCTCTCTGTCAAATAAATAAATAAAATCTTAAAAAAAAATAAAAATAAATTTAAAAAAGGAATTACTGTTCTTTCCCTCTCTCTCTCCATGACCAGAGCTCTCTCCCCTCCGTAACACCTCTGATCCATTTCTCCCCCAGATCACATCTCCACACGTCCTACCTTCCACCATGTGGCCTCTTCTCTCCCTCCAGTTGTGCAGTTTGCTCTGTTCAGTCCTCAGATCAATTTCTTGGCTATTCAGAATGATCTGATATTTATCTAGCTGTGTTCAAGAAACAAGGCAAACCTAGGTTCCACCTACTACTCCACAGCTTAGCTCCTCTATCTTGCATTTATTTTTACACATACCTCTTTCTACCTCTAGACTGCAAACTCCTTGAAGATAAGGACTGGTCTTAAGCATTTAGTATTGCGCCTTGTACATAATAGGCTTTAAATATAATTGAATGTAGGATAATTAGAAGAAAGGAATCTAGAAAGGGAGGGTAAGTGGGACAAGCAAAGCTGGGGAATGGTAGAGGCAAGTAAGAGAAAATCAGCACCAGAGAGTCATAAAGGTTATGGGGAGAGAGGTGATTACAAAAGCCAGATAATCCTGAAGAGACTGGTAAAATCTAAAACCTTTTTTTCTCTGATGTAAAATTTATTTCTGGTTTTGGTACAAAGAGAAAAAACAAATTAAAGCTCTAATTATCCAAAGCCAAATTTCTGGGTTTTTTTAAAACAAACTTTCTGTATTTTTAAAATATCCCTCAAAGGGCAGCTGGGCGGCTCAGTCGATTAAGCATCCAACTGTTGATTTTGGCTCAGGTCATGATCTAGGGATCTCAGGGTCGTGAGACTGAGCTCCAAGTCGGGCTCCCTGCTGGGCGTGGAACCTGCTTAAGATTCTCTCTCCCTCTCCCGTTGCCCCTCGGACCACATGTGCTCTCTCTTTCAAAAAATAAAAATAAAATACCCCTCAAAATATTTTAATGTGCTCAAATGGGTACCACCTGGAATTTTTATTAACTAATTCGCCTATCTCTATAGTGTCATGAAAATAGTAACAGTACAATATTGGGTAGCCTTTCTGCTGACATACATTTTACAAATATTTATTCCAGCCCCAAAATTAAAGCCAGTGTAAATTTTCAGCACTAAGTTTTCAGAAAGCTCAGCCTTCTTCCTGTAGTTATAAGAGATCTGAGTCATTCAGCTCCCAATGCCATATTCAAATCATTAGAACATCACATCCCCCTGGTGTGACAAAAGCCATAATCTCTCCAACTGAAAAATTAAGCCCTCTCCTTACTGATACTAACTGCTGCTAAAGGAATGGCATATGAATTACTTTTATAATCTTTCTGCAAATAGTTAATAAGCTCTCACAGTCCTGCTTCAGCTAAAGGAACTAATTGTTAACACAATGCAATTATAAAGTATCGGGAGCCTAGATTCTGGTCCTGATACTATCACTTTTTGCCAAAGTCTCAGTTTCCAGAACTACAAATGAGATAGTTCAGTATAATTAAATTCAAATAACATTTATTGAGTACATTCTCTGAGCAAGTATATAATGCCTAACTTGTTGCCAGTCTCCCAAATTTAAATATTTTAGTGATTTGAGGTTATTAAAATTTTCCTGCTTGTAATAGATTGAATAAAGAGAACCCAATAGTTACCACCTTTCTCCTCAAGTCTTTTCCTCAGACACCTCCCCAAGCCCTGCCCACAGACATGCACTTGGGGGGGGCGGGGGGGTCCACAGCTGCTATGAGCTTTCTGGCTTCAACCCAAACCCAGCACGAGGCTGATAAACAACAGGAGTTTGTCATACTCTGCCCCCACCTGTAATGAGGGCAGTGCCTGAGGAGGAAAAGGGAGATTCAAGCAAGGACTTAGCCTGAAAAAGAAAGAAAAGATTGTAGCAAGAAAAATATTCACAAACTGTGTGACCTTGGCAAACTGCTTAACCTCTCTATCTTTAATTTTTCTATACTAAAAAATGGATAAAATACTACCGTATTGGGCTGGTGTGAGAATTAAATGTATAATTCACATCGTTTTTCACTAGAAAGTGGCATGAACTGCCTTGTGAATCAGTGACCCAATGGGTTCCCACAGAAACCAGTTTACTTGCCAAGCATTAAGGGAATTACGCCCTCTCTACTTCAGGAGAGGCAGGCAGTAGATGACTCCAGGGTCTCTTCTAATTCAAAGATTCAGGGAAAGCATGTAGCTGGAGCAACATCACCAGGGTGTGTGAATGATCACACCCAGACAGATGGTCCCTCTAGGATTTTAGTCTGAATCCTCATCATTAAATTGGCAGGAAAAGTCGAGTCAGTGGCCACACAAACCCTCCCAGACACAAGGACTCGGAAGTAGGCTGTACGTGACTATAGACCATCTACTCCTTACTTATGGGAACAAAAGTCCAGAGCCTAGAGAGGGCTCACTTCACAACATGGAGAACATCCAAAAAGTGCTGATAATAGCTTCAGGTATGTATAAATGTTCAATAAAAGTTAACTCCTATTATTACTATTATCACATCATGGAGGCAGTAAACATTAAGACTGATATCTCCTGTGGGTGAGAATATGAATGAAAAGGTGCTCCGATACACTACTTGAAGGAATATAAAGCTGCAGCCTTTCTAGAGAGTGATTTAGTACTACCTATCAAAAACCAGATCGTGCACACCACAGTAATATCTAGAAATCTGCATTTGTGCTTCAGAATATATATATGCAAGGGTGACTATTCTTTACAATATCCATAACAGCAAAAAAAGAGAAAAATAGAAATTGCTTTTAGAACCTTCAAACTTTTCAAATTGCTTTAAAACCTTTCAAGAGAACTGGAAAAGTAAATTATGCTATATCCATGCCACAGAATATTATGCAATTAAAAAGCAAGAAATAGCTTAACGTAGTATCATAATAGATAGAAAATAGTTTAAATGAAAAAAATAGTTTAAATGAAATAGTTTAATGAGAAAAGCAAGTTGCCAAACAGGATAAGCAAAATATTCCTTTGGGGAAAAAAAAAAACCTAAGCCATTAAATGATTTCTCCTGGAGAATCAGAATTGGTGGACAGTCAGGGTCCACTTTATATTTAAAATTTTTAACAATAAAAGAAAGAACAGAAATTCCATGTATTTCTGTGTGTGTTTTCTAAGTAATACAAAGTTGCTTATCTTCCCAAATAATAAATCGGTGACTGGCTTTACACAAACAATTTTTCAGTAGTCCTGTTAATCTATTTAAATGTGTTAAAAATTTGATTAAATGATTTTCAAAAACCATTTTGGTTGATTCATGTAGGCAGTAAAGTTTAAATGACAAACATCAACAACATTTGCTAGAAAGAAGTTTATCTCAGAGAAAATCCACTTGAGGTTTTTCTTTACATGTAAATTATCATTTGTCAATAATAATAATTATTTTAAGAACCATAGACTGTTTCTAACCATTCTCTTTATTCAGCTATCATTTAAAATACTATATTCAGCTGCAGCCATTGTGAATAAATATTCTTATCTTCCCCTTAGCATAGTTGATTTAGACAAACTTTTCAAACACAGGCTTTACTAAGCTACTTAGAAAATATAATTACACGTAAAAATGTTGTAGAAAGAAAAACAAAATCAAGTTTTGTTTTCTATAGTTATTGTTTCTATAAAAGCTGTGTGGCATTTAGCTAGTTGCAGTGACCCTTCAAATACAAAGTTCACTTATCTGTCATTTAAAGGTCAGCCCTACTATCAAAAAAATTTATAGGATTAAATTAAGCCTTCCAATCTCCAGAAAAGTACCAGTATATAACTTTATTTAGAATATAATTGCTTTGGGCGCCTGGGTGGCTCAGTTGGTTAAGCAACTGCCTTCGGCTCAGGTCATGATCCCGGAGTCCTGGGATCGAGTCCCACATCAGGCTCCCAGCTCCACGGGAAGTCTGCTTCTCCCTCTGACCTTCTCCCCTCGCATGCTCTCTCTCACTGTCTCTATCTCAAATAAATAAATAAAATCTTAAAAAAAAAAAAGAATATAATTGCTTTGCATGTAAATATGTGAGATCCTTGGACATTTGAAACATATTTCATTGTTTCAAAACAGAACAAAACCTAAACTACTGAGGTGATAAGGTAATTACCTTGCTTAAAAAAGAAATATCAAGAATGAAATTCCATATTAACTTAAAACTTTAGATACCAAAGATTTTTCCCTGAATTCCCAATAACTCTATGAATTAAGTACAAGAAAGGGGTTTCAAGGGCAAAGAAGGGCGAAATCCCATCTCAGTTAAACTTTAGGGATTTCAAATGAAAACATCTTTGTATGTAATAGGAACTCAGAGTAATAAGAAACGTAAGTGCTCAAGTTTTCATGCAAACTGGTGTGGCACTAGCCTTGGTGGTACATATAACAATTCTGCATAACCAAACTTTCTTGAATTCAGCCTCCCTCTCAATTCCTAATATTCTTTGCTATCCAAACTTCATCCTATTCTATATATAATATCTACAGAAAGTGTTCCAAGGAAAATTACAAAGGCACCAATTTGACGTCTCTAAGATAAATTATATAATATTAATCTTCATCATCATCTTTCAAGAAGTTTGAGACATGAAGTGAGGCAAAGAGGCATCACATTAACTGACATTCAGGAGAATTTAGGGGTTGGGAAATGTGAAGCTTTTATCACACCAAAGTTAGAAAAATGATGAAAGATAGCCACATGCATTTTGCAATAACACAAAAATAGCACTAACTGAAAGAAGAACTAGGATTACTTTCTACAGGGGTGCTAGTTAATTCAAACTATTTTCTAACTTCTGAAAGGACTATTTTTAATAAATTAGAAAAAATATAAAAAGGGAGACATAATCACTTAATTCTTGATACTATATCATTACATTAATAATGTTTCAGTTAAGGTAATTAGTATACCTACAAAGTTCTAAATGAATCAAAACTGACCCCAGCATGAAAACAAAACAAAAAAAGCCCTCCAAATAAAACCCTAAGAAAAACCAAACCTATAAAAGTTTAATAACCAAATAGAAGTATTTAAAAATACACACTTAAACTCTTTTCTAAAAGCCTGCAGTACAGAAATTCACAACTCACATTTACTATATTCACAATCTTATCCTTACTATAAAGTTAAAACTTTAAGTTCATGTAGTGTATTTATATTAAAAAATCTTTGGAGTAAAATTATCTTTAAGACTGATTTTCTAACCAAAGATCCTGTACTATAGTAATGCCAAGTATCAATCTTCCCTGAAAAGAGCTTATATAACAATTTAGAAAATATTTTTATGATATATCAAAATGCACTTTTTCTATTAGATTATCTATTTATGCTAACTTGAAGTAAATACACACTTGGGACTTGCCAAAACAACCAAGAGTTGTATTAAGCTGTACCTTAAATACTAACAAATTGTTTAGGCACACTTAAATAACCAAATGAGAAAGATGGGTGCTTTCCATCACACCTATATGATGAAACAGTAACTCTACAAGTTTTTTTTTTCATGCTACTTCTCATATTTCCTTTCAAATATATCTTCTACTAATAACAAACTCAGTTCATGAATTTTGAGTTGCTCCACTTAAGGTCATTTCAAAATGCAAAAAAAAAAATCCATTTTTTACATACTTCTCATTAGAAATACACTAAAACTTTATTATAACATTCTACTCATGGTAAAAAAAAAAATTATAAGAACAGTTTACGTTGGAGTACGTATAATAGGAAGGGCATCTATTATGTAACAAATGCAACTAACAAAAAGCTTTAACTAAAATGTGGCCCCAGTTACGTATACAAAAGAAAGCACAGTAATAACAGTATATTTTACAGAATTTTAGGAATTACATAAAACACATATATTGATAAATATGCATGACTGTCAGAGTTGGCCACCTTTTCTGTAAGGTCCAAAGAGTAAATATTTTCAGCTCTATCATATGTTCTTCTCTTTCCTCTTCTTTCTTTTTATTTTGGGGGGGTTGGTTGGGAGAAGATGTTGTTATTCCAACACTTTAAAAATATAAAAAGCATTCTTAGCTCAGAAACCATTACAACGAAACCAGACTACGGCTAGTTTGGCCACAGTGTACCAACCATCCATTTCTATTTGCTTCAAAACATTAAAGATGATTTTTTTTCAAATGCCCAATACATTTTTCAAAAAAAAAAATCCATTTTATGAAAAGTGAGGATATACTTACTATAAATATAAAAGACTAGACTATATATTGTACAATTTAAATATAATAGAAATCAGTCCCATATATATTAAATATGCTAGAATCAGATTTTAATCTGCCAAAATCATGAATCTTATCACTTAAAAAAAAAAGTACTAGATTCCAGTTAGGACAAGACAATAAACTTCCCAGACACAAAAATACTGCCATAGGAAATGATTACAATGTATTCTCTGTCAACCTGAAAGATTAATTACTCTTTAACATGGCATCAATTTTTTTTTTTGTAGAAGACATCAGTCTAGAAATTTGAGAATGTAGTTTATTCTCTATTGAATGCCAGATTTTTATTCTTTTTTTTTTAAGATTTTTTATTTATTTATTAGAGAGAGAGACTGAGAATGAGAAGGGAGAAGGTCAGAGGGAGAAGCAGACCTCCCGCAGAGCCGGGAGTCCGATACGGGACTCGATTCCGGGACTCTGGGATCATGACCTGAGCCGAAGGCAGTCGCTTAACCAACTGAGCTACCCAGGCGCCCTAGATTTTCATTCTTTAGGGGCACTATATTTTAAAACATAAAAATTACTGTATGGTTGAGATGCAATAAGATTAGATTCAACAGACTGTAATCATGAATTAAATGCCACAATTTTGTATTTTAGGGTTTTTTTGTGTTGTTTTTTTTGTGTGTGTGTATTTCAGGGTTTTTTTTTTTTAAAGATTTATTTTATTTAATTGAGACAGAGAGAGAGAGAAAATGAAAGGGGAGAGGTCAGAGGGAGAAGCAGGCTCCTCCCAGAGCAGGGAGCCCGATGTGGGACTCGATCCCGGGAGTCCAGGATCATGACCCGAGCCGAAGGCAGTCGCTCAACCAACTGAGCCACCCAGGCGCCCCTGTATTTTAGGTTTTTAAATGAAATACAAATCACAGGGGAAGAAATCAATACTAAAGGCTTAAGTTCGATGATATGGGACCAAATCATACTCAAGCATCCAATGGTTAGACTGCAGTTGCTTTTTCGAAACACCACTGGTTATCTGTTGGGGAAAACATCAAGAGCCCAAGTGACAATCTTAATTAATCTCACAACACTTAAAATCTAAGCCACAGGGACGCCTGGGTGGCTCAGTTGGTTGAGCGGCTGCCTTTGGCTCAGGTCATGATCCCAGCGTCTTGGGATCGAGTCCCGCATCGGGCTCCTTGCTCCGCGGGGAGCCTGCTCCTCTCTCCGCCTCTGCCTGCCTCTCTGCCTGCTTGTGTTCTCTCTCTGTTAAATGAATAAATAAAATCTTTAAAAAAAAAAAATCTAAGCCACACATTTGGCACTTGATTACATTCGGGTCATATGCAATACACACTGTGATGTTTCATTGTATTAACTCCTGCAATGATTTAAAATGCTTATTCCCACATAAAACATAAGGAAGTTTTAGCTTTAAAGTAAGTCCTTCCAAGGAGCCAATCACAGTGCTAAAAATATATATGTACACAAATATTTCTGAAATGAATGAAATTAATATACAAATATGCTTTCTTCTAGGGCAAGCTAACCCAGCACTGAGCCTCTGAATATGGCAATTAAAGACAGGTATGACTCATCACCTTTTCCTGTCAATTTTTTCCCTGAAATCAGTCATTTTCTATTTCCAGGATCAGCACCCTTGTTCAGGCTTTATCTCCTCAAATTAGAGATATAATCACAGGTTCTTCACTGTTCCTAACTGCATTTTACCTAGCTTACTGCCCACTTAATCTTCCTAACTCACATCTTTGCTCATGCCATGCCCTCGCTCAAAATCCCTCAATGGCTCTCCATGGCTTCATAAAATTGAAGTCCACATTGTTCAGTGTTTTCAACAAGGACCTCCAAAGTCTGTTCCCCACCTGGCTCTCCATCCTCACACTCCCCATCTCATAGGCACACTGCAGACTCTGCACGCATCTATACTTCCTCTTTTCACAGATGTCAAAATGCTACGCTTCCTACTTTCTACTCTTCCAAATCCTACTAACTCACTCAAATTTTCCCTTACTCACCTGAAAGTGAAGTTAAGTTACCATTTACTGGTGACCCACTGTGTTGAAATCTCTGATAGGCCCAGCCAAGGGCAGATACAAGTATGAATAAAGACTCAAGCTTGTTATAAGTAATTTACAGTCAGGTAAGGAAGAGAAGACACATGTAACTGTCATTTAACAGAATATCATAAATGTTATTAAAGATAAGCAAAATTATAGTGGACTTCTATATTCAAGGGAACAACAGATCACTTCTGACTGGGGATAAGTGACAAAGAAAATGACATTTAAACTGATAGCTGAACCCGGCTTCAACAGGCAGAGATGCTAAGGTTTTCACAAGTAATGGAAATGGCTTGAGAAAAGACACTGGAAACCTATACCAATAAATGCTCGTATTACTCATTTGGCAATTCATCATGTACTCTTTGGAAGAGCTGCTTAGATCATTTTTTGGTTCAGCCAACACTGCATATATTTATATCCTAGGGCCTAGTCTAATAGAACAAATGAGATATAAACTTCTAAAGTAAGGGAAGTAATAGTACCTACCTTGCATCGTTACAGTGACAAGTGAGATAACATGTACACGAAAGTGGCTGTTACTGTTAGGAAGATGCTTAAAAAACGACAGGTTTGCTTTATTTTTGGCACATGCCTCTCTGTGATAAGCAGTTCGAAGACCGCTCCCAAGATTCCTGCCTCCTGGGGTACACACCCTGCAAAATCCCTACCTTTGAGTGTAGGTAGAATGTATAAATATGATGGCTGCAACTAGATTGTGTCAAAAGGCAAAGGGGAAGGGATTCTGCAGATATAAGGTTCCCGACCAGTCTGACTTTGAATTAATCAAAGTGAGACTATCAAGGTGAGCCTAACCTAATCAGGTAAGTGCTTCAAAGAGGGCTTGGGCCTTCCCTTACAGTAGATTCTCCTGCTGGCTTTGAAGACGGAAGCCACGAGGAGTTCTATAGCTGCAAGAAAATTAATTCAGCCAACAATCGCTTGAGCTTGGAAGAGAACCACAAGCCTCAGATGAGACCTAACTGAAACTCTGGACTGCAGCCTCAGGAGGCCCTGATCAAAGAACCCAGTTAAGCCATGCCCAGACTCTTGAACTACAAGGAAAACACGAGCTAATAAATGTGTGTTGTTTTAAGATGCTAAATGTTTTGGTGACTTGTTATGGAGCAAATAGAAACTAATACACTCTTCCCCTCCACTTTCTCTGAAATACCTTCCCTTATCAAATATATTTTCAATCACTTTGTTAAAACAGATAATTTAAAATGCAAGAATAAAACAATATTATTATAAAGTCCTTTTCTCCCTCCCTCCCTCCCTCTCCCCCTCCTTTTCTCTCTCTCTCTCTCACACACACACACAGATTTTATAAATAAAGTATCTGACTGCTAAAGAAATAGTATCTAATGTGCCAAGATTGTTTTATTGGAACATATTTTGCTATCTACAAGATGTAGGAGATAGTGATAGTGTGGACCTTTTAGGGATGATATGAGGACTAAATGGATCAATATAAGCAGGCTACTTAAAGCCTTGCTACTGAAACTGTGGTGTGGAATCTGGTAGGACGTTCTTTTCGAAATGCAGATCAGGCCCCATCCCTAATGTAAGAAACAAGACTTCACTTCAACAAGATCTCCGGGCAACGTGTACGTGTACATTTAAAGTTTGAGCAGTTCTTCAGCTGGTGCTTGCCACACATAAGTACTATGTGATCAACACATGTTCTTAAAAAACTGATTTCTTTTCTACATACCCTATCTTCTTCTCATTTGAATATAAAAAAGTTTCATCTGCAAACTGGTTTCTATAGTAAAAGCTCTTTGTGATTGCCTTTTCTCTAACCAGACTATGAATTAAGAAATTAGGAGAAAATAAGCCTCTGACTAACTCGGAGACTATTATGATCTTTAGTCACAGTGAGTTAGGGGCAGTGTTAGACAGCTAACAGTCACTTAAAGCACGGGGAAATTTTTTTTTTAGATAGCATTTTAAACCATTCCATATATAAAAACTGCAGATTGTACCGAACATAAAAAGTTCAACCAGGAGAGAAGCTTACTTATTATTACTGGGACTCTCATCTTCTACAATTACTTGGGCCTGTTCCTTCAAGGAAATCATATTGTATTTGTCATCTTTTGCCTTTACATAACTTACTATCCATGTTACAAGTAACTAAATACAAGTTTCAGGTCAACAAAATGAAGCCAGTTTGAAATAGAGATGAAGGAAAACAAGGGCACCTCAAGTTTCAAAAGCAGAAGCAATTCAGAATACGCGGGGTGCCTAAAGGTGATAAGGTAATTTTCAAATAATCCCTATGATGTTGCACTGATGAACTTAACTTTCTGTTAAGATTCCTCTGCATTCAGATCAATACCCTTAAAGACACTTCATTTTTTTAAACAGCATTTGAAAAATTGCAAAGATACCTTAATTCATTTTACTTTAGATCTTTCACCGGAAATTAAAAGCAATTTTAGTCCTTTTAAATCTGTATCTCTTTTTAGTTAAATTACAGGTAAGGTAAGACAATTTAGAGCGACTTGAACTTCCACTTTTGCTTTGACAGGCAAATTGTTGAAAATAATTAAATAAAAGAATACTCCAATTCCCCCCAGCAGGAAAACATTTCTATGCCACCTCCAGCTCTAACTTTTGATACTTGCGTTGACAGAAATGTCAATTACAGAACTAATAATAAAGTATATTGAAAATGTATGAAATGCCTGATCTATAAAAAAAAGTATTACTTCCTACTCTGTGATTTTTGTAGCTTTTTAAATATAGGTGATGGCTAACAGAACTTCAAAAGATGAGGTGACATCTGAAAAATCATTAAGAACAGAAGTGAAACAATTTTTAGAAAAACAGAAATCTGATGACTTGTTCTTCAGACCATATACATAAAGAACAGAAACTGAAAATTTTTTCGTTTTTCATATTTTCAAATGCAATCCCAAAATGTTGCATATGTTTTTCTAAACTTTCTCAATATTCATTTTGAGGCATTATAAAAGGAGAAACATTTATTATATCTATTATATTTTTTTAATGATTTGTTTATTCATTTCTTATTATCCTTCCTATTTTCTGAGCAGGCAAGATCTCAATGAGATGGTGGCAGCTGAAGAAAAATTAGAATGAGGGGAGGGAGGGAACCACGAGGCAACCTAAGAACAAAGGTCCCAGCCAGCGGCCACAGCGAGAGCTCCAGCCCAAGGCAAGCATACACCTGATGTGTCTGAAGAATAGCAAAAGGACAAGCGTGGCATTTGTGAGGAGGGAGTGTCAAGAAATGAGGTCAGAAAGGTAAAAATTAGAGAGCAAGACTGCATTCAACCTTATAAGCCTTGGTAAAAAGAAAGTTTGGCTGAGTGAAAGGAGAAGCCAACAGAGGATTTTAAGGGGAGAGGTAAAGTAATCTGACAAATTTCAAAAGGATGTGTATGGCCGGGTGTGTGGTAGGGCCGAGGGTGAAAGAGAAACCAGTTAGGAACAATGGCAATAATCCAGTACAAGGAATGATCAAGTCAGAGAGAGGTTAGATTCTGGATTCTGAGATTTGAAGCCTGGTAGTTGCCACCTGCTGACAGGGGAAGAAGACTAAAGGCTTGATCCTGGGAGAACCAGTCTTCGGCTATTTATTCCACTTAGAGAACACTGCTGCTCTCCATTGAATAGAAAAGAAAAGCAAAACCATTTTGGAGATGGAGCTCTGGAAACAGGACTCAGTCATACACATGCAAGGCCTCAGGTCCAGCATGGATATGTGACTAGTTGGGGCTCTCTCTGGTCTCTCCTGAGTGTGTTACAGCCTTACACACACAGTCTTCTAGACCACCAGTGATAGGTACAATCTTATGAAGGCCCACCTATTCCTTAAATCTTGTTCAAATTCTGGCCAATCTATGGCTTTCCCCAACCAGAATTATGACCTCATGCTATTAAAAACATTGACCTTCCCATCTTTTTGCCACAGAAATCACTATTTCCAACAACATTCCAGAAATATGGGGTTTCTATGCTTGCTCCAAATCAAGTAAACCCCTTCTAGCAGCTAAATCAAAGCTACTGATTTTCCTTCCTCTTTTATTGAAGTATAGTTGACACGCAATACTACATTAGTTTCAGGTGTACAAGACAGTAATTCAACAACTTCATATGCTATGCAGCACTCACCACAAGTACAGCTACCGGCTGTCACAATACAATGCTATCATTAGACACTGACTATAGTCACTTGCTGCATGTAACTTTCATCCCCGTGACTTATTTATTCCACAACAAGAAGCCTGTATCTCCCAATTCCCTTCGCCCATTTTGCCCATCTCCCCCACTTCCTCCCTTCTGGCAACCCAAATTCATTCATTGTTATTTATGGATCTGTTTTGGCAAAGCTCCAAATTGTCACAGCTTGCCCCACCCTTGTAAAACTACCATGACAATAAGGTGGGAATGAGCAGAATGGGAACAGCCTCAGGGACAAAAATACAGACTGTTCTCTGAGTTCAGTAGTTTTTCTTGAATAGATGCTTCTCCATTTTTTAAATAATTTGTCACTTTCCCAACTCCTGAACTGGCTGGTTTTTAACAATTTTATTGACTTTTATCATTGCTTTTTGATAAGTGGATTTACCAAGCTCCTTACTCAGCCCTTCTGCATTAAATACTTTTTAAATGTAATATGCCTGACCAGCCTACTAAAAAAAATGTCATAGAAAATATTTTGAAACATCTCTAAGTATAGAAACTGCCAGTACGCTAAAATTACTGTTTTCTTTTGACTGTTAACATGCCTTTGTTGAAAAGCTTACTCAAGTGGACTTAAGTGGAAAAAGCCTCTAAGCAAAGTAAACAGCATTTGCAAAGACACAGAAGCATGTCAGGAAACTGTACTTTTATGCATTCAGTGGCTAACTCCTCTCTGTTTAAGCTCTCCCTTTCCAACTACAGATGAGCTCAGGTTTCTTACCCCTTTCTTGGCCTAATATTACCCAATGTTTTTAATCCAATCTCTTTCCTCTTCTCATCAACTTTCTTGAAAGTTTAAGAATACTGTTTTCCCCTCCCCAATCCACAATGAGGCTTTATTTCCCTATTTCCCAACTTCAGTAAAATCCCCCTCAAGGAGGTTTAGGACTTCTGAAATTTCCCAACTCCAATTAGCAGTGTTTGGTCCTTTCATACTGAACCTCCCTGTTCCATGCCGCAATGCTGCACATCACCCCCATCTCATGAATCTCCACTCCTTAGTCTGTTACTACTACTTAGTCTGTTAGTTCTCCTCACAATGTTCTGATCATTTTTCTGCAAATCCTTTAGCTGGGCTTTCTCTCCCTGTATCTACCCCTCAAGTGTCGGTGATCACTTAAATTCTACTTTTAAACTACATCTCCCACATTTTCCTCTGAGGAAATTTTAGCCACTCCCATTACCTCATGCTAATGTCTCTCCAACCTTTATCTCCAGCTATTAAACTTCTCTCACAATTAAAGACTATTTCTAATAACTGAAAAATAGTCCCACTTTGATGTTCAGTAAGTTCAAACTCATCAATGTCTGAAACAGAATATATCTTACCCTTACTCTGAAATCCACTCTTCCTCCTGTCTTATTTGTTCAACCAAAATCATCCAGCCACCTACACTAGAAATCTAGATGTGACCTTTAATTCTTTTTCTTCCCTTCGCTTCTGCTGCTCATGACATACAATTAATTTATGAACCTCTTGATTGTACCTCCAGAATATTCTCAAATGTATCTCTTCTGCCTCTGTTCCTCACATTTTGAAGTAGCCATTTGGACAAACTGTGTCAAAAGAACTCTATCAAAATGAGTACAACAAAAATGAAGCTTGATCTCATTCTTTTTTATGGCTAATATCCCACTGTATATACATACCACCTCTTCGTTATCTATTGATCTATCAATGGATACTTGGGCTGCTTCCCTACCTTAGGTTTTGTAAATAATGCTGCAATAAACATAGGGGTGCATTTATCTATTCAAATTAGTGCTTTTGTTTTCTTTGGGCAAATACCCTATAATGGAATTATTGTATCACATGGTAATTCTATTTTTAATTTTTTGAGGAACCTCCACACTGTTTTCCACAGTGGCTGCACCACTGCATTCCCACCAACAGTGCACAAGGGTTCCGTTTTCTCTACATCCTTCCCAACACTTGTTATTTCTTGTGTTTTTTATTTTAGTCATTCTAATGGGTATATAAGGTGGTACCTCACTGTGGTTTTGATTTACATTTCCCTGAGGACTGGCCACAACCTGATGGACCTAGATGGTATAAATGCTAAGTGAAATAAGTCAAACAGAGAAAGATAAATACTATATGATTTCATTTACATGTGGAACCTAAAAAACAAAGAAAAGAACAAAGGGAAAAAGAGGCAAAGGAAAAAAAGACTTAAATAGAACAGAGGCACCTGGGTGGCTCAGTCAGTTAAGCTTCTGACTTCGGCTCAGGTCAAGATCTCAGTGTCCTGGGATTGAACCCCCCTCAGGCTCTGCCCTCAGTGGGGAGTCGGCTTCTCCCTTTCCCTCTGCCCCTCCCCCTGCTCATGTTCTCTCTCTCTCTCTCTCTCTCTCTCTGAAATAAATTAAATACAATATTTAAAAAAGAGAGAGAGAGGACAAACCAGAGGAAGGTGGGAAGAGGGGAAAACAGAGAAAGGGGATTAAAAGGTACAAATTTCCAATTACAAAATAAGGAAGTCATGAAGATGAAAAGTATGGCATAGGGAATATAGTCAATAAGATGCTAATAATGTTTTGGTGACAGATGGTGACTATATTTATCATGGTGTACAATGGAAATGCATAGAATTGTTGAATATTACAATGTACACCCAACACTAATATAACATTATATGTTAATTATACTTCAATAAAGTAAAAATGAAGCTTGGGCCTAATTCAGTAAGATTAAAAAAAATTATGGCCTTTCCAATGCTCATCTACATGATCTTAAGATTCTGGCAGTGAATGTTTCTGAATATTTTGCTTATTAGTAACAAACTAAACCTGGGATCATTTGGTTTGCCATTTACTTCTCAATGTATCCATTTTCTAGTAACATTGCTTTCCATAAGTAAGCAGCTCTTCCCTTCAAGTGCATCTGCACAACTTTCAAATCTCCTCATTCCTGAAGTTATTACCACTAAACCAAAATATACCTTTCTAAGCCTTGAATAACATCAAGTAGTATGTAAGACAAAATGCATGGAAAACAAATTAAAGTGGGCTTGTCTTTCTGAAAGACTTCTGTTAAGGAGAATATTTGGCTTCCAGTAGGTTTTTCTACAACCTTTAAAGAAAGATGTTTGTTTTTGGCCGACATATCTGAAATATTCCATATCTAGAGGTCTTTTTTAATGCACTAGTTGATCTCTCTGCTGAAATCACTCTCCAAAAGTGCTTTCACATAAAACAATGCTGTTTGGACGGTAGAGTCTCTTGTTATATTTTCATATTATGTTACGGTTATAGCCTTTCAACCAAGGTGTATGATATTAGATCTAGAATATGATCTGAAATATGTAATATCTAAAATATCTTGACTGTAATATTAAAAATACTACCTTTTAAGCAAATGAGTGGAGTTACATCAATTCATGGTTTAAAGAAGAATACCTTGATTTTGTAGGTCATGAAAATTCACTGGCTTTAGAGTGAGACTAACATAGGTTTGGATTCCACATATTATTTTTTTAAAGATTTATTTATTTATTTCTCCAAGAGACAGAGAGTATGCACAAGCAGGGGAAGCAGAAGGCAGAGGGAGAAGCAGGCTCCCTGCTGAGCAAGGAGCCCAATGCAGGACTCTACGCAATGCAGAGGCTTAACCAACTGATGCACCCAGGTTCCCAGATCTGTATATTATTATTAACCCTTTCACCCCAAATGATTTACCTAAAATTTTTTAGTCTATTTCTTCATATGTTACATAAAGATGATAATACTTCTCAGAGCTAATGTAAAATATAAAACTGGATTTATTAAATATCTAATACATCATATACCACAAATCAGATACCTAATCCATGTTAGTTAACCTTTTAAGTTAGTGGATAGAAGAAATTTTTATTTACTAAATTATATAATGTATTCCTATTGAGTAGCACCTGTCGTTCTATTATTTTTGTTCTCTCCCAATTCTAGTCCCATGTACTTTTCATTTCTAAAGAGAATGGCATTTTTGTAAGACAATACCTGAAGTCTTGTGTTCAAATTACTTTCTGGTAGATACTTGTCACACCTGTTTATTCTTCCTGTGCACATAGCTCAATTACATTCCCAAACCAGTGCTGTGGTTCTTGTTTACCCGAATAGAATGTGCTTCTAGGTCTGGCCTAAAATTCTCCTTCATGTGACCTCTGATCTTTTCCTCTCTGTATTGGCTAGAAAGGAGGTGACAACAGTGTTCCTGGGAGTCTTATATAGAATATAGTGGAGTCACGCAATGGAAGTAAGGGCTGAACTCTGTAATCAAGAGAATACTTTGGAAGTGATGTAGCGTGACTCCAAAGCTAGGACATAAAAGGCACTGCAGTTTCTACTGTGGTCTCCTGGACTGCCATCTGAAGGAAGTTAGTCATTATCCCATAATGACACCCAAGCAGCCCCTGTGGGGAGGCCTATGTGAGAGGAAGCAAAGTTGCTTGCCAACCACCAGCATCATTTTGGTAATTTTATGTGAATGGGCCCCTTTCAGCCCCACCCAGGGAAGTCTTCAGATGATTATATTCCCAGACAACACTTGATTCTTCATAAGAAACTCTTAGCCAGAACTGCCCACAAAAACCATTCCCTAATTCCTGACCCCTTCAGAAGCCATAAGATATAATAATAGGTTTGGAGATTTAAGCCCAAAAAAAAATCAAAAACAAACAAACAAAAAATCCTCTAAACTCTACCTCCAACCAAACATAAAAATTTAAATGGAGGGCGCCTGGGTGGCTCAGTTGGTTAAGCAACTGCCGTCGGCTCAGGTCATGATCCCGGAGTCCCTATGATCGAGTCCCAGGCTCCCAGCTCCACGGGGAGTCTGCTTCTCCCTCAGACCTTCTCCCCTCTCATGCTCTCTCTCACTGTCTCTATCTCAAATAAATAAATAAAATCTTTAAAAAAAAAATTTAAATGGATCACAGACAAATTATTAAGGAAAAAAACTGACAAAGTAGACTTCATAAAACTTAAAACTTTTCCTCTCCAAAAGACATTATTCAAAAAATGAAAAGGCAAACGACAGAGTGGGACAAAATATTTGCAAAACATATCAATAAAGGACTTTTATGTATCTATACATATAGAGAGAGATGAAATCTGAAAAATCAATCAGAAAACAACCCAATTTAAAAATGGGCAACAAGGGGCACCTGGGTCCCTTGTTGGGTGGGTTAAAGCTCAGTGGGTTAAAGCTTCTGCCTTTGGCTCAGGTCATGATCTCAGAGTCCTGGAATCGAGCCCCATATCAGGCTTTCTGCTCAGCAGGGAGCTTGCTTCCCCCTTCTCTCCCTGCCTGCCTCTCTACCTACTTGTGATCTCTCTCTCTCTCTCTCTCTCTGTCTGTCAAGTAAATAAATAAAATCTTTAAAAAAATAAAATGGGCAACAATCTGAATGGACTGTTAACCAAGAAGATATACAGGTGGCAAATACCATATGAAAAGTTGAACAACATGATAAGTCATTAGGGAAATTCAAATTAATGTCACAAGATACCATTATACACCCACTAGAATAGCTATCGTCAATTTAAAAATTGACAATGCCAAATATGGTTAGTATGATATGGAGCAACTAACTCATGTGTTGCTAATAAAGATGGAAAACAGTACAATTACTTCAAAAAATAGCTTAGTGTGTTTTTATAAAGTTAAACTACCCTTACCATAAGACCTAGCCAATCCACTCCTAGGTGATTTACCCAAGAAAAATGAAAGCAGATATTCATCAAAAACTTATACTCAAATATCCATAGCAGCTAAGAGCCAACAGCTAAAAATAGCTCAACCATTAACTGGTGAGGAGATAAACTGTGGCATATCTTTACAATAAATTGCTACTTGGCCACAAACAGGAACCAACTATTGACACAACATAGATAAATCTCAAAAGATTTGCTATGTGAGAGATGTTATATTCAAAAGATTATATACCATAGGATTCCTTTCATCTGAATTATAGAAAAGGCAAAACATGGTGATAGAAAACAGATCAGTGGTTGCCAGAGACTGTAGGTGAGAAGAAATGGTGACTCTTGTGAAGGGGAATGAGGGAGATTTGGGGGAGGGAGGGAATAATGCAAATATTTTATATTATGATGCTGAATCACTATATTATGATGTATCCACGTGCCAAACTCAATGAACTATACAATTAAAATGGGTACATTCAGGGCACCTGGCTGGCTCAATCAGTAGGTCATGAGACTCTTAATCTTGAGGCTCCTAGTATGAGCCCCACACTGTGTATAGGAATTATTTAAAAATAAAATCTTTATAAATAGATATGTAAATAAATAAAATGGATACATTCTATTGTATGTAAATTCACAAAATTTTTTTATTACACACTTAGAATAATAGCCAGCACATAATAAGCATTCATTAATAAATATAAGCCAAAAAATAACCAGTATCTGTATGGCAACCAAATAAAGGAATAGTTTCATAGAGAAACTGATAATTCTAAGATGCTTTCTTCAAAAATGATATAAATTCAGAAATTTATTTTTAATAAACCCTACCCTATAAGCATATAATTTAAGGGCTTAAGTAAAGATCTGCCAGTTAGTTCTAGTTCCTATAAAAAGAATACTAAGCACAGAGCCAAATGAAGTGTGACTCTTGTGAGGCTGGTTAGCATCTCTCAGCAGCATCCACGTAGTAAACAGAGCACGTATCATGCTATTTCCAAAAAGTGAGTGGTAAAATGATAAAACAACCAAAAAAAACAAGTCAGAACTAAACGACGTCAAATGAGTAATGGGACATGACCTATCACTAAAATTCTAAAGACATTTGAGAAAAGTTGAAAGTTCTCATTAAACACTGCAAAAATATTTGAAATAAAACAGAAAGCAAAACAGCAAATTTAAACAGATGCATAAGTGGCACCTGGAACTATGCAACCAAGGAACCAATGGACCAATATCTCTTCTGCATCTAGCAGAATCTAGCCTAAGAGTAGCAGAGACTAGGAATAATCATCATTCTCTTCCCATACCCCTCACGTACACACACACACATGTGCACACACAGCACTGAGGGTTATAAGTAAAGCAGTTATATAAAGAAAGAGAGCTGAGTAAGTGTTACTTCTTACCCTCTTCTGCTTCATCCTCCTGTGGTGACATTGGACCTCCTCCACTAGTGGGAGTGACCGGTTCCTCCTTCTCAGACTGTCGCTGTAGACTTACTACCTCATATATTGCATCTCCAGCATTGGTGTGCCCTTTTCCCTCAGACTGAGAAAGACATAAACATGTGATTCAATATTAGAAATGTGAAGGAAAGGCTAAAAGACAGTATTTCAAGGTTCATTAAAAAGAGCTGAAATTAAGAGTAGCATGTCATGTTTGATCCCCTGCACGTCTTAAGAAAACTTTTGAAGTATGTTGTTCTCCACATGATATTCTAAATGCATTATTCTTCTAGTATTATTTTAACCAATGAAACCTACTAAACATTGTGGGAGAAATTTTCTATTTATAAAAAAAACCTGAAACACCACATTTTCTAGGGCAGATATATAAGTAGTGCTAGATTTCTAGAACTGACTATACCTTGCACTGAGATAAAAAGATATCAGCTACAGCCATCCAATAATTCATGGAAGTAGATAGTTCTTACTTTATAAATGGTTTACATTCTATGGCCCTTTCCTAAGGAGGAAAAATTAAGGCGATTGCCAATTAAACTAGCGTAGCCTACAAAGCCCTAGATAACCTGGCCCCTGCCTCCCTTTCCAGTCTTAATTCACACCCACTGTGTGTTACTACATTCCAACCACTCTGACCTTGTTTCAGTTCCAGGAACCTTTAAATTCTTTTCCCCAACTCAAGACCCTGGGACATCCTTTTCTCTCTGCCTCTCTAACTCCCATCACTCTTTGATCTTTATCTTTCATGTCACTCCTACAAACTATCTTTTTTTTTTTAATTAACATATAATCTGTTATTTGTTTCAGGGGTACAAGTCTCCTACAAACTATCTAAACTAAGTTCCTCATGTTTTTGATACTTTTCATTCCCTGTCCTTCCCCTTCACGGCATTACCACAACATAATTACACATTTGTTATTATATTTATTTAATTACAGTCTTACCACAAGACAGAAGCATCATAACAGCAAGGACTTTGTTGATTTTTCTATCAGAAATAATATAGTACCTGACACATAGTAGCTACTCAACAAGTATCAGTAGAATGAATGGCTAGACTAATACTACAACATATAGACTTTGGAATCAAATTGACCTGTATCTGAATTCAAATTATCCTACAAATAAGATGTGCAGTCTTGGACAAATTACTTAATTTTGCTGGGTCACAGTATCTATATCAACTCTGGACATTTATCAGAGTATCTGAAACAAATTTTTAATAATAATAACATTTGTTATTATTATCATTGTTTTAATGTTTATAGCACACTAGGCTCTAATAATATAGGCATATATGGAGATAAAATTATGTCTAATATCTACCTGTACTATATATAATCCATTTAAATTATAAAAATATAGCTACTAATTATGCACTGTTTTTAAGAATTAATTCTGAACCGTAAATCAAACTTCAGGTGTATCTTCAAATCAATTAGCAAATAATAAAAGTTAAAAATTGTCCATTAAAAGAGAGAAGACAGCATGAAAAGTTATTAGGTTTAAACCAACCAAATTTTTATTGCATTTCTACTCTACTCAAGACACAGAGACCTCAATCACTAAAGCAACCACTAAAATTATCATATAAGGCTATAGGGTAAAAATGAAATACTAAATGTTCAAGTAATTCAAAAGTTGCCAGGAAAGGAGAAACAAAGAAACAAAAACAGAAAACAATAAAATGATAGATCTAAATTCAAACATATAATTATATTAAACATAAATGACCTAAACATACCAATTAAAAAACAAAAACTGTCAGATTATATTAAAAACAAGACACGACTGCATTGTCTAAAAAAGAAAAACTTTAAATAATATAAGTAAGTTAAAGTAAAATGGGGGAAGAAGCTACACCATGAAAACACTAATCAAAAGAAAACTGAAGACTATATATCAATGTAGTCTAAAGAGACTTATATCAATATAAGAAAAGGAGACTACCACACAAGGAAAAAACCACTGGGATTAACGTCATTCAACAATGTTAAAAGAATCGATTCGAGAACACAAAAGCATCATATAAGTAACTTTACCTAACAACTAAACAATATAAAGACTTGATGGAAATTAAAGGAGATGGACAAACCCACATTTATAATTGGAGATTTCACATTCTTCTCACAATAATCACAAAAAAGTATACAAAAACACATCAAGGTTAGAGAAGAATTGAATGCCAATAGCAGGATCTAGTATTTTAGATCACTGCACAACACAAAGGCAGATTACACACCTTTTTCAAATGCACATGGAACTTTCTCCAAGACAAACCATTTCCTGGGTTATAACACAATCTTTAAGAAAGTTTTAAAAATTGAGTTATAAAAAATAAGTTTAGCGAGTATAATACAATTAAACCAGAATCAACAAGAAATACATCTGAAAAATCTCCAAATACTTAAAAATAAAGCAACACACTTCCAAATAATCCATCGATCAAAATGAAAGAGCAATGTTCAAATTACAAAATATTCTGAACTCAGCAAAAATGGAAATAAAACAAATCAAAATTAGTAACACAACTAAACAGTATAGATTTAGAGCTGTAAGTGCTTATATTACAAAAGAAACACCCGCAAATCAGTAATCTAACATTCTACCTTAAAAAACAAGGAAAAGAAATGCAAAATAACCCAAAGCAAGCAGAAAGAAGGAAAGAAATAGCACAAATTAAAAAAAAAAAGGTAGTTCTTTTTTTTTTTAAAGATTTTTTTTATTTGAGAGAGAGAGACAGCACAAGTGTGATGGAAGGAAAGAGGGAGAGGGAGAAGCAGACTCCTTGCTGAGCAGGGAGCCTGACAGGGGCTCAATCCAGGCACCCTGGGATCATGACTTCAGCCAAAGACATACGCTCAATCAATTGAACCACCCAGGAGCCCCCCAAAATGTAGTTCTTAGCAAAGATCAATAAAATAATAAATCTCTAAATTGACCAAGCAAAAAAAAAATAGAAGGTACAAATTACTGATAACAGGAAAAAAGTGTATATTCCTTGTACAGACCCCATGATGTCAAAAGGAATAATGCAAATAGCCCTACACATATTAATTGGACAGCTTAGATAAAAGGACCAATGCTCTGAAAGCTAAAGAATGCCCACACTTACCCAAGAAGAAATACATGACCTGTATTAAAGAAATCGAATCTGTAAGTTAAAACCTTTCTGAAATGAAAACTTCAGGCCCATATAGTTCCAATAACAAATTCTACTAATATTTAAAGAAATATTAAAAGAAATATTTAAAGAAATAACACTATCAATGACCCAATATCCCTCATAAAAATAGATAAAAATCCTCAATCAAATATTAGCAAATAAAATCCAGCAACATAGCTTACAGATATAGATATAAATCAAAACCAGTGAAGTTCATCGGGGAAATGTAACAATAGTTCAACATTGAAAAAAAAGTCAATATAATTCAGCATATTCACAGACTAAAGAAGAAAAACCACATGATCAACGGATACAGAAAGGCACTGAGAAAATTCAGCATTCATTCATTCATGTTAAAGACTTTCAGTAAACTAGGAATATAAGGGAGTTTTCTTAACCCGATAAACAGTATCTATGAACCTACAACTAACATCACACTTAAAAGACTAAATGCTTTTTCTCCTAAGATTAAGAACACAACAAAGACATAGACACTTACCACTCCCACTCAATATCATACAGAAGTCCTAGCCAGTACAATAAAGCAAGAAAAAGAAAGAAAAAGCACACAAATTGGAAAGGAACAAGTGAAACAGTTCTTATTTACAAACAACGTAAATCCTTGTCAGGAGCCGATAAAACTTTTTTCTATAAAAAGCTAGATAGGAAATATTTTAAGTTTTGCAAGCCATTTGGTCTCTATCACAACTACTCAACTTTGTTGTCATTGATAAGTGTACAACTTACATGTACTTATTTGTCAAATATTTCATGTGCACTTAGTTTACTATGGAAGCATAATTCTCTCTACTACTATAATCTCATGTAGACCTAAACATTATATTCACCAACTGAGTTTCAAAATGAGATTTTTTTTAATAAAAAATATTTTTTCTTTGTAATATTCATTTATTTTTAGGTAACTAAAAATCAATGTGTGTAAAATAAATTGGTTCATGTTAGAATTAATTAGAGCACTTTGAAACATGTAAATACATGGGAGGTGCTCAATAAATGTGGTTGACTAAACGATGTCATAAAGATTCATCACACTTGGGGTGCCTGGGTGGCTCAGTGGGTTAAAGCCTCTGCCTTTGGCTCAGGTCATGATCTCAGGGTCCTGGGATCGAGCCCTGCATCAGGCTCTCTGTTCGGCAGGGAGCCTGCTTCCCCCTCTCTCTCTGCCTGCCTCTCTGCCTACTTGTGATCTCTCTATCAAATAAATAAATAAAATCTTTTTTTTTTAATAAATAAAATCTTTAAAAAAAAGAAAGATTCATCACACTTTTTCTAATTGTTTAAAATGGTGTACTATCATCAAATACAAAGAACGATAATGCTCATATCTCTATTCAGAATCTTTAGGATGGGGTCTGGGAATCTGGGTTTTTAAAGAGCCAAAAGTGACTCTGATGAAAAGCTAAATTGTTAACCACTGCCTTTAAGAACTCTTGTTTTAATAAAAATGTCTATGTTTAAAAAAATCACAAATCATGTATCAATCAGATAGTCTCACTAAGCTGCAAATATATATAATAACATGGAAAAATACATTTGCAAACAGCTTCTATTTGACTTTACACAAGTGAAGGTAAAGAAAGCCAATCCTACAGAGAACTGTTAAGTTAGGAAAACATTTGCCTTCCACAGATTTTTATTTTCCCACAATCATGTAAGTAAACTCCCAACCTTGTTAATTTTCATCTTTCTGCAATTAGGACAGTTATTCCTAGTCAGTTATTTACGCTTACTTTTTTCCAGTTTTAATGCACTATAACTGAAATACAACACTATATGTTTAAGGTATACAACATAATGATTTGATACATTATATATATTCAGAAGTAATTTCTACAATTAGTTACTACCCATCACCTTACATAATTACTCTTGGTTATACTAACCCATTATACTTTGACTTATATAGGTTTAAAACAACACGTATCTTCAAAAGGTAATCTTCCTTTTGTCCTTTTAAACTGTGTTTAAAAAAAAAAAATCACAGGCTCAAAATGGTGTCACTTAGAGCAAATCTCCAAACCAATACTTAATACATAATCTAACTGTAGTTTCAACAATCCCCAGAAATGTAGCCCTAACTGGTTAGTCAGAAATTTTTCAATCCATACCAGTGTGTCTGCTACCTGGGTCCTCTCTACCCTGCAAAGAAAGACAGGATAATCTGCATGATAAGGCACCTACTTTCTCCCTGGACAGTGGCCTCACCTAAATAACCCTTTTCTCTTACTAATAAGTTTCTTGCCCCCATCATCCTATAAAAATCTTCCACTTCATATAACTCTTTGGAGCATTCTACTTGTTAGATGGGGTGTTGCCCAATTCATGAATTAACAAAGCAAGTTAGATCTTCAAATTTGCTTGGATGAATTTTGTTATTTTTCAGATTTGGTGGCAGTGGTAGGATCTGAAGCAAACTTCTTACAACATTCAGGGATAATGATAAACAATGCAAATCCTTTGAGTTCCTTGTCTTCCTCCTTTCGGAGGGCTGTGGGTAAGCAACTCTCAGTGTGAGAGCTGCCTTTTTGTTTGCACTCAAGCTCCTGATCTGAGTTGCTTCCCGTTACAGGCAGGTCAGCCTTGAGCAGGCAGACAGCTACGCTCAGGGCCCCACTGAGCTGGCAGATTCGCCCAGAGCCCAACCCGAGTGGAGCTGGCAGTTCTGCCAAGAGCCCAGTCGGTATGGCAATTTCACCCAGAATCCAACTGAGCTGGCAGAAGGGTCTGCCCAGAACCATGCCCCCAATCTTTTGGACCACAATTTCCAGGGTAGAAAACCTCAGCAAGGTTCTACAAGAATTGTCAGTGGGGTACACAGGGTCTTCTTTCTTTTTTTTAAAGATTTTATTTATTTATTTGACAGAGACCCGACACAGCAAGAAAAGAACGCAAGCAGGGGGAGTGGGAGAGGCAGAAGCAGGCTTCCCGCCCAAGCAGAGAGCCTGATGTGGGGCTCGATCCCAGAACCCTGGGATCATGACCGGAGCCAAAGGCAGACACTTAATGACTGAGCCACCCAGGCACTTCGGCACAGAGCTTTCTTGTGGCCAAGATACAGTACTGCTAATATATTAAGGCACATGTTTGTTCATCATGTTTTGTGTAAATAAAGGCTATTGCTAGCAGGGATCTTAGAGGCAAAAAGCCACAAAAACTGGTGGGGCACTGGTCAGAGCACATACCACTTCAAGAAGACTCCTGTGGTAGGATCAGCTTGTCACAGAAGGGTTAGATTAACACCAGGTCACCTGATAACCTCAAGAAAACTCCTGTGCAGCAAGGTATACACTAAAACACTCGCAATCCCAATCCCACAACATACTACTTTTAGGTGTTAGTTTGGATCTGAGAAACCCAAAGATTTCGCTAATGGGATCATTACATTCTAAAGAATCGAGCACACCTGCTTATTTTATGTCTAAGAACTATAGTCCTAGAAGTTGTAGATATCTAGCAAGATGAAAAAAATTCTATTAAAAATAACCTAGAATTTACAGTGGCCATTATGGGGAATGTTCCAATTAGACAAGATTGCTCATTTAAAAAGTATGATTCAAAGTAAGGGTTCACAAATTAAACAGAATAGGAGGCTTATTTTAATTGATATGAAGGAGCTTCCAAAAGGCTTCAAGATTCCAAATTAGTTTCATTGAAAGATTCATTACAAAAGGTTAATAAGGGCACCTGGTTGGCTCAGTTGGTTAAGCAACTGCCTTAGGCTCAGGTCATGATCCTGGAGTCCCAGAATCGAGTCCCACCTCAGGCTCCCTGCTCGACAGGGAGACTGCTTCTCCCTCTGACCTCTCCCCTCTCATGTCTCTCTCTCCCCCCCTCTCTCTCTCAAATAAATAAATAAAAATCTTTAAAAAAAAAAAGGCTAATAAAAAATTTAAACATAAGCGGTATCTAAGACAAAGCTGTAAGACTGACATAATTCCTACTGCTCCCCTCTAGCCTTTCTTACCTGAGTACTGTCTACTAATTTTGGTCTGAACTACCTTTACACTCTAAAGAGACAGTTACCCTTTAACATAAAATCACATGAGGTTACAGGTGATCCTCCTCAGACATCTTCCACGTTTTGGTCAAAGATGGAGCTTCAGAATAAAAACAAATTCTTAAAACAAAGTAGGATCCCCATTTTTTTTTTAATAGATTACCTCCTGGGCCTAGTCAAGAGGGGAAAATAAAAAGTCACATTATCCCATCCTTTTCAAAGCCAGACCATTGGTTATTAATAATTTCACTCTTAGGGGGCACCTGGGTGTCTCAGTCAGTTAAGTGTCTGTCTGCCTTTGGCTTGGGTCATGATCTCAGGGTCCTAGGATCGAGCCCCGCATCAGGCTCCCTGCTCAGCAGGGAAGTCTGCTTCTCCCTCTCCCACTCCCCCCTGCTTGTATTCCCTCTGTGTCTCTCTGTCAAATAAACAAATTAAAAATCTTTAAAAAAATAATAATTTCACTCTTAGGAATAAGTATTTCTTTCTTGCCCATTTCACTTTACATCCCAATAGCACAGTTTGGACTTTGCCTGCCTGGTACATGCAGGTGGCTGTTTCTTTGGCTGTTTGTGGGAGTGACTATCTCTTGTGAAAACAGTATCTTTTATGCCCTATTCGAGGATTTCTCTTGGATCTGTGAGGTTGTTTTATACTTCCAGAAACCGTTTTTGTTTTTTCCAGCCAAAACCTGAAAGATATTTTTAAAAGATTTAATAACTATAATCAGAAATTTGGACAAACTGGAAAGCTGTTATCTTGGACCTGGTAGAAATTTTTTTAGGCCTTCTCCCCTCAGCTAAATGTACCCACAGGAGAAAAGGCATTCTCATGAATAGATGGTTTTGTTAGTCCTGTGTGATATCATTTAGGCAGCAATGAAATTCAGTGAGAAATCAGAAACAGCTGTGCTTTCTTTACAAAACTAGTCTTTACAGGACCAGAGGTCTAGTTCCAAAAACAATTCAAAGACCACCAATCCTTTTCATCAATCCCAAAACTTCCCTTATTTATCTCCAAAGACTTATAAATATTGTAAAAATTCTGACCTTAAGGAAATAAAAGTCCTTCTAGAAAATGGTTACAATTTTTCCCTGTGGATTTAAGATGAAAATGTTTAATGTTCTACCGGGTCTTCTCTGAGAACTCTTTATCTAGCCAATCTCTTTAAAATGCAAATTGTAGGAAGGTAATCCTTACCTAGTAAAAACAAGAAGGAAAGGCCATTTAAAACTTGACTTGCCAAGGACAAATAAAAATCTTAAGTAGCTTCTCCACAAATATTAAAAGAAAGCTTTAGCCATCTATACCAATAACCTTAACCACCAAAGAACCTCAGATCCAAATTTTATAACTAAAAGTTTATACTTAATGTCATCGAGCCCTCTTGCTCAACCATAGAAGACCCAAAGAGTTAAAACCAGAAACAGACAAGACTACTCAACAGCTCAAGCTTTAACCAAAACCCACTGTATTTATTTTTTACTACACTTTCAGGTGGCACTGACAAAAAACTATTTTGCAATGACTACAACATTTCAACCACAAGAACAGAAAAGCCCTGATAGCAACCAAATGTCTAGAAGACCATATCCCGCATGTTCCCTCTCCTGCCCAGGATCTTGAGCTGAACACATACAGACCCCCACCCATGATCACACACTCTCTGCCTGATCTTTTGCCATGTACCCCCCGAACCTCTTCCTATGAACCTCTAGGTTCCATCTTGCCAGTGGAGAGGTTGGTTATTAAGGCTTAAGCCTGCCATCCCCCCAGCTGCCGGAACCTCAAATAAATTTCTCCCTTTCTCTTTTCCAAACCCTTGTCTCTTGAGTTACTGGCTCCTCTTGAGACACGTTTATTCAGGTTTGTTCAGCAGCAGTGTTAGCAAACCCAGCCATGTGCTATCCTACCGATCTGCACAGCCTCCATGGGATCCCCTGGGACAACGGGGTGAGGCAACATGCCAGAGCTCATCAGTTCCTGCAGTGGACAATGTAGTGGGCTAAGGGCTGACCCATTCCTTTCCTGAGTCAGTGGCTGTGACAGATCCTTTGGTGACACTTAATTCATGGTAGTAATTTTAAAACAGAAGATAATAAGTTCAGCATCTATCTGCATGTTCACATGTGTCTATGTATGTGTTCTATATGTGTTTCTATCTCTGGTAGGAATTAATTTGTAAAACAGGTCTATTTAGTTGGTTCAAAGGCAAGCACTGGTCATTCTAAAATGCAAAAAGATAGAAACTACCCCAAATGCTTTCCAAGTTCAGATAATCTGGAAAAATACTTGATATAACAGCTAGTTTGAAAAAGGGGACGGAAATTTGAAGAAATAGCTAAAAACTTCCCAAATCTGGGGAAGGAACCAGAAATCCAGATCCAGGAGGCATCAAAAGCTCCAAACAAAAGAAACCCAAGGAGATCACACCAATATACATAGTAATTAAAACAGCAAAAAATAAAGATAGAGATTTTTAGGGGCACCCAGATGGCTCAGTCAGTTGAGCATCCAACTCATGATTTCAGCTTAGGTCATGATCTCATGGGTCATCAGGCTCCATGCTCAGTGGGGAGTCTGCTTGAGATTCTCTCCCTCCCTCCCCTTCTGCCCCTGCTCCCTCACTCGCACACATGCTCTCTCTTTACAATAAATAAATCTTAAAAGAAAAAAATTAAAATTTTTCTCTTATTTAACTTAGTGAAGCTCCCTTCTACTTGCTAGATGAAATGCTGCCTGACTCATGAATTGTTTACTAAAGACAATTAGATCTTCAACTCTAATGGCCTGAATTTTATTTTTTAACAACAGACATTATCTTATAGGCTAAAATATATTCTGCTTTCAATTTCTGCAACACTCATAAAAAAATTCACGTATTTCCTCAAAGGGACTTATTTTAAGCACCACTTTGTGTCATTACACTGCTGTGGTCCCTCCCTTTGCTAAACCCTACAGCATTCCATAAATTATTTTCATTAAGTATTTATCATATCCTTCTTTGTAAAATGGTGATTTTTATGCATTTCCTTATTAATAGAAGGTGACAAAGATCCTTTGGGAATAAGGATTAGATTTTAACTGTCTTATCCTTACTGTGACCACTACCACAGATATCATAAATTAACTTTGAATTAACTATAACAATCATGTAATTATTTGTAGTAAAATCCTTTTATGTAGCTCTTTAATTCAAATGTCACAGAACTTTAGAGAAGGAAAAAACCTCAGTAATAGTATTAATCTACATTCTTATTTTATGACTGGGAAACCAAGGCTTATAGAGATAAAAGGACATCTAAAAGGATTTTTTTTAACTACCTATTGAGAACAAGCCTCAGCTGACATACTTATTTCATATACAAATTCCAAACACTTTTTCATGTATTAAATTCAAAATACATGATACATACTACATATCTATACAACAGTAAGTGATTCCTTTCAATTAGATGTAAAATTCACTATGTCCTTTTAGGCCAGATGCTCCAATAACTAAATATTTCTTACTTTTTATTATTATTAGAATTTTTTAAATCTCCATAGTAAGCAGCAACATTTTTTTTCAGAAAATCTGTTCATCATGATAATCAGATATATTAATATAACTTATTTAAATTATTTACAACTTACTAATTCTACAGCATATGCTTCCTATTTCAAGAAATGCCAATCTGGGGCGCCTGGGTGGCTCAGTTGGTTAAGTGACTGCCTTCGGCTCAGGTCATGATCCCGGAGTCCCGGGATCGAGTCCCATATCGGACTCCCGGCTCTGCGGGAAGTCTGCTTCTCCTTCTGACCTTCTCTCCTCTCATTCTCAGTCTCTCTCTCTAATAAATAAAATAAAAAATCTTTAAAAAAAAAAAAGAAAGAAATGCCAATCTGTATTAAAATATGCTATGCTGGCCTCAAAATGTTCTGGATTTCCTAAACTAATCTAATCTAACATTTCTTAAGATTATCTTTAAAATGAGTATTATATAGCATTTCTTTCTTCATAATATTGTTTTTTTAATCTATAATTGCCTCAAACTGTTCTTTCTAGTTTATCACACACATCCCCAAAATAAGCAAGAATTCAAGAACCACCCCCTACATGTTTTCACTGTCCTGACTCAACTGACCTCTTAGCTAACTGAATTCTGTCTTACAATAACTTCATCTAATCATCAAATCTGCTCCTATTTTTTTCCTGAAACTCCCTCTCCTCATAGATGCCTAATTATGAAATAAAAGATCATTGAGTTCACTGAAGTAAACGTTGCATTTTCCAAGCTCTTAACTCCATATGCTTTCCTTTTTTATACCTAGAATAACTTTGCTATTACCAATTTTTACCACATTTTGGCACCAACACAAAGTAGAAAACATTTTTATGAAGCGCAACATAACAAAGAATGTTACATGGCATTATTGGAAACAAAAGCAGTTGCCTCTGTTCATAGGAAATAATTTCATTTCAAAATGATGAACAAGTAGTATTTTCAGAGTAATACCACAGTTTCAAATACAAGAATATTATCTGGACCTAAAGACAGTGCATCTAAGTAAAATTTTATTATTATTTTTTTTAAAGATTTTATTTATTTATTTATTTATTAGGAAAGAGAGAGAGTGAGAGAGAGCATGAGAAGGGAGAAGGTCAGAGTGAGAAGCGGACTCCCCGTGGAGCTGGGAGCCCGATGTGGGACTCGATCCGGGGACTCCGGGATCATGACCTGAGCTGAAGGCAGTCGCTCAACCAACTGCGCCACCCAGGGGCCCTAAAATTTTATTATTAAATATCAATTACATTGCTACTTCCCATCACATCCAAGTAGCTCTGTCACATTACCCTTTAGGTGGTGATAAGCTTTTTGTTTTTGTTAAATTTTCAATATACTCAAAGAAAACAAATCTTTAGGTAAGAGTTATTCTTCACTCACAGGCCACTTGGTGGTGTGCTTTATTGAAGATTAGTTCCCCACATACTTGTGGGTCCAATTCTGGGTTCTCTATTACATTCCACTGATCTATGTGTCTGTTTTTGTGCCAGTACCATAGTGTCTTGATGATTAAAGCTTTGTACTATAACTTGAAATCTGGGATCATGATATCTCCAGTTTTGCCTTTCTTTTTCAAGATTGCTCTGGCTGTTTGGGGTCTTCTGTGGTTCCAAACAAATTTTATGATTGTTTGTTCAAGTTCTGTGAAAAATGCTGGCAGTATTTTGATAGAGATTGCATTAAATGTATTGATCACAATAAAGCCAATCAGATCTCCAAATTTTACTCTGCTGAATTTTGTTTTTGAACAAGTTATGAATATCTCCAACATAGGTTCTATTTTGGGGTATTTTAAAACTGTCATTTAAAAATCATTTTGAATTAACATGATAAGCACATAGACTCTAAAGCAACAGAATGCTCAAATATTCTAATTTTGCTTTCTGCTGTTTCAGAAGTCCTTCCATATGTTAAAAAAAAAAAAAAAGAAAAAGATCACATGATGTATAATTTCCCCTTTAATTGAAATATAATTGACATGTTGTGCTGTTGATTTGATACTTTTTTTTTTTAAATATTTTATTTATTCATTTAACAGAAAGAGAACACGAGCAGGCAGAGAGGCAGGCAGAGGGGCAGGCAGAGGCAGAGAGAGGAGCAGGCTCCCTGCGGAGCAAGGAGCCCGATGTGGGACTCGATCCCAAGACGCCGGGATCATGACCCGAGCCAAAGGCAGTTGCCCAACCAACTGAGCCACCCAGGCGTCCCGATTTGATACTTTTTATACTGCAATATGACTACCATTGTAACATCGGCTAACACCTCTATCTTGTCAAATAGTTGTCATTTCTTTTTTGTAGCAAGAACAAAAGATCTAGTCTCTTAGCAACTTTAAAGTCGGTAATACAGTATTGTTAATTATAATCAGTATGCTATGCATTAGATCTCCAAGACTTTTTTACCTACTAGTTGCAAATCTGTACATAATGCTTAACTATACCATTTCTGCCAAAAGAAACTAGTTTGCTTTGAAATTTATCTACTATGTCATTCTTCTAAATGTTGGCAATAGTAAGTGTTCAGCACCTTGTATTTTGACGAGGTGCTCACTCAGTAGTATCATTAGGTGTAGCTTTCAAATTCAGGAAAAATAGATTGGATTTTCTCAAAACGCTAATTTTAGGGGCACCTGGGTGGCTCAGTGGGTTAAGTGTCTGACTTCAGCTCAGGTCATGATCTTGGGGTCCTGCAATAAAGAAGATGTAAGATATATATGACGGAATATTACTCTGTCTTACAACTTTTCTCCCCAGAACTCTATCTCAATCAAGAAGATCCACAACCACCCAGTCACTTAGAAGTAATCCTAAACTGGGACACCTAGGTGGCTCAGTTGGTTAAGCATCCAACTCTTTTTTTTTTTTTTTTTAGATTTTATTTATTTGACAGAGTGCTGGACAGAGAGAAAGGAAACATGAGCTGGGGGAGTAGGAGAAAGAGAAGCAGGCTTCCCGGTGAGCAAGGAGCCCAATGTGGGGCTCGATCCCAAGATGCTGGGAATGACCTGAGCCGAAGGCAGCCACTTAATGATTGAGCCACCCAGGTGCCCCGAGCATCCAACTCTTGATTTTGGCTCAGGTCATGATCTTAGGGTGGTTAGATTGAGCCCCACGTGGGGCTCCAAGCTCAGCATGGAGTCTACTTGAGATTCTCTCTCCCTTCCCCAACTCACATACATGCTAACCCACTCTCTTAGTCTCAATAAATAAAATCTTAAAAAAGAAAAAATCATAGCCTCCTTGTTTTCCCTCAACTTCATCAAATCTTACCGTCTTTACTCTATTGATGCCTCTCTATTTCCTCTATTCTACAATCCTCACTGCCACTGCCTACCTTTAGGCCATCACAGCCTACTCACTTTGTATCTACTGCCTCCACTATCAACACCCTTTTCACTGTTGTCAGAGTGACCTTCCTCAATTACAAATCTAGCATCACTCACAGCTTTTAAAATCCTCCCAACCTGAGGAAAGTCTCTAACTATGTAAGCAAGATAATGACTACCTATTTAGAGTAATTATCCGCCATGTGCACTGATGCTTCAGCAATATCTAATTTTTCTACATATCTTGAGCAAACCACCTTGCATCAGTTTTATGAATTTACATAACTATTTTCTCCAAATGAAATGGCCTTCTCTGCTTTGTCATACTTCAAAAGCCTGACCTTTCTTACCACAATTATTCATTTATTGATTGATTAATTCACTTATTTCAGGCTGATAGGACTCTGCCCAAAGAGAATACAGAACAGATAGAAGAAAGCTAGTAGTCAATTAGCATTAATAACAATAGCTAATATTTATTGAGTATTTGCCAGATGACAAGCACTATTCTAAAGGGCTTTACATGAATTCTTATTTATTCATCCTAACAATTACGATACTGTGATAAAATAAGACATATATTTTTGGTCTTAATCCTGGCTCCTGAAAATGCTCCATGAGTATAAAGGTGAAAGAAACATCTTTTGTTATAATATTTGGTTTCTGTCATATAGAAAGAGCCCAGATGTCCATCGACAGATGGATGAAGAAAATGGGGGGGAATGTATTTATATACAAAATGGAATATTACTGAGCCATCAAAAAGAATGAAATCTTGCCATTTGCAATGATGTGGATGGAACTAGAGGGTATTTTGCCAAGCAAAATAAGTCAGAGAAAGACAAATAGATTTCACTTGCATGTGGAATTTAAGAAACGAAAAGATGAACATAGGGGAAGTGAAGGAAAAAATAAAATAAGATAAAAATTGAGAGCCAGGCGAACCGTAAGAGATGCTGAACTCTAGAAAACAAACTGAGAGTTGCTGGAGGGGAGGTGGGTGGGGGAAGGATCACTGGGTGGTAGGCATTAAGGAGGACACTTGATATGAGCACTGGGTATTATATGCAACTGATGAATCACTAAATTCTACCTGTGATAGTAATAAAAACATTTTTTTAAATATTTGGTTTTTGCCCAATTTTCTGTAATAGCTCCAGAGCAATAAAGGTAAAAGGAGCATCTTTTCCTAACATGTCCCTTTCAGCCATACCGGAGCTTATGTTAATAAGGTGACTTTCGGAAAGTCCCTAAAGGCTAGGGGGAAGAAAGGGCTGAATGTGATCAACAGTGTGATTAGAGGGTCACAAGTTTCAAACCCACTCCCCAACCTACAAGGAGGAGAAAGGGGTTGGTCAGTGAGTTAATCACTAATGGTCAATGATTTAATCAATCGTGCCTATACAACAGAGCCTCCGTAAAAACCCATAAATAAAGGGATTCTGAAAGCTTCTGGATTGGGGAACACATGGAGGTGCTGGGAGGGTGAGGGCCTGGAGAGGACATGAAATCTCCACAATAAACAGCCCTTCCCCCATACCTTGCCCTATGCATCTCTTTATCTGGCTGCTCCTGAGTTATATTCTTTTGTAATAAAACAATAATGTAAGTAAGCTGTTTTCTTGAGTTCTGCAAGCCATTCTAGAAAACTTTCAAATCTGAGGAGAGGGGTTGTGGGAACCTCCACAATTTACAGCCACTTAATCAAAGGCAAATGTGTCAGACGGGACTTGGGATTGGTGTCCTCGTGAAGTTGGGGGTAGAGAGACTGAACCCTTAACCTGTGGGGGTCTGTGCTAACTCCAGGTAGTGTCATAACTGAATTTCAGGACACCCAGTTGGTATCCACAGAGTTGTACAATTGATGGATACGGGAAAACACCCATCTGTTGTTAGAAGTGGTGTGAATCGTAGTTAAGGAAAACAAAGTTTTCTTTTAACAACTCTATGAGGTGGTATAATAAAACTCCACATTTCAGAGATAATGAGTATCTTGCCTAAGGTTAAACATTCAGGAAATGGTAAACTGAGATACAACCCCAGGAAAACTTCAGTTCAGTCCAATGTGTGATTGGTGAATACGACTTCTACACTTTCCATCTACTCTACAGTTGCATGTATTACCTAATGGTATAATATTTTTACCACTACATTCTTATTTCTTAAAGACAGAGAACATATGTTATTCATTCATGTATCCCCAACATCTAGCATAATGCCTATTAAATTCTGCACTAAATAAATGTTTAATAAACTAAACTAAGCACTGAAAATCATTTCTCAAATGAGTACTGGCATCTCAGGAAATCTATAAAATATGCTATACAGGTTTGGCCCTCTCTCCTCAATTTACTGACACTTCACACATCACACAGGAATGCCCTCTTGATTTCTCAATCTTGTCCTCTAATAAAATCTAGCCTAAGGAAAGAGTCTTATTAAATTCATCAACAATGAAGACAATATGACTGGTAAAAGTTATTAAGTTCTATTTCCTCAGGATACTGGCATTTTAACAGGTAGCAAAGTCTTTAAGCAGTGGAATGGCATCAAATAGTAAAATACCAGATGTTCATTAGGAAGGCTTTTGGAGCAGGCATCTTTTGGGCAAGCAGTTTCCAAATGATTCCATATAAGCAGCATGCTCTTTCCAGATCAGAATCATACATCACTTCATTTTAGCAGCTAAGAGCCTGTTTTCTTAGGTGGTTAAGTGCACTGCCCATGTTTCAAATGTTACAAGTCTTTAGATCTTATTTCTAAACCCTTCACACATAATACTAATGTAATTAGTGATGTCAACAGCCAAAGATGATGCAAGTAAAGAAGACAAGTTGAAGTGAAATATAACAAAAATGACCAGGACTTACACAGAAAAGTTTTCACAGAAAAAAAAAAAAATCCCAATTTTAGTGTTATGACTAGCATATTTTCCCTTTCTCATAAACATTTCACAAGGATAAGTTTTAGGGCCAAACTTCCTAGGTTTAATTCCTCATGTACCAACTAATAACCTTCCTGTGCCTAAATGCTTATCTGAAAAATGACGATAATAATGGCACCTACACCACAATGGTTGTACTGAGGATTACATACGTTAATCCTTTTAAAATGCTTAGAAGAGCATACCACATGTAGTAAGATAGTTGCTATCACCACTACTGCTTATAGTAATAGTCATGGAAGTTGTTGTTACTTCCAACAAGAATGGAGAGAGCTCACTGAATAAATGGAAAACTGAGTGGACTTCACAGAAAAGTCCTTTCATAGTACTTAACATAATTGACATTTATAAAATACTCTACTCAACAACTACAGAATACACATTCCTTCTAAGTACTCTTGGAACATTTGCCAAGATGGACCATATACTAAGTCAACTTTAAAGGATTCAAATGACACAGACTATGTTCTTTGATCAAAATGAAACAAAATTAGAAATCAGTAGCAGAAAGATATCTGGAAAAAACCACAAATATTTGGAAATTAAACAATACACTTCTAAACAACCCACACCACAAAAGAAATAATACAGGATGTGGAAAATATTTCAAATCAAATGAATACACGAAATATCAAGTCTTATGGCTGCAGTTAAAGCAGTAGTTACAGATAAAGTTATAACCTTAAAAATGAAAAGGCATCAGAAAAAAAGGTTTTAATTAGTGATCTAATCTTCACATGAGGAAACTAGAAAAAGAAAAACAATTCAAATCCAAAGCAGGAGGGGGAAAAAAGAAATGACAAAGAAAACAAAAAGAATGAACACAAAACAGAAAAACAACAGGGAAAACAATGAATCTAAAGCTGATTTTTTGAAAGAAGAATGTCAATAAAATTAATAAACCTCCAGCTAGGCTAATTTAAAAAAGAAGAGAGAATACATAAATTACCAATGTCAGAAATAAAAGTAGATCCTACAAATCCTAAAGACACTAAAAAGAAAATAAGACAATATTTTAAGCAATAAATATTCTTGATTAAACTGAAAATTTCTTGGAAGATACAAATCACAACTCAAAAAGAAATAAAATAACAATAAACAGAATAACACAGTATCTCATAACTCATAACTAAAAGCCTTCCCACAACCCTCTAACACTGTTGGTGGGAGTGCAAGTTGGTGCAGCCACTTTGGGAAACAGTGTGGAAATTCCTTAAGAAATTAAAAATAGAGCTACCCTATGACCCTGCAATTGCACTACTGGGTATATACCCCAAAGATACAGATGTAGTGAGAAGAAGGGCACCATGTACCCCAGTGCTCATAGCAGCAATGGCCGCAATAGCCAAACTGTGGAAAGACCCAAGATGCCCTTCAACAGATGAATGAATAAAAAAAGATATCTTGGTCTATATATACAATGGAATATTATGCCTTCATCAGAAAGTATGAATACCCAACTTTTGTATCAACATGGACGGGACTAGAAGAGATTAACCTGAATGAAATAATCAGAGAGAATCGATTATCATATGGTTTCACTTACTTATGGAGCATAAGCAAAAACATGGAGGACATTAGGAGAAGGAAAGGAAAAGTGAATTGGGGGAAATCGGAGGGGGAAATGAAGCATGAGAGACTGTGAACTCTGAGGAACAAACTGAGGGTTTTGGAGAGAAGAGGAGTGGGGGGGTTGGGTGAGCCTGGTGGTGGTCATTAAGGAGGGCACGTATTGCATGGAGCACTGGGTGTAGTGCATAAATAGTGAATCTTGGAACACTGAAAAAATCAAATTAAAAAAAAAAGAATTAGGAAACTAGAAATGGAAAAAAAAAAAAACAAAAACACCTTCCCACAAAGTAAACTATAGGCCCATATTGTTTCACTAGTGAATTCTACCCAACATTTAAGGAAAAAATAGTATAATCTTAAATTCTTTAAGCAAATAGAAAATACAAATTCCAACTCATTTTGTGAGAACATTATGCTAATACTAAAACCTGACAAAGACATTACAAGAAAACTACAGACCAATATTTCTCATGCAAATAGACATAAAAATAATAAACAAAATATTACTAATTCAAATCTAGCTTATATATAAAAAGAATATTATCATGACTAAAATATAAAATGAATACCATCTTGGTATCAGGATAAGTGGGGCTTATCCCAAAGAATGCAAAGTTAGCTTAACATTCAAAAAATCAGTGTCATTCAGCATAATAATGGAGAAAAAAAGGAACAACTTCAATAAATACACACAAAAAAATATTTCATAAAACCCAATACTGCTCATGAGGGAAAAAAACACTCAGCAAGGCAAGAAAAAGAAATTAAAGCATTCAGATTAGAAAGAAAGATATAAACTGTCTTTATACACTGAGGACATTATAGTGTATATGAAAAACACTCAAGGATTTATAAAAACTTTTAAGTGAACTTAGCAAGGTTGCAGGAAATAAGGTCAATATATAAAAAGCAAATATTTATATTCTAGCAATGAACAATCAAAAATTTTAAATTACAAAATATATCTTTTAGTCACATAAAAAATTAAATACTTGGAGATAAATGTAACAAAATATGAATAAAACCCATATACTAAAAGTGGCATAACATTGCTGAGAGGAATTAAAGAAAAGCTATCTAGCTTGTGATATGCCATATCCACTGACTGGAAGGCCTGATGTTGGGGGGTTTTTTTAAGTTTTTATTTTTTTTAAAGATTTTATTTATTTATTTGACAGAGAGAGAGAGAGAGATCACAAGCAGGCAGAGAGGCAGGCAGAGAGAGAAGGGGAAACAGGCTCCCTGCTGAGCAGAGAGCCTGATGCAGGGCTCGATCCCAGGACCCTGAGATCATGACCTGAGCCGAAAGCAGAGACTTTAACCCACTGAGCAATCCAGGCACCCCTTAATTTTTTATTTTTAATCACCTGGTGCACATCATGACAACTGTACTCCTTAATCTCCAACATATATTTCACCCACCCCTCATCCACCTTCCCTCTGGAAACCATCAGTTTCCTCTCCAGAATTAAGAGACTGTTTCTTGTTTGTCTCGTTCTCTCTCCTTTCTCTTTGTTCATTTGTTACGTTTCTTAAATTCCACATATAAGTGAAATCATATGGTATTTGTCTTTGACTTATTTCACTTAGCATTATACTGTCTCGCTTCATCCATGATACTGCAAATGGCACGATTTCATTTTAATCTATGGATGAATAATATTCCATTATATACATACCACTTCTTCTTTATCCATTCCTTCGTTGATGGACACTTGGGCTGCTTCCATATATTAGCTACTGAAAATAATCCTGCTAAAAACACAAGGGTGCATATATCCCCTTGAATTACTGTTTTTGTATTCTTTGGGTAAATACCCAGTAGTGCAATTGCTGGATCATAGGGCAGTTCTATTTGTAACTTTTTGAAGAACCTCAACATTGTTTTCCATGGTAGCTTCACCAGTTTGGATTCCTACCAAGAGTGTAACAGGGCTGCTGCTTCTTCACATCCTTGTCAACACTTGTTTCTTGTGTTGTTGATTTTGGCCATTCTGACAGGTATCAGGTGATACCTCATTGTAGTATGGATTTGCATTTCACTGATGATAAATGATGATGAACATCTTTTATGTGTATGTTGACCATCTGTGTGTCTTCTTTGGAAAAATGTTTGTGTCTTCCGCACATTTTTAAATTGGATTTTTGGGGGGGTGAGTTTTATCAGTTCTTTATATATTTTGGATACTAAAATTTTGGATACTAACCCTCCATCACATATGTCTTTGCAAATATGTTCTTTCATTCCATAGGTTGCCTTTTAGTTTCATGGACTGTTTCCTTTGCTGGGCAGAAGCTTTTTATCTTGATGCAGTCTCAATAGTTTATTTTTGCTTGAGTTTCCCTTGCCTCAGGGACCTATCTAGAAAAAAGTTACTATAGCGAATGTCAGAGACATTACTGCCTGAGGTCTCTTCTAGGACTTTTATGGTTTGTGGTCTCACAGTTAGGTCTTTAATCTATTTTGAATTTATTTTTCTGTATCGTGTGAGAAAGTGGTCCAGTTTCATATTTTTGCATGTTGCTGTCCAGTTTTCTCAGCATCGTTTGTTGAAAAGATGGTCTTTTTCCCATTGGATATTCTTTCTGCTTTGTCAAACATTAACTGACCTGTAATCGTAGGTCCATTTCTGGGTTCCCTATTCTGTTCCATTGACCTATGTTTCTGTTTTTGTGCCAGTACCATACTCCCTTGATCACTACAGTTTTGTAATATAACTTGAAGTCTAGAATTTGATGCCTCCAGCTTTGCTTTTCTTTTTTAAGACTGATTTGCCTATTTGGGGTCTTTTGTAGTTCCATACAAATTTTAGGATTGTTTTTTCTAATTTGGTGACAAATGCTGGTGGTATTTTGATGGGGGCTGCATTAAATATGTAGACTGCTTTGGACAGTACAGACATTTTAACAATATTTGTTCTTCTGATCCCTAAGCATGAAATGTCTTTCCTTTACTTTGTGTCATCTTCAAATTCCTTTATCAGTGGTTTATAGTTTGCAGAGTATAGAACTTTGATCTCTCTGGCTAGGTTTATTCCTAGGGAACTTTTTATTTTTGGTGCAATTTGTAAATGGGACTGTTTCCTCAATTTCTCTTTCTGCTGCTTCATTATTGGTATATAGAAATGCAAGACATTTCTGTACATTGATTTTATATCCTGTGACTTTGCCAAATTCATTTATGTTTCAGCAGTTTTTTGGTGGAGTCTTTCAAGTTTTCTATGTAGAGTACCATGTCATCCGCAAATAGTGAAAATTTTACTTTTTTTCTTACCGATCTGGATGCCTTTTATTTCTTTTTGTTGTCTGATTGCTGTGACTAGGGCTTCCAATACAGTGTTGAATAAAAGAGGTTAGAGTGGACATCCTTGTCTTATTCCTGACCTTAGGGGAATGACTCTTAGTTTTCCCCATTAAGGATGAAATTAGCTGTGGGTTTTCATATATGGGAAAGATTTGATGTTAATATAGCAAGTCTTTCCAAAGTCATATATAGATAAGAGGCAATCCCAATCAAAATCGGGGCAGACATTTTTTTCTGCAAACTGACAAACTAATGCTAAAATTCCAATGAAAATGCAAAAAATGTGAAAGACAAATCAGAACATCATCACAACATCAGAAATTTTACGCCAGACTTAAAATTTACTAAAAAGTTATAGTGGTCAAGTATATGGTCAAGTTATGTGGTATTAGTATAAAAACAGACCTAAAGATCAATGGAACAGGATATTGAGTCCAGGAAACAATGGTCAATTAATTTGGGACAAAGGTTAACAGCTAATTCAATAGATTAAAGACAGTCTTCTCAACAAATGATGACATAACAACTGGATTGGGAGATGTGGGAAGAGGAGAAAGATGTGAGAAAGATGTGGGAAGAGGACCTTTACTGAAGCTTTACTTCATACCATACATAAAAATTAACTCAAAATGGATCATAGGCTTAAACCTGTAAAATTCTAGAAGAAAACCTAAGAGAGACCATCTTCACAACCTTAAGGCAAAGATTCCTAGATGTGACACAAAAAGCACAAATAATAAAATAAAATATTGATAAATACAGCCATCAAAATGAAAAAACTTCAGCTCTTCAAAAGGCATGGTTAAGTAAAAAAGCAAGCCATTGTTGGGGGAGGGAATATTTGGAATAAGTGTATCTGACAAAAGACATATTCAGAATATATAAAGAACTCTTATAACTCAGTAAGACAAACAAAATATGGGCAAAAAAAATCTGAGTATTTTAAATGAAGATATATATGGTGCGCCCGGGTGGTTCAGTGGGTTAAAGCCTCTGCCTTCAGTTCAGGTCATGATCTCAGGGTCCTGGAATTGAGCCCCGCATCAGGCTCTCTGTTCAGCAGGGAGTCCACTTCCCCCTCTCTGCCTGCCTCTCTGCCTACTTGTGATCTCTCTCTGTCAAATAAATAAATAAAATCTTCAAAAAAATAATAATAAAATAAAATGAAGATATATAAATGAGCAATAAGCACAAGAAGCTCAAAATCATTATGTGAAATGCAAATTAACACTGCAATGAGTTACATCTACACAACCATAAGAACAGCTAAAATTTAAAGGACTAATAATACCAAGTGTTGGCAAGGATGAGGAAAAATTGGAATACATACACATTACCAGCATGAAATAAAGTCATCAGGCACTTCAGAGACCAGTTTGGCCGTTTCTAATGAAGTATACACTTACCATACGACACAGCAATTCCACTTCTAGCTATCTATCCACAATAAGTGAAATGAAAACCTATGTCCACACAAAGACATGTAGCAGCTTTAACCACACTAGCCAAAAACTGGAAACAACTCAAATTCCCAAGAGATAAACGGCTAAACAACTTCTGGTATATCCTTATAAAGGTCTATTGTGTCACCAAAAAAGGAATGAGTTACTCACACGCACAACATGGATGAATCTCAAAAACAGTGTCCTATGAAAGAAGCCTTACACAAAAGAGTACATACTGTAAAATTTCAGTTATATTAAACTCTAGAAAAGACAAGCCTTAGACAAGCAGTAATCTTCTTTCTGTCATTATAGATTAGAATTGTCTTTTCTAGAAATTTTTAAGAGTGATGGAAATGTTCCCTATCTTAATTTTAATGGTGGTTATTCATGTGTATAAGTTTGCCCAACTCATCAAAATATACAACTAAAATGGATGCGTTGTACGGTATGCTAATTATACCTCAACAAAGCTGATTTAGAAAAAACTCTTACCATGGACTACAGAGCCTCATGTGATCAGGGACCTAGGTTCCTCTCATCATTACCTACTACTCTCCCCTCTTCTGTGCTTCCTAGTCTTTCCAACTCTCTGGGCACTTGGAGATACTCTTCCCTACTTTAATTAAATTCTATTTCCCTGTCAAACTCTATTCCTAGGTCAAAGGGCTGCCTCTGGGAAATTTTCCCAGATCCCCTAGATTCAGTCCCCTTCTTCCATGCTCTCTTCACTCCTGTGAGTAGAAAATGAAGTGAAAATGCCATTTGGCCCTGAATGAACACTGATTAATGTAAGTCATACTTTCATACATCCCTTAGCCTATAGATAAACTCCTGCTATATTTGAAAGCAGGAAAACCGACATTTAATTTGGGGAGAAGGAATCCCATCTGGTTTGTTATTATCCCCCAGGAATCTGATCTAATCCTGTTTGAGTAGAGAACTAGTTCTGCGGTTATTCAGCAAATCCAGTCATCCCAGAATCATTTATATTAGGAATGGCCTGGACCCAGAGATTCCGAGGTAACCTTGAGGTGCATTAGATGCTCGCTTAATTCCTTCTTGCTACCAATGTTGTCTAGTCTAGACTAACATCTCCAAATTATTACCAATAGCCACAAAACAACCCAGTCTCTGAAATATTGAAAGAAACTAGTTTAGCCTTACTGCAGTATAGTATGACTTCCAGTAAGGAGTTATAGTTTCAACTCTTGCAATAATTATCTGTATAAATTTTAATAATTCATTTAACTTCTCTAGTTTCAATTTTTTTCCTTTTCATTATTTCTGCTCAGGATAGTTATGCCTTCAGTCTCCATAGCTTTCCACTTTTTCTTGAACACAGATTATATACCACGAAAGTTAGAAACCATCTTCTTCATATTTCATATTCATTTAAATCAGTCTCACAGTGCACTTGTCATGAGGTGCAGATGTTGTATGCGAGTGTTAAATCACTGCACTATACAGCCGAAACTATCACTGTATGTTAACTAATAGGAGCTTAAATAAAAACTTTAAAAAAAAAAAAACCACATCTACATGGTCATGATATATAATTATCCATTTTATAAATTGCTGAATCGTGTTTGCAAATATTTTGTTTAGGAATCTACATCTGAGTTCATGTGAGAGAGCCTACTGTGGTTTTTCCATTTTGTAGTATGTCAGGTTTTCATGTCAACTTGTTTTCTGGCCTGATAAAATGTGTTCAGGGAGTATTCTTTCCTTCTCTATTCTCAGGGGAAGCCTGTGTAGCTTGGTATGTGCGTGTGTGTGCGTGTGTGTGTGTGTGTGTGTGTGTTCAAGTGTTCATGTGTCTGCATGTGTGCGTGTGTGTGTGTGTGTATTTCATAAGTGTTTAGGTGTTTGGAGGCATTCAGACTGAGTTCACTTTGTAGGAAAAATTTTAATCGCATATTCAACATATTTTATTCAACATTTTTATACATTTGGCAATTTAGATTTTCTATTTATCCCTATGTCCATCATTTTGCATTTTTGAGGATTTTGTCCATTTCATCTACATTTTCTAATATTGTGGCATAAAATTGTTCACAATAATAATAAATTAACATAAAAAATAAATCAGTCTCACATTTAGTAGAGCTGAATATTATAAGTAAATCTGATTTAATCTTCTTAATTCACATGAAATGACCTTGGACAGTATTTTTAATATTTTATTACTTTCTACTCAGTCAATCAACATCAGTAGTTTTTTAAATATGAAAATACATTTAATTATAAAAATCTACTCTAATACATATGTTCTTGAAAGGTATATAAATATATAAATCTTAGTACTCTTGTTTACCTTGCCATATATGTATGTAGATATATAGATATATAAATATGGGAAGATATATAGATAGATATTGGAAGAAGCTAACTTTTTATCAGGTCTGAAGGAGGAAGAATTCACATCATAATTTATTAATGGTCACTGGGAAGAATGATGACCACTTTCTAGAGCCTTTTTCTGCTCTTATACAGCTCTGAATAATCCTTCAGCTCAAAATGACAAGTGAATTCTTTGATAGAACAATTAAGCTACCAAAAAAGCAAAGAAGGGAGGGATATTCCATAATAAAATATGTAAAGATACTCAAGAGGCTAACATTTTGAATACTGTTCATATAATCTTCCTTAGAATATGCTACAAAAAAAGGAAACAATCCAAATAGTAATAAAAGTTGTATCAAACCACCACTCTGATAATTTTATGAAAAACAAAAAACACAGTAATTTCAAAGTATGTAGTATATGAAGCCTAACTGAGCAATGACAAGGTTTTTTTTATTAACATATAATGTATTATTTGCTCCAGGGTACATGTCTGTGAGTCGTCAGGCTTACACATTTCACAGCAATTACCATAGCACATACCCTCCCCAATGTCCATAAGCCAGCCACCCTATCCCTACACCCCTGCCACCCTCAGTTTGTTTTGTGAGTTTAGGAGTCTCTTATGGTTTGTCTAAGGTTTTTTTTTTAATATGAAAATGGGTAGGCAGCTTCTTTATTTGTTCACTGTGCAGATTCTTGCTTTTACCACATTACATTTCACATATTACAGTCTATGAAACAGCAAGCATGATTAAATTTTGGAAATGGCAGTACTAAGTAGTATGTAAAGGATTTCTATTATTCAAATAGAGCATTTTACCCTCATTTCACAAAATAGGCCCTATTATGATTCAAATTATTTTTCACTGTTACCTTCTTCCTTCACTACAAAACAAAAATTATGTATTTTACCTACTAGCATTGCCTAATTTAGGGATGTCATAGAAACTCCACTTTTGTTAATTTAGTATTAAAATAATTTTATGATCTTACTGATAAGTCACACAATGTATTCATATAATATTTTGGTAGAAATAACTATGACAATTAACCCCAGATGTTACTTGAAAATTTCATTATATTTTCATTATAACTTTATAAAGATACACTATTTCTGTGCCCTGTCTTTTTGGTTCTAAATAAATATATATATATATATATAAAAGAATGTTGTTTTATACATATAAAGCAGTATTTCTCTTAAGTATGTGGATACTTCACAGATACACAGTACAAGTTTCTAGAGAAAAGAGTACATACTTATTACACAGAGTTGGGTTTTTTTTTAATTTACATAACCTAGATGTAGATTTTTCAAATATTCTATTGGTTGACTCGATCACTTGATTATTTGAGAAATTTTTGTCACTTTTTCTCACCACTTTAAGAAATTATCTTGGTGTTAAAAAAGAATAGAAAAAATATATATAGGTTATTACAGGCAAAGAACAAAAGGTCCTACCTGTTTCAACCTCATGAAGAAAGTCTCTGTGAAAGTCTTCCTGCTGAAATACCAAAACCGTTCATTCGCAGGGTACACACGCACTACTGTCTCCAGCAGGAAGCGCACCGGCTCCACCACCTCTGTGACGACCATATCCACCGCCACAGTCATGTACACTCGTTTATCTGTGGTAGAAATTCACTGCATGTTATGCTGGCTTTATTGTTACTTGATTATCCAAGAAAACAAAGCTTTCTCAATAAAGTTCTTTCTAATCATGTTACTTTCTGTGTTTAATTTCAAATGTTGTGTTGTCACTTTGATTAGAGAGGTAACCACGTTCTAAGTTTGTTTCTCGATACTCGTGATCCTATCTAAATCAATGGTCAAAATCACCTCTGAAACCTTACTTTTTCCTTCCCCAAATCAGGTCCTTAATATAAAAAATTAGGTAAAATTTTCAGAATGTCTTTTACCTAAAACTATCTTTCCAACTTCCTACTTTCCAACTTCTAGAAATTCACAAGGATTTCCCTTTATCTTATAAAAAGAGATATAAGAAATTACTCACTTTGGTGAGTTCCATGGGCAGAACTGTCAAATCAGAAGAGACTCTCGACATTCACTATATAAAGTTTCTATAGGAACATGTTATTTAAATGATTATTTAAATGTTGTATGACTTAAGGGAAGTCCCTGGAGATCTGTCAGGATCCTCATTGTCCCTTCATTACATGTTCAGGAAAATCACTAAGGCTCTGATGATATAGTTCTGTACAGTTACAGATCTGGATCAGAGCCCTGGAAAGTAGTTTTAGGCAAGAGTATAGTGTTATCAGCTAAAATTTCAGTTATTATATAAAATGCTTACGTGGCCACAGCCTTCCTTTAATATGAATCTATAATCTTCTAAGTTAGCATCTATTGGTTTTCTTTAGTTTCACTATGATAGGTTGAAATATGGGTTTTATTTTATTTATCCTGCTTGAGATTCAGTGGGTTTTTTTTTTTTCTTTCTTTCTTTTTTTCTTAAGTAGGCTCCATGTCCAACATGGGGCTTGAACTCTTGACCCTGAGAATAAGAGTCTCACCCTCTACTGACTGAGCCATCCAGACACCCCTCATTGGGTTTTTCAATCTGTGGTCTGGCTAATCCATATCATCAATTCTTTGTTACTTTTGAAATATTTTTAAAATTTACATTGCCCAGCATTTTTAGTTCTTAAAGTTCAAATAAACAAGCCCACCATTAAAAGAAACCTTTAACAATTTTTTTAAAAAATATTATACATTTACAAAAAAAAATTATACATTTATACACATCAACTATACTTCTATGAATATCAAATTCAACAAAAAAATGATTACATTCTTTCTAAACAAATTCTACTGACCAATTCAAGAGAAGCAGGGTTCTCTAGATATTGTACTTGCCCTAACAGACCTTAAAGTCCAAGGTTTAAGAGTTAAAGAGTCTTAAAAGTTTAAGTTTAAAAGTCAAAGTTTAAAAGTTTAAAAAACTGTCAAAGTTTAAGAGACAATAACACAAAACATAAAATAAAATACACAACTTCGTGGTATAGTGAAAAGATCCACGACATTTCATCTCCAGAACTTCAACTTCCTCTGTAAAAAATGATTCCTCGGAGTAATTTATAATCTCAAGGATATCATTTGGAAAATTTTAGAAGTCAGGTCAGTGTTTTTTCCGCCATATGAAATGTTTAAATTTTACATTTAAAATACATTATCTTTCAGATAAGAATATTTTTTTAAGACTTATTTATTTGAGAGAGAGAGAGCACATGCATGCACATGCACACACGAGGGGGAGGAAGGGCAAAGGGAGAAAATCCCAAGCATGCTCCCCCTAAGACTGGAGCCCCACACAGGTTTGATCTCATAACCATGAGAGATCATGACCTCAGCAGAAACCAAGAGTTGATCAACCAATCGAGCCCACCCAGGCACCCCAAGAATATTATTTTAATATAGTATTATATAGAGTTTACTTTAATAGACTAAATAAACTTTAAAGATATTATCCTTTAATAGAAGACCAAATAGGAGCACCTGGTGGCTCAGCTGATTGTGTCTGTCATTGCCCTCAAATAATTCTACGATAACATCTGAAACACAAACCCCAAATACTTTCTACATAATCTAATAAAACTAATCCACACACCTTTGGGGAAGATTTGCTTGAATAGTGGAGGTTTTCCTCATAAATGCATAAAGTGTTAAAACACTTTAAAATCTAAATAAGAATAACTTCATTTTAAATAAGCACAAGAATTTTAAAAAATACAGCAAAGCAACATTGACCATAATATAAAATTTAAAGCAATTAAGAATGAATCCTATGAGAAAATTTACCTTTTGGAGTTTCTTCATTAAGGGCCAGAAATATTGGTACATTGGGGTTCCACATGCCAGTAATAACATAAGCCCTCCCATCATAACTCTTTCCCATGGATTCCTGTAAAGACAGAAATCACTGAGTATATACACATCAAGAAAATTGCCATTTTAAGTTATATCTTACTTTAAGCAATCAAATTTATTAAAATTTGGACTTACAATCAAATGGGATTTTTCTTGATAAAATTTTTGTCACCCTACAAAAGCATTTATTTCAATATTAAATTCTCTTACAGCTTTCCTCAGAGTTTCTATTTGAGACACGTATTTCTTGGCTAAAAGGAGGTATACCTTTAGATGCTGACTCATAAAAACATAAATTGGTATGAAGTTATATTTATCTTAGGTTACTTGTCAAAATTTCACATTCTTAAGCATACAAGTATATCCAGTTTCTATTAAAACTATAGTATAGATCTCACTGGATATTTTAACTAAATTAATAGCTAATCAAAGGAAAAGCGGTTAGTATTTTTCTTCCATTTTAATTTATAATATATTCTTAAAATATTAATTTACTTTATTACAACACCTCTCAAATTTGAAACTTTTCTATTACCTATATCAGATATTTGTACACTTTCTTACAATCAGTAATCAACATTAGCTTTGTAGTTAACACCCAAGTTGACTGTCTCCCTTTTACCTTTTTACTTGCTCCCTCATTCCCTCTGTCCTCCCCTTCTTCATCTCCTCCCCCCTTACGATGTCCACCCAGCGCACTCCTGACTCTCACTGAAGCAGCCAGCAGCTCCTACAGTGAAAGCAGGATCCCATAGAGCTGTGTGTATCTATGTGCATGGGGTAGAAGGCGGAGAGGGGAGTAGTTAGAGGTGTTCCCATGGGAGAACAGCATAGAGCATACAAGTACGTACATGTGCAAAAGAGTATTTTCCTAGTGTATTGGTAGGAACCCTGAGTTCTGGAGGTAAAGTGCACTCAAGGCCATGTAAAGGAAACTCACGCAGCACCTTCACCACATTCATATATTCATCTTCATTCTCGGTCTCCATCTCTCCCTCCACCCCTTCCTCTCTCTCTCCCTCCCTATGCTTATCCTCTCTACCTTCTCATTATACTCCCATTCAGAACAAGAATGAGAATCTGACTTCCCAAAAAACCCAATCCATTTCTGGAAAAAGTTGTACTGTGCTTGAGTCCAAAAATATGAGCTAGTCCAATCGAAATATTTCTTTCAATTGACAAATACCAAGGAAAGTGGGTAGTTAGCAGTGGAGCTGAAAGATTTCAATAAGAAGTCAGGCCCTGATAGGTCACACATCAAATGAAGTGATAAGGTAACATAAATTATAAAGTAGGAAAGAATATATAAAGAACAGCAGAGAATTGGGAAACTGCTAAGTGGTAAGAAAGAAATGGAGAAAATAAAAATAATCATCATTAAAAATAATCATGCAGTCTAAATACAAAGGCACATACTGGGAGGCAGGAAGGAGGGAGGAAGAGTGAGGAACAGAGAGAGAAGGGCAGAGAAGGGGCAGGGAGGAAGAGAGGGGGACAAGGTAGGAAAAGGCAAGAGAAGGAGAAAGGGCCAGAGAAGGAAGTAAAGAGGCAGAGACAGGGAAGGAGGTACAGAGAGGGAGGCAGAGCACCAGAGGCCTGGGGGCAGGGGCAGCCGTGGAAAAAGAGCAGGAGCCCAAGCTAAAAAGTGGCTCAAAGAAAGAGTAAGCCATGGGGGGAGGTGAGGCAGACAGAAGAGTCTAGATAGCAGAGACCACTGCAGGTTTACGTACAATTTCATTAAGATCAATATCCTCTTCTGTCTCTAAGGTGCTCTAAGTGGATCTTTGTTCCTTATAACCAAAATAGCCTAATTCAACAACCATAGTTTTAGCTCTTTGTAGTCCTTATAATACGCCACCAAAATAACACCGTCTCATACATCAAAAGCCCTCAATACAAGTTTCTCCTCATCAAGTACGGCATTTGTTACTGAACTAGACATTTCCATCATACAGCCTGGCTTACTCCCGGCCTCTTATAAAGATACGTCTTGGGGCTCCTGGGTGGCTCAGTCAGTTGAGTGTCTGACTCTCTTGGGGTTGTGAGATCAAGCCCCAAGTCAGGCTCATGCTCAGAAGGGAGCCTGCTTAAGGATTTCTCTCCCTCTGCCTCTGTCCCTTTCCTGCTCACTCTACCTTTCGCTCTCTCTCTCCAAAATAAATCCTTAAAAAAAAAAAAAAAAAAGATAGTTCTTCAACTATCTTTGCTGAAGAGTTCTTACTGACTCCTCTGCCCCTACTTCACAAGCAGGGCTGACAAAATCAGGAAGAGCAGGTAAGGGATGTCTGGACAACAAAAGTCTCTGTTCAGACTAGGCCAGGGTAGAACCACTAGATGCCCTCCCTCTTGGGAAAATAAACTAGGAAATAGAGACAGAATGTGGCAGTTTGTAGTGGGAACATAGGCAGAAAAGCTGTAAGAGAGAGTAAGCCACAGATGAACTACTGTCAAGTAACGAGCAAGCTTAAGCTATGAGGTCAACTAGGCAGATGGTGGGGTAAAGCAGACACATGGTACTGAAGAGACATAACACACAGAAAAAGTAAAAAATGGAGGTTCCTGCTAATCCATCCATTCCTTAAGCAAATATGACCTTACTCTAAGCCACGGTCTATGCCTATAAGTAGCCAGCAAGGAAAACAAAACCAAATGACCCTGACTCCAGAGAACTGGCAGGCTAATGTTTTCCAAAAAGCAGTTTGTGACCCATTTGTGGATCATAAAATCGATTTATGGATTATGATTTGGATTATGGATTATGGATTATGACCAGACTTTTTAATCAAGTAGAGGAAAAATATAGCAGAGTTCCTCACATGTGGAAGGGGTAAGAACTGTTTCATGAAAAACCTTATTTCTGCTTTTTTATACATACAGATTACAAACTTACTGGATTACAGTGTAATCGTATCTGTGAGTCCAGCTACTAGTTTAGTGGCGATAAAGGGTTACCTGTAAAGATCCACAAACTTTCTGAAGCATTTCTAGGACTTTTATTTATCTATCTATCTATCTATCTATTTATTTATTTAATTTCTACGACTTTTAAATTGCATTCCAGTTCCAAGAAATCTGGCTCTACTGAGTTTTCAGTTCTTGGTACCTTGCTGTTAGGCTTTCCCTAGTTACATATAGGGAAGCAAACTTTGCCACCCAAAATTTATCTCTCTCGCATGTGGGTTATTTTAAGACTGCTTATTAAAAAAAAAATAGTCTGAGAAAGAAACTTTGACCTCCCCCTTTTGGTCACCATAGATAACTACAGATAACTACAGTATAAAATAAAGTAGGTGAGGTAGTCAGGGAGGAAATTGGCAAAGTCTATTTGTTAAAATTCCTATGTCCCATTGTTTCTGAGTGGTCTCACAAACATTTGTTTGCCAAACATTTACTTTTTTCATCTTCTTTGAATTATCTTTCTTCCCTCTGAATTCCCTAACTTCTGTCCCTTCTCCTTAGCTTAGAATGGCATATAAGCCTCATTGTCTGACTGCCTACAGGCATCATATTCTTATGGAGCCCCCATACATATGTAATTAAATTCAGTTTTCTCCTGTTTATCTTGTCAACTTAATTCTTAGACCAGCCAAAAGAACTTTGAAGGATAGAGGAAAATTATTCCTCACCAAAAGTATCAAAAATATTCTCAATACTGGAAGAAAACTGAATCTCTGTTATTTGTATTCTCCAAAAACCCAATTCTATTTATAGATGATTTTGTTTATATACTATATATATATACTATATATATTTTGTTTATATACTATATGTGTGTGAGTAATCTATTTGACTAAAAAATATATTTTCACTTATAAACAGGACTTTCTCTTTCATGTAGATATACTAAACTAAATGAATACATTTATAAAAAGTCTCAACTCATGAGAAAATATTCAAAGGGAAGAAAAGTCAGCACTGTTTAAAAATTATTCAAGATAAAAGTCTCACAAATTCTGAAATTAAATTGCAAGTTTTTTCAAAGTTTATCAGAATCAAATGTAAAAAAGTAAAATTTGTTTTCAAAGTGTTCACATATTTGAACGAGTCAGAAGAACATCTTGCTCTAGAGGACAAAACTAAGACTAATTAGGCAAAGTTACAAGGAACATGATTTCAGGTGATTACAAAGAAATAACTTTGTAATTGTCCCATAGTCTTCATCATAAGTAATAAGTTCCTTTTTATGAAACGTAGTCTAGCCAAAGCTCAATAACCATGTATTAAGATAGCACAAAGATCAGTAACAAATCACAAATCTTGATAATTGCAAATACAAACCCTCCCACTTTACCAACTATTTGTTGAACCGAAGCTTCAACGCTGACGAGCCCTTTGATTTCCATATGGACTCTTCAAAGTGGAGGACTGCTCTTTAAGTAAGACACTCAAGAACAGAAGGACTCAAGAAGTTCATGCCAATCTGTAATTCTATAATCTCCATTTAGGTTTTATTAAAAAAAAAAAGTCTTTGCCACTGTTTCATCTTAATCTTTTAAACTCTGAAAGACCCTAATACGTAGGAACCTGTAGGGGTTAAATGTCCCTGAACTACCTCCTCATGGAATTTTCATGACTCCAAAATGCTATGGCTTGCCTTGGGTAAAACCACATGTATTACTGATATGTTGTTCAAGAGGGATGGAAGAGAGGTGAATCAATAGCTACTTCATTTTCACATTCAGTGTAGCTGGTTGTCCTTAACCTTACGTCGTCCTGAAACGCTTCCTTCATATCTCTGTGGCTCATTGTACCAACTCTAGGACAGCACTTAACCCACTGCCATAGTCGCATACTTAAGAGATCTGTTTTTATCACAAATCTATAAACCCACAGACGCTACAAGCTATGTTTTACCACCTCTATAAATCCAGCACTCCACACAATGTTTGGCACACATTATGTGCTCAAAAGGCTGAAAAAACCATTTCCAGTAGAACCACTAGAAAATCAATGTGATTACCATGAAATAACTTGAAGAAAAAGTTGATAGAATTGGTGACATTTAATTGACATTTTCAAAATTCAGCTGAAAAGATTAAAATATATAGGGCTTGCTATCACTAAATGTAAAAATCCCAGTTAAGTCACTTTATATTTTACTATTTCATAATTACTTGATACTCTAAGATGACTTTCCTACAACATTTCTAAATCACAAAGTAAATATATTCATTAAGTGCAATATGAAAGGTATTTCTGTTTAAAAGTTAATTTGCTATTTTTACATAAAACACCAACTCTCAAATATATATTAACTTTCAAGAAAATTCCTTAAATAAATACCACTCCTACAGTAAATATACTTTGCTAAGGACAGGTAATAAAGGAGGACAAATTCAGAAAGGGAAATGCTTTAAAGAAAATAAAAGCATTCATCACAGTCCTCAAATTAATAACAGTGCATTAAAATAAATGAAAGGCACCATATTCACTCTGGATATGCCTGTTATAATCATGTACTTGTTATTTTTGGCTCAAAGAAAAGATATCTTCCTAAGAAACCAAATAGATGAATAAGTGGACATTGTCATAACACTATTCTTTTACTTGCTTTCAATTTGCATATGACTTTTGGCAGAAATTTTTCTAAATCTCTCCCTCATAAGTAATTTTAAGTTTGGGTTTCCAAAATTATTACTACCATACAGATGAAAGTTAGAAACAATTCTGACAGTCTGACAAAATTTTAAAATAGAAAATACTTCTAAAATATAAATTAACTATCATCTATACTTGGTTAATGTGTTTAAGATTATCATTACCATATCCAGTAAATGCATGTCACTGTTCTTCACGTTTCGACCTGGGCTTAATAACATTCCAAAACATCTGAAAATATTGGGGGAAAAAAAAGGACAAATAAGGTATCAAGAATATACAGAAGAAGCCCAGTGAGCAAAAAGCCTTTTTATAATAACTATACAATCTGAGCTCTATACTTACAAATAGCTTTAGTTTTTTTTAAAGAAACACCATAGAAAAGAATTAAGATACATAATAAAATTGCACAGAAATAAGTTATCTAAATTCCCAGATCTTTATTTCTGCATGTAAAAGATTACCAATGAGAAGGAACTGTGATAAAAATGGCCACAAATTACTGACTGAAACAAAATACAGTATTAAGATATGAAACTTTATTTGTCTTGGAGTTATTTCAAACATATAAGTCAAAATCAACTATTCCAATTAAATAAAAAATGATTAAAAAATAAATAAAACTGTGCTCACTCTCTGTTTCAAGCCAGATTAACAGAAACAATCACCCTGGCCCTCAACAGTCATTTTCACTGAGTAGCCTGTTAATATTTATTATACCCTAAGTTTGAAAAAAAGTTAGATGAAACTCATTACTAAATGTGCCATTATATTAGTGAAGATATTATCCAACATAGTATAGGATTAACTACCGACTTTGTTCTGTGCTTCCTGATGCTGGAGACGTTTAGGAATCCCATTTACTACATCCCCTAGTACTTTATTTGTGAAGGATTTTCATAAGATCTAAAAATTCGGCTAAATCCAATATTTTTATATGTGTTAGGTTATTATTAATTCTGCTTTTTAGTAAGAAAAGTAGAGTCCAGGGGCGCCTGGGTGGCTCAATGGGTTAAAGCCTCTGTCTTTGGCTCAGGTCATGATCTCAGGGTTCTGGGATGGAGCCCCACATTGGGCTCTCTGCTCAGCAGGAAACCTGCTTCCCCCTCTCTCTCTGCCTGCCTCTCTGCCTACTGGTGATCTCTCTGTGTCAAATAAATAACTCTGTCAAATAAATAAATAAAATCTTAAAAAGAAGAAAAGAAAAGTAGAGTCCAGAGAAACCCAATAATTTACTCAAATTCTCTTGCCTCTCAAGTAAGTCTTGTAAATCTAGAGACAATGTGATCCGTCTTCAGTATCCCTCTGCCAACAATGCATATCCACACTTACTAGAGTGTTTTTACTGTAGTTTTCCAACATTTAAAAATATGCTATGAAACATTTCACACAGCAGTAGAGAATGTAAATAAATTAATTATGTTAACATTTTTTAAATTTCAAAATACTGACAACTGACATGTCACTATGTAATCTGATCCTTGTTATTTTCCAAAGGTTTACTTTTTTAGTAGCACATCTTGTTCTTTCGTGAACAAGATAAGTCCTATCCCAATATGAGACTGGTAAGTGGTAAAGCAATATATACTTCCTGTTAGTATTTGAGGATACCTTGCTCAAGGTTCTATTTCGGCATCCAAAAACAATCAAGTACATGACAAAGATAAAGTCACTGAACTATGAAGATAACTTTCCAAACATATTACTGTACCACTGAACAAAATGTAATCTACTACAAAAGAAATAATAATACCCTAATATCCCTAATTTTAATACAATTACTATACACTGCTATAATCTCCCTATGAACTCCTATAATAAACACTGCAAATTAAGTATTAATTATGCAATTCATTGTACTATCTCTTCTACCATTGCCTTAAATACTTGCTAAGCAAGAATAAAAAGTAAACTCTTGGGGCGCCTGGGTAGCTCAGTGGGCTACTCTGCCTTCAGCTCAGGTCATGATCTCAGGGTCCTGGGATCGAGCCCTGCATCGGGCTCTCTGCTTGGTGGGGAGCCTGCTTCCCCCTCTCTCTCTGCCTGCCTCTCTGCCTACTTGTGATCTCTCTCTCTCTGTCAAATAAATAAATAAAATCTTTAAAAAAAAAAGTGAACTCTTTTTTCAGATAAGAAATTTGGTCCCTCAACTAAAAAGTCAGGTCAGTGAGGACAGAAGACTTCTCTCACATTCCCTACATGTTTTGCTTTGGCTTAGATCTCTCACAATTTTTTTTAAGAACAATTTTCTATATTATAAAATTTTTAAGTTTCAAAACTATTATGTACTCATTGTAAAAATTGTTAATGGATACCAGAATCTAAAAAGAAAGCATAATTTATCCTTTTCTAATGTCAGCCCCCTTAGGAACCAACATTAACAATTTAGTTATGCATCCTCCCTACATTTCTTTTTGTTCTTTTTGAAAACTTAAAGATTTTTATCATTTTGTTTGCTAAGCACTTGCAGGCAAATGATGAAATTGGTACAATTTTATTTTTTTTTTTACTATTCCCATGTTAAACTCTACTGCAAAAAGAGCCTTGGAGGTTTAGGTTATCCTTAAATGGCAACAGCTATCACTTTATTTTGATGATCTTTGATGTGCTGCTCTTTTCCTGGGTTATAAATAAAAAATCCTGCCACCAGGGCAACTGGGTGGCTCAATCAATTAAGCATAGGACTCTTGATTTTGGCTGTGGTCATGATCTCAGGGTAGTGAGATCAAGCCCAGAGTTGGGCTACAATTCAGCAGTGTCTGCTTGTTCTTCTCCCTTGCCCTCTCTACCTTTCCCCACCCCTCAGGCTCTCTCCCTCTCTCTCTCAAATAAATAAAAATAAACTTTTTTTTTAAGATTTTATCTATTTATTTATTTGATAAAAAGAGACAAATAGAGAGACGGAACACAAGCAAGAGGAGTGAGAGAGGGAGAAACAGGCTTCCCACTGAGCAGGGAATCCGATGTGGGTCTCAATCCCAGGACCCCAGGATCATGACCCGAGCCAAAGGCAGACATGACTGAGCCACCTAGTGGCTCCCAGGTGCCCCGAAAATAAACTTTAAAAAAAAATCCTGCAACCAACCAGTAGTGTGACCTTAAAGAAAGCACCTAATCCCCCTTTTATAAAAAAATTTTTTTATTTGAGAGTGAGACACAGAAAGAGAGAGCGCACCAGTAGGAGGCAGAGAGAGAGGGAGAAGCAGGCTCTCTGCTGACAGGGTGCTCAGGGTCAATCCCAGGACCCTGGGATCATCACCTGAGCCAATGGCAGACACTTAATTGACAGAACCACTAAGGTGCCCCAGCACCTAACCCTGTTGGGCTTTTGCTTCCTCTTCTACAAAATGAGACAGGTATAATACATGAACTCTGAGGAGTTCCTCCAATATGAAAATTGCACAATTTTTCTCTATCAAACTGTATTAGTCATTTCCAAATTTATAATTCATTAAAGCACATCAGGTTTCCTATGGAGACAAGCAAGGTCTATTAGGGATAATGTGTCAGTAATTAGATATTATTAGTACCACAAACACCTAATGTGAATATTAAGTATTTCATTGGGGGAGGTCAAAGCATTCAAACTTTTCTTGTTAAATCTATAAATAACATAGAAAACTGCCATCACACTTATTTTCTCAACCAGCTCACAGTCTATTAGAGGAGGAAAATACAAGTAAACAGGGGACTACAACCTGATATGGTAAGTTCTAGGATCGCCGTAAGTACAGAATGTTAAGAAAACAGAAAAGAGACACACCCAACACTGTAATATAGTACATAGCTAACCTGACCAAAATTGGAAATCAAGCCTCCTGAGAATGAGATAATGACAGTATATTAATATTATTACATTAATTATAACACATACTGCTTATTTAATGCCTTAAGTCAGACATTACCATATTGCTGCATTTATATTTCAAAACAACCTGCATATGAGAAATGACAAACTAGTTTTCATGAAGGTAGAAGTCACTTGTCCAAACAATGCAGGTAGTAAGTTAAAGGACTGGGATTCAGGGGCACCTGGATGGCTCAGTGGGTTGAAGCCTCTGCCTTCCGCTCAGGTCATGATCTCAGGGTCCTGGGATTGAGCCCCACATCGGGCTCTCTGCTCGGTGGGGAGCCTGCTTCCCCCTCTCTCTGCCTGCCCCTTTGCCTGCTTGTGATCTCTTTCTCTGTCAAATAAAATCTTTAAAAAAAAAGGACTGGGATTCAAGCCCATGTCCATGACCCAAAACCCAAAACTGCAGATCTTTCACACATTGTACTCTATCACCTACCTAGCCTACCAGGAAAGATTATAGACTCCCCGTGTGACCCAGGGCAACTTACACACTGCAACATCTCACTATTGACATTTCTGAAATGCAAGTGTTATCAGCTCACAAGTTCACCATGTTCGTGTAAAGGTGAAAGCCCTCCGGGTGAAAGTACACTGTGAACCATAAAGCAGTGCCCAATTACAAATTATTATTACAAATGCCACTATTATTGTTTTAAAGATTTTACTTATTTATTTGAGAGAGAGGGAGAGAGACAGTGCACAGGAGCAGAGGAAGAAGCAGACTCCCTGCTGAGCAGCTGGGGGCGGGGAAGACAACACAACTCAATCCCAGGACCCTGAGATCATGACCTGGAGCCCAAGGCAGACACTTAACCAACTGAGCCACCCAGGTGCCACTACTGCCACTATTATTAAAAAAACAAAGTTTAACTTTCTACAATACCTGCAAGTTTTTACTCAAACCAGAGCTTTTTGAGGAACCTCCATACTGTTTTCCAGAGTGGCTGTACCAGCTTGCTTCCCCACCAACAGTGTAGAGGGTAGAAGTTGAAAACAGAGCTACCCTACGACCCAGCAACTGCACTACTGGGTATTTACCCTAAAGATACAAATGTAGTGACCCAAAGGGGGACGTGCACCCAAATGTTTATAGCAACAATGTCCACAATAGCCAAACTATGGGAAGAGCCTAGATGTCCATCAACAGATGAATGGATAGAGAAGATGTGGTGTATGTGTGTGTGTGTGTGTGTGTGTGTATACACACACACAATGGAACACTATGCAGCCATCAAAAAAAAAAAAAAAAAACCAAAATCTTGCCATCTACAATGACATGGATGGAACTAGAGGGTACTATGCTAAGTGAAATACGTCAATCAGAGAAAGACAATTATCATATGATCTCACTGATATGAGGAATTTGAGAAACAAGACAGAGGATCATAGGGGAAGGGAGGGAAAAATGAAATAAGACAAAACCAGAGGAGGAGACAAACCATTAAAGACTCTTAATCTCAGGAAACAAACTGAGGATTGCTGAAGGGGTAGGGGGATGGGAGGGATTAGGTGGCTAGGTTATGGACATTGGGGAGGGTATGTGCTATGGTGAGTGTTGTGAATTGTGTAAGACTGATGATTCACAGACCTGTACCCCTGAAACAATACATTACATGTTAATTAAAAAAAAGAGCTTTCAACAGTTTTTAATACCAAGTTAGCATCCATACAAACACCAAAACTCAGCATATCTAGCACTAATGCTTTAAGTGCTAATGCTTAAGTGATAGAAAAAAGTGACAAAACCCAAAGATGATATGTTAATGTTCTGCAACAGGAAGTTAAATTGTTTTACTTTTGCTTTCAGTCCTTCAAATGATTAGGATGCTATCTACCTCCATGAAGACTACGGATAAAAATGAAGAAGGAAAGAAATGAAAAGGAAAGGAGGCAAGCATCTACCAATGTCAGTTAAGGAACACTGTCTCTTAACTGAACTTTTGGTTTTTGTTAAAAATGAGAAAGTGACAGTATGTCAGAAGGAGGTAAACAGAAACACAAAGAAAATCTACAAGTCAAATTTTTTCAGAATATCCAAGAACATGAAAAGCTACATTTTGTAAAAATTAGCATCTCAGTCAGTCTCACACTAAAGAAGTTAAAGCAAAAGACAATTGAAAAAGCCGCCCACGTGAGAAATGCTGGGATTGTTTTTCCCTCACTAACAGGATCAAGCAGAGATAGACACACAGGCATTCCTCACTACGCACGGTATGGGGAACCATTACAATAACCACACAAGCTGAAACTGGGCAAAAGGATGTTATGATCACTATGGAAAATTATTATTGTTCTGCAACCTTTATTTTTGTCAAAACTTTAAAAACTCTTTGCTGTCAGTTTTATTTATTTATATTTATTTATTGCTGTCAGTTTTAAGTACACAACTAATGGAGAAAAAAAAGTACAACTATTATTTATTTAGTACTTTGCAATTTAAAGCACCCAAAAACATTGACAAAGTGTTTTATTTCTTCAGAAACAATTATTAAGACGAGTTTGAACTGAGTTGCTTTCTTCTCATATAATTTATAATACAGAGTAAGTATTTTTTCTATGCCCTGGTAAATACTCATATTCCTTTCTAAGTTTGAATCAGCTTCCAATATTTTATCCTTCAATGTTATGAAATATCTGAGGGTTCCTTTAATGTGAAGTTTTTGCTGGCACTTCCTCCAGGACATGCATCCTTTTCATCGGAATCACTTTCCTTACTTATGCTGCTAAATTAATCCTCACTACATTCCTCTGGCTGCCTATGCAGATTCCACTGAACAGTGGCAATGTCTACATTCCCAGGGCCCTATTTCTTTATAATTCCATTTATGTCTGATTCAGATCCTGCAAAGTTATTTGTATAGTGCACTAAAAGTTCTGTCATGCCATATGCATACTATTCATTGTTGCTTCCTGTCATGATGCATGAATTTTTTTAAGATTACTTATTTGAGAGAGTGAGAGAGAGCACGAGTGTGGGAGGAGGGCAGAGGAAGAGGGAGAGAATCCTCAAGCAGACTCCCCACTGAGCATGGAGGGCTTGATCCCAGGACCCTGAGATCATGACCTGAGCCAAAATTAAAGAGCTGGATGCTCAACTGACCGAGCCACCCAGGCTCCTGCATGATTGTTTTCAATTGCATGCTTATCTCCTATTTCTTCAAAACTCAGCTAAAGAAACTGCATGATCTCCAGTCTTGGAATTATCAGTCCCTTTCAATGTTGCAACTAACTTCAAAATTTTGGCTTGAATAGGAGCAAAACTAACTAGAATTTTTTTTATTGCAGCCTTTAATCCAAAGTAGAAGTAAATGTTCCATTTCAACCCTAAGCAGCTTTCTATTCCCACTGAAACTTAAAGATGACAGAGTGACTTTATTGTGCTATCTTCACCAGACTTTTTCAGAATGGTTGACACCATTGCTTCCTGCAGGGCCTAGATCTCTTCCTATCTTCATTCTGCTGTCATCATTTTTAAATCTTCTAAGATCATATGCAATTTCACTTTCATCATTATCACTTTCATTTCTTTGCTGCTCTTTTACCTTTGTTGGCCAAATCTTTGAATTATTATATTTTTGTGAAATGTCACATAGGTTTATCACTGAGAGATGAGGAGGCAACACAATAACACACTTTGCTATCTGGGAGTGAACTAAGTAACAGATGCACTGTGACCATTTTCAACAGAATTTCAAAGTGATGTGATTAGTTGCTGATCTTGTATTTATGTGGTGACTATGAACTGAAGAGATAACAGAGTTTTTACCTTCTGCAATTACTCAAAATTAATATATCATAACAAAAATTTGAACCATGTAGCTGTAGGACTGGTATTATTTAACTAAACCAAAGTAACATAAATTTGCGCATTATCATAACTACAAAGCAAGGACTGCTTGTACATACACAAAAGTGCTAAAAATCTAGCCAAAGTTTGCCTTCTCATGGTAGCAGTCTACCCCGATTCTATAGGCTACTCTGATTTCCACTTTTCACTCAAAACAGTCTCAGTAAAAATCATGACTGTGGTACTAGAGATAATACCACCAACAGTAATAACAGCAAGCATTTATTCTGAGTCAGGGACTATTCCAAGTACCTTACAGGTGTTATCTAATTTTTTCCTCCCAAAATTCTTAAGAGGTATTATTCACAATCTACAAGTTAGAAACCGAAGCACAGAGAAGTTAAATAACTTGGTCACTGTAGAGCCAGGATTGAAACCCAGATGAAGGACTCCATTGTTGGTGATCTTAAAAACTTTACTGACTTCATTGCCATCAGTCCCAGGAAGAAGTCTCTCCATTAGGTTTTATAGTTATCAGCAAAAAAGGTTTGCTCTTTTCTTTCCATGCTTCAGGTGGGAAATTTTTATTTTTTTCCCCTAAGACTACCTGGAATACTAGGACTGATTACCAGGAAAAAAATAAAATAGATGCTCAGGGGGCACCTGGGTGGCTCCGTCAGTTAAGTATCTGACTCCTGGATTTCAGCTCATGTCATGATTTCAGGATTGTGAGATTAAACTGTTCAACAAGGGCTCAGCGCAGTCTGCCTGACATTCTCTCTCTCCCTCTCCCTTTGCCCCTCCCCCAACTCACGCTCTCACATACGCACTCTCGCTCTCAAATAAATAATAAAATCTTTTTTTTTTTTAATATTTAAAATGGATGCTTTGGACTGTTTTTAGATCTGCTACCAGTGCAGAGAATTGAATCCACAAAGAGGTTATAAAAGAAGAGGCGATATTTTTAGGTCCTTTTTTTTTTCTTTTTAAATTATCAACTAATAAACACTAAGAACATACAATAACCTCCAAGCATACCATCCTGGGGCAACAATGTTCCCATTAGCTGCGACGTTATGATGGCTCAAAATTTGAAATGCAGAACCATATCAAATATGAATACTTTCACTAAATCTTTTCAAATATAAAAGGAGAACTTAGTTATACTCAGATAAAAATAGAATATTAAAAATGCTTAGAACTAATAAACTTCAAAATCTAACACTTGGCTTAATTACTGCTAAAAACATTTAGTAAATCAATTATTTTGCTGTATTATTCAAAAGGAATAATACAGGAAATTTAGATAATGATCTATTACTTGGGCTTTTGCATATACCAGATATATGCATCAAAATCATTAAAAGAATCGCTGCACAAGCCAGTCAATCTAAGTCAGTGAATTCATGTTCCATTCCTGCTTCTGTCGAGACCTTTCTATTGAGACCTTTCCATTCCTCCTTCTGTTGAGACGCAAGCCTCTGGCGTCAGGTGGTGTGTGGTCCATGACAGACACAAAAGGTTGAATTCACCTACAGTTCCATGGAAGTCAGGTCTGGTGCCTGACGCTCCCAAAAAGATGATCACTCTCTACCTGTTACCCGCCTGCACTTTCTCATCCCCAGGCCCAGGAGATGATACGGTATGCCCTGAATGTGCTAAGAGAAATAAGATGATGATGAAAAGATTAATTGCAAGGGGAAAGGAGAAGTGACCTGGTTTGACCACGCCAACATCACTCCCTTCCGATGGGTCGTATCTCAGTGAAGAATACACTGATGTGCGTCCCAGTGATTGCCGTGCTCTGTCCCATTCATCCTCAGTGAGCACAGAGCTGAACGTCTGGATTCTGTACTGGAGGCTTGCCAAGAAGTGACTGCTACTGCTGCATTAAATATTTAGTTATACAGGATATAGTTTTGTTTTAATTAATAGCTTTTTTTAAAAGTAGTTTTGGGCTTCCAGAAAAATTGAGCAGAAAGTGCAAGGTTCTGAAATACTGCCCTGACCCCTTCCTCTACTATCAACATCGTGCACCACAGCGATACACTTGCTGAACCTACACTGACTTATCATCATCACCCAAAGCCCATACTTGACAGCAGCATTCACTTTTCATATTGTACAGTCTATGGTCTTTGACGGGTATATAATGTCCACCACTACAGTGTCATCAAAATAGCTTCGCTGCTCCAAAACTTGCATGTTCCATCTATTCAACACTCTCTTCCCTCCAACCCCCCGACCACTGATCTTTTTACAGTAAGTTTCCATAGCTTTGCCTTTTCTAGAATGTCACACATCTGGACTCAGAGTAGTCTTTCCAGACTGACTTCTTTCATAGCAATATGCATTTAAGGTTCCTCCTTTCTATAGCTTGAGCCCACTTCTTTTTAGTGATTATTCCATTCCCTGCATGTACCTTAGTTTGTTTATTCATTTGCATATTAAAAGTCATCTTGGCTGCTTCCAACTTTGGGCAATTATGAAGAAAGCTGCTATAAACAAACAAGCAAACAAATGCCAAATGAAGATCTGAAGTTGTAAATATAGATATAAAAATCTGCAATTCAGAAGAGACCTCAGGTTTGAGATTAAAAATTTGGAAGTCATTCATTTATAGATATGTTTAAAGTCCTATATATAAAGAGACTGGATGAGGTAACTAAGGGTGAGTGTGGTAGAGGAAAGAATGCTAAACTAATGTCTTTAAGAAGGAAAAATCAAATAAAATCTACAAGTAGAAAGTTGGCCAAGAGCATGGACTTTTCACCCAGAGTAATGAGAGAAAAGGCAGAATATGTGGTACAGATGAAATAAATTAGTAGAAAAAAGGTGATGTTAATATCAAAAGTTCTACTGTTTCTATTATCTTAAATAAAAGATCAGCGGTTGAGAGTAAACATGGGTAGAAGACATGGTGGACACTTAAAGAGAAGGTGTGAAACAGCCTAAGAAAGGGATGAAATAGCTTATCTAGTAAAATGAAATAGGGATGCTAGCAACACAAAGGTACACCTGAGGTGATGGTCATGAACCTCAAGAGAAGCCAATCAGCACGGCTGTACGTCTGTTACTTCCCCAGCAGCACTCAATTATAACGGGTGTTGGTGCAAAGGAGCAGAAAGCTTAACTAGAGATGGGAATATGCCAGGCAAGTAGAAAAATGGGAAAGAGAATAAGGGAGTTGTGGGAGTATAATTTATAAAGATAGGTAATGGAATCTAAATTAGGACAGAGATAAGTAAAAAAACAAAAACACGGAGTGGATGAGGGACAGCAAATCGTGATAGGACCACAGATTATTAATCTCAGTGAGAGCAAAGAATTAATGTAATTGAGAAAATGAGGATGAATTAGAGAGATAAAAGGTAGTGCTCAGACAGGGGACTACCTGATATCGAGATTGTGAAGGGAGTGCAGTCACTGGTAATGACAAATTCCAGGGGATGGTGGTGAAAGTAGGCGGTTGAGGGAGGGAGAAAAGGTCTGTAGCCAAGAAGAAGTCAAGAAACTAAGAAGCTAGGTTATTAGAAAAATCACCTACACAGATACTGAAACTGCCATAAATTAGGATAAGCCTAATAATTAGAGAATGACAGAGAGCCAGGGGCTAAAATCTTCAAAGAATGATGGGCATCCCAAGGGTGTGTAGATAACTGCAACAAGATCGGCTGGGAGATGGGAAAGCCTGAGAGCATCAACTCCGAAGCTGTGAGTTTTCAAGGAGGGAAGAGGAAAACAGTCTGGAAGGAGCAGGGACATGCAAGAAGGATACTCATACATCGCCAGGCCAAAGATACAAGGGATGGGAGGAGAGGAAACAGCCATCACTTGAAAAGACTGTAAAGGAAGCAGCAGACTTGGGTGAAAGCCCAGTTTGTGTAAAGTGAAGGTAACACTCAGAAATACGGTTGAGAATGAAAGGAACTGTGCTGTGATGCGTTATGCGTTCCAGAGTGTAGAATGGAATGTTCCAGAAGCTAGGTAAAGGTGGAAGATGAGATCAGAAGACAGGATATCCAGGGGATCAGGATTTCAGTATTGATGGAAAACCCAGGAGTCTTGGACTTCGTACAAGGCCTGAAAGAAACAGGCAAACAAATAGATTTCAGCAAGGCTGGAGGTTAAGGGTGAGAAGAAGGCGTATCTTGGCAAGAGCACGCAGATGTCTGGAATACCCTGCTTTATTCCAGTTCAGGACGACCAAGGTGCACGAGTCAAGGAAGAGGCAGTACTACCAGAGAAATGTGGGCATTCTTTTCCTATTATTGATGAGGAGCAGGGTAGGAATGGGAACAGAATATATGAGTGTGGAGGAGTTTCTACTTGAAGTGCATCAAAGAAAGATAACTACTTCTGCGTATCCAAAGACATGCTGCATTAATGAGTTTGCAGAATTGTAAACCCCAAAACATATTTGCTGTGCATTAGCTCATAACTTCATCTCACAAATGTTACTGCTCCCTAAAAGACAAGGTCCAAAATAGCTGTCCTATATCCACATAAAGAGATTTTCAATTAGGCAAGTGCTCATTTTCTACAATCAATAAAAGCTACATATACGTACATCCCCCCAAGGAAGAAAATAGTAATTTTAAATGTGATTCCTGCATGAAAAACTAGCCACGACAAAATGTTCTTGTGTTGGGAGTTCCCAAGGCCACTCCAGGTTCAAAGATTTGCTATGAGGACTCACAGGACTCAGCACATAGTTGTACTTACGGCTACGATTTATTAGAGCAAACAGACACAAAGCAAAATCATCAAAAGGAAAAGAGGCACAAGGTGAAGTTCAGAGTCCTCTTCCTGTGGATTCCAGATTCCAGAAGAAAAGCAAGTGTTCAGCATAAATCATGCTGTTTCTACAGTTTAGGCACCATGAGCCACTCCTCAGTTCTGGGAATGGTATGAACCTTCCTGAAATCCAAGTTTTCAGATGGCATTCAAGAACCAACTCTACAAGCAGACGTTTAGGAACAGCAGTTTCAGCTCCACTATGTTAACTCTCTTCTCCAGAGCCCTATCTTCATATTTACATTCTAAGGAAAGAGAACTTTAATATAAAACAATGTCATCTGTGTATAAAATAATATAGACTCCTCAGGAGCTCAATTCCATTTAAAAGACTTAAGTTATATAAAGCTTTGATCAGTTATCAAAAGAATAACAATCTTCTATAGTACAGTGGAATAATGAAATAACTCACCAAAATATATGAACCTTAAAGAAAACATGTGAATACCAACTAGAAAAATCACACGAGAGGGGCACCTGGGTGGTTCAGTCACTTAAGCATTTGATTCTTGATTTCAGTTCATGTCATGATTTCATGGTTGTGAGATCGAGACCCATGTCCAGCTCTGCAGTAGACATGGAGCCTGCTTAAAATTCTCTCTCCTTCTCCTTCTGTCCCTTCCCTCCCTACTCTCTCACTGTTTCCCTCTTAAAAATAAAAAAACAAAAAAACAGAAAAGTGAAATATCATGAGAATAAAAAGGATGAGTAAAGTTATTAAAACATAGTTAAAACAAAAATCAAATATTTAAAGTACAAATACAAAACTTCACATATAACTTTTATTAATTGCCTAATGTCCTACTAAATAAAAATAACATTTTATGTACTTCTTCCTCCCTCTTCTCTTCAAATGAAACAAAGATCTTTAAAAAAAAACACTTCCATTGTAAAAAAGGATAAAACATTAGTATTTAAGCAATGCTTACTAATGACATAAAATGATTATATCTACAGATACTTAATACCTCTCCTTGTACCTTTCCACCAAAATAAGTCATACGAAAGAGTCAAATACAAAAGGCTTTAGGAATAGTTAGACACCCTGATTCCAATACTCATGTTGTCTCTTAACTAGTTATATTTCTTAGCAAGGTAATAACATGCTTTAGCTTCCTTCTGACACCATGCCCAAAAAATTTAACTAAAAAGATAACCTACTTTACAGAGCTTCTCTAGTATGAAAAAACTGCATTAAACACTCAGGATGGAAAGGGATGCATGGCAAAAGTCAGTAAATAGTTTTTATCCTTGCCATTATCACTATTACGAAAGCTAAAAATTTAAAAAAAAAACACACAAAAACAAAAAACTATCTAAAATAACCATAGGCACCTGGGTGGCTCAGTTAAACATCTGATTCTTGATTTCAGGTCATGATCTCAGGGTCATGAGGTCGAGCCCTGCATTGGACTCCCCACTGAGTGTAGAACCTGCTTGAGATTCTCTCTCTCTGCTCCTCCACCCCCTTAAAAAAAAAAATTTTAAATAACCATTTTCTTCCCAGCCCCCACCCTGCCCAGAAACGTATTTAAAACTTCACTGAGAAGACTGGTTGATTTATCGGGTATTAACTCAATTAGTCAGTCGAGACCCCCATCAGGAGGGAAAACAGTAATTTGAACAGGGAAAGTTTACTACAAAGAACTACTAACTATAACAGGAGAGCAACAATAAAGAGAATTCTAAAGACTACCCCAAGGCTGAGGGGAGTACACCGAGGAAGAGCGAACTTGGAAGGAGGATCCTCTCCCTCCAGCTGGTATTCTTTCCTTACTAGAGAAACTGATTGCAGTACAGTGGATGGCAAAGTCGGCTGGACTGCCCAGGCAAAGCTGGACCACAAGCAAACAGGAAACAACCCAGTGAGGTGCAGGAGCCAAGTCTGGCAGGCACGTGAGCAAAGGAAATCAGAGATCCTGGAGCCAGCGCCCTGGCAGAATGGTGTGAGGCCTGAGGCCCACCATCTGTGTCTGTAGGTCCACAGGAAGATCTTGCTGAGCCAGGACCAGGATTCTGAGCTCAAGGACGGAGTGTGTGCACTGGCTGCACAGCTGGAACACACCACTGTATGTCCCAGAATCCTACAGCAAGAGCAAGAAACCGCCACAGCACCCCAGAACCACAGAGACCCTTCCTCCTGCAGTGTCTCCCTAGCACCCTCTACTGGCCCAATTTAATATTGCGCTTGCTGCAAAGAAGGAAGTACAGAAATTTCGCTCCACTAATGTAAAAGAGAGTAGATATGGAACCTCTTTTTTGGAAGAGGCAATTTGGAACCAAGAGGCAATAAATTGGTAACTGGCATAGGTTAAATTACCCTATTTCTCTTAATTAGAACCTTAAATTTCGGGGTGCCTGGGTGGCTCAGTCGGTTGGGCATCTGCCCACATCTCAGGTCATGATCTCAGGGTCCTCAGCTTACTGCTCAGTAGGCAGTCAGCAACTCCCTCTGCTCCCCTTCCCCACTCATGTGCACGCAGACTTCCTCTCTCAAATAAATGAATAAAAATCTTGGAAAAAAAAAAGAACCCTAAATTTCTTAAACCAGTAAGTTAAATTATTTTCTAATGTAAGTTGGGAATGTACATTGGTTTATCCATTATGGAAAAATATGGATGCTCCTCAAAAAACTAAAAATAGATCTACCATATGATCTGAAAATTCCATTTCTGGGTATACAACCACGGAGATGAAAATAGGATATCAAAGAGATACGTGCACTCCCATGTTCACCGCAACATTATTCACAACAACCAAGATATGAAAACAATCTAAACGCTTGTCAGTGGATGATTGGATAAAGAATATGAGGTATATGGATACAATAGAGTATTATTCAGCCATGAGAAAAAAAGAAATCCTACCATATTTTTTTTAAGATTTTATTTATTTATTTGACAGAGAGAGAGAGATCACAAGTAGGCAGAGAGGCAGGCAGAGAGAGAGGAGGAAGCAGACTACCTGCTGAGCAGAGAGCCCGATGCGGGGCTCGATCCCAGGACCCTGAGACCATGACCTGAGACGAAGGCAGAGGCTTAACCCACTGAGCCACCCAGGTGCCCATCACCATTTGTGACAACAGGGATGGACTTGAGGACACTGTGTTAAGTGATATAAATGAGGCAGAGAAAGACAAATATTGTATGATCTCACTTATATGTGGAATCTAAAAGAGTCAAACTCATGAAAGCAGGGCATAAAATGATGGTTATCAGGGGATGGAGGGGGGGAATAGGAAAGATGTTGTTTAAGGACACACACTTGCAACTAGTAGAAAGTAAGTCCTAGAGATCTAATGTACAACATAGTGAGTATAGACAACAATACTGTATTATCATCAAACTTGCTAAGACATGAGATCTTACGAAAAAGAAATAATTATGTGATGTGACAGAGGTGCTAACTATAGGGCAATCATATCACAATATTTAAATACATCAAACTGACATATTGTACATCCTTGTGAGTCCATAATTGTCTCCAATTTAAAAGCCCCTTTAAAGATGAGCTCTAAGACATAGAGATCAACTTATAAAACATGTTGCAGAAAACATATGTCTTCATTACCAGTATTTTAAAAAAGTATTCCTTAACATATGACGCTGAAAAAGTAATAGCATTATCTACATACTTCTACGGTGCCACTCCCCTCTACCAGGTGCCAACAATGGAAGATACTGAAAATTCTCTTCAATCCAAAGGGTACAGGATAGACTGAAGCTTCCAATTATTCACCTGATAATGCCAACAGTTCTTTACCAATTGTTATTGAAATTGCTATCAGAGAACAATGAAAGGTTTTTTTTGTATACCCGGTTTTACTAAGGAAAAAGAAAATTATCATTCTACTGCCTTAAAAGAAAACTCAAGGATCTCTTGAAAGAAAAGAAAAAAGAAAAGGAGAAAGAAAACTCAAAGAGGAGGGGTGCCTGGGTGGCTCAGTGGGTTAAAGCCTCTGCCTTCGGCTCAGGTCATGGTCTTAGGGTCCTGAGATCGAGCCCTACATGGGGCTCTCTGCTCAGCGGGGAGCCTGCTTCCCCCTCTCTCTCTGCCTGCCTCTCTGCCTACTTGTGATCTCTCTCCTCTCTGTCACATAAATAAATAAATAAATAAATAAATAATCTTAAAAAAAAAAAAGAAAACTCAAAGACGACAAATGAGTAAGTTCATAGAACAGCTTTTAAAATATTATGGAGGGGCGGCTGGGTGGCTTAGTTCGTTGGGCATCCAGCTCTTGATTTTGGCTCAGGTCATGATCTCGCAGTCATGAGATACAGCCCTGCATTGGGCTCCAAGCTGGGCATGGGGGCCTGCTTGGGATTCTCTCTTTCCCTCCCTCTCTCCCTCCCGCTCATGCTATAAATAAATAAATAAACGAACAAACAAAACAAAACATTATGAAGATTTTGGGTCACCCCACTAATTTTTTCTCATTTCAGGATGGAGAAGCACTTGATGTCCTTTAAGAAAAATTATTCAAACATCTAAGGCTCTTGATTTCGTAGATACATTAATTTCCATAAAAGAATAAAAGATACAAATCAAACTAACATCTAGACAACCTGACATCAGTGACTTGAGCTTCTTTCTAAATAAAACAATAACTTGCTAGAGTGAGGATCAAAATAAACGCTAGGTAAATCCAGCAAAAGACCTTCAGAATGGTCAAACATCAAATTAGATCAGCCCAAAAATACTAAACAGTTGAAGTTCTACCATTCCCCGACTCTAGTGATATCACATCATATTAGAAAATTGTTCTGAGAGAAAAAAGTCCCAGGTGGTTTTTATTTTCAATACTCCTTAGCTTGGAAATCTTTTCCTCAAGAAAGTAACACAAGGAGGGGCGCCTGTCAATCACTCATGCTATGAAGTATGGTACTTAACACCTCCATTTCTCATTATATGGTTTTTGCTATAAACCAGCAAGCACAAGTTAAGTGAAGCAGAATATACTATTCAAAACAAGCACATCTCTGAATCATTCCACAAATGATCAAACTACCTTCTGTTAACGATGTGTTATGTATTTTTTTAAAGTATATGTAATGGTTGTAGTCCCCAAAATCGGATCAAAGTGACTCATGGAAATCCTTTTTTTCTCAGAGTGTGGCCCATGTTACTCAGTACAGAGTTATATGCTTATGACAAATCTAGTAATTGTACTCTGCTTGCTGTATCAATATTTCACTTTGATTCACACAGCAAGCATCAGGGCGGATCCCTGGGAACAGTGATCTGACAGACATAAACGCTGAAGCCAAAAATTTCTTCCCAACTAACCTTCCACAAGGCCTGAAATTACCATCATTCAAACACCACTTCTCATTTACAGGGGCCCATTTGCTAAGTATATATTGTATTATTGCCTGAATCATTTTATTACAAAATACTAGCCAAAAAATTAATACAGCAAAAACTGAAAACCTTCTTCCTCACTTCTCAAGTATGAAGCATAACCAACAATCTATCTAAATCACTGAAGTGGACGTGATGAAAGAGTGCTAGTAACAGTGCATTTTAAACATTACATAAAGCTTTAAAAATCCATATCAATTCAGTAGTTTTCAAGAAACTTTTTCTCACTAGATCTAAATGTGATGATTACCAAAAAGCACAGAAATGTCCGCTGGTCAGACCTAGAGATGACTGCCATTTCTGCTCTGGGAATGCAAGAAGAGCCTGACCGGATGGAATCCACTCACCAACATTGTAACTGCAGGCTTGCAACAACCAGGTTTAGGTCTTGCTCTTCTCACACATCTCAGATGCCAACTGTCTTGCTTCCTCCCTTCAGTTGTTACTGTTGGTTTTCTCTTCTACAATCAGCCAGCTTTTTTCCCAGGACACGGTGCCCCTGAGTTTGAAGTCCCTAAACAATCATCTGGATAACCCAACATCTATATTCTCACTTTCAAAATATGATAATACCAATTCATTTATTTCCTAACTGGCTTGATTAATTTTAAACTTAGTGGACAATCAGGATTCAGTTGGGTACAGTCTTAAAGAGTACACACTCAGGAACCAGAGAGCTTTGGTTTAAAGCCTGGCTCTACCAGTTTCTGGCCAAGTGACCCAGGTTACTTACGCTCCTTGGCCTGTTTCATGATCTGTAAAAAGGGTAATAATTGTAAAGCCTTCCTCACATGTTGTTTTGACAACTGTAGCATGGCCATCACAGTAAGTGCTCAATAAATGTTGGCTGTTACTTTCTCTCTTCTGTCCAGTTCCAAAATAAAGCTCAATGTAAAATCTAACATGGATCACTGACAAAAGCAAAAGACTATCAGAAATTTTCAATATATGAAGGCAGTCTTCACATATTCTCTAAACAAGGTAGGATTCTATCAGGTGCAGTGCCCTGTTACTATTACAATGAGTTTGGTCAATACTCTATAACACTTTTTTATACTTTTTATTCATTTTTCAACAAGTTTTTAAAGAGGCAGTAGAGAATATGTATTCTTTTTTTTTTAGATTTTATTTATTTATTTGAGAGTGAGAGAAAACACGAGAAGGGGAAGAGTCAGAGAGAGAAGAAGACTCCCCATTAAGCAGGGAGCCCGATGTGGGACTCGATCCTGGGACTCCAGGATCATAACCTGAGCCAAAGGCAGTTGTCCCACCGAGCCACACAGGCGCCCAAGAATATGTATTCTGATACCAAATGGACTCAGTCCAAATATTAACTGTATGACCTGGGCAATTTATTGAACCTCTCTGTGCCTCAGTTTCTTTTTTGTTTTTTTTAAGATTTTATTTATTCATTTGACACAGAGAGAGAGATCACAAGTAGGCAGAAAGGCAGGCAAGAGAGACGGGGGAAACAGGCTCCCTGCTGAGCAGAGAGCCCGACGCAGGGCTCCATCCCAGGACCCTGAGATCATGACCTGAGCCAAAAGCAGAGGCTCAACACTCAGCGCCACCCAGGCACCCCTATGCCTTAGTTTCTTCAAGAGTTTCTTCAAGTGTAAAATGAAGACAGTAGTACCTACACCTCTACAACCATGTCCGGCACGGAAGAAGTGCTAATTGAGGATTAAATAGCTAACCACAAAGTTCTGTGTTGTGCTAGATATTGGAGATTCTGAAACAGATATTTGCTTTCAAAGAAGTTAAGACAGAAAATCTGTTTAATTTGTTAAATATCAACATAGAAAGGAGGCTTGAACCTCTGAATACACAGGAAAATGGATTCTTTTAGAATAAAAATATTTTTTGAAAAAAGTCCAAACATTGAAAATTAGCATTTGGAGTAGGCGGTGGATGGATGCACTCGGGTTCAATATATTATTTCCTACTTTTGCATATGTTGGAAATTTTACGTAAATAAAAGTTGTTTTTGAAAATGATAAATTACTTTCTCTTCCTGAAGATAAACCAAAATTAATGTATTTGGGGGTTTTTTTCACACCAATGTCTTTCTATTACAAACTTTTATCAGCAGCAGTTTGAGGCAGAGGTGTTAAGAATTCTCTTGACAAGACTGCCACCTAGTGGATCCCCTTAAATTCCACCATTTACATTTTGTTATTTAAACACTTTAAATACCACATATAATCTAATAAAAGGCAAGATTCTTTCTTCCAAAAAAGACAAATCTGAATCGCTTCTTAGCCTTTTGACTGAGATCAAGTGCAAAAAAGACAAATCTGAGTATTTACAAAATTTCCCGTATCACAGGAAATTCAGTCTGTTATGCTGAACGAAGTACTGCTTGTGGAAGAACCCTCAGCCGAAGCAATCTCAGTCAATTTTAGTTTGGATATTTAGAGAGGTCATCAGATAAAATGTGTTTTTAAAAAAATGGGGGGGGGGGGGCAAAGAAACTTAGCATGGGTTAAATAATTACCGCTGGATATATGAGCCCAGAGTTGTTAGACAGTATCTTCGGCATCAATTATATTAAAATAAAAGCAATATAGTAAGTGGTTATATGTGGAATGAATTTTTTTTAAATAATCCTAATGCTATACAAATAGGCACCTGTGGCTTAGGTAAAATTACTAACGATACCAACATATACTGGTCAAAAAAGTGCTTTATCTCAGATAACTTAAGCAGACGTTGAGATAATGAGCTCTGGAAAAATGCTTTAAAATTATTCAGAAAGTAGAATGATGATGAAGACACTGATGTTGAAGATTATTGAGTCTGAAGAAGTTGGCTTCTGAATATGAGGGTGGGCAAAAGCTCCATTTCTAAGTTATTATTTTGTGTAATATATTCAGAATGCATGTGTAAATGGTTAAGCTAATGAAGAAAACATTCTAAGTAGGCATTCGACTGTTTTACTCATATTCCTCAAGGTTTCAAGTTGACCAAAGTTGGAGTTTCTCATTAGGAACAGGAAGGATTGCCTCATATACAAGAACAGCACAAGGGCGCCTGGGTGGCTCAGTTGGTTGAGCGACTGCCTTCAGCTCAGGTCATGATCCCGGAGTCCCGAGATCGAGTCCCACATCGGGCTCCCAGCTCTATGGGGAGTCTGCTTCTCACTCTGACCTTCCCCCTTCTCGTGCTCTCTCTCACTCTCTCTCTTTCCTAATAAATAAATAAATAAATCTTTAAAAAAAGAACAGCACAAGCCTCTATAATAGAGACATAATATGCCATTAATCATAAAACTCCAAAATTTTTCAATAATGATTATTAAGAGTTAAATTACTCAAATCAACACCTCATACTTCTTTACACATGTTACTACAGACATATTAAATGGAAAGTGGCTTTTGTTATGCCAGTTTTGGGGGCATGTCTTAAGGATGTAAGATGCGAAGGGAATCCCAGTGGCAAATTCTGGACAATCTGGACCAAAATAATTAAGTTCTGTAGTGAATTATAAAGTATTATAGTGGGGAGGAGAGAAATTCTGGAGTCTATACCAATAATAAATAGATAAATGGAAAAGAAGGGAGATCTTTGGCTTACATCAGAATGCCAAGGGCTGACTGCCAAATCTAGAGAAAGTACAAGAGACAGAAAATTACAATTTTGCATTCCTCTCAGTAAAGATTGGATCAGACAAGAATAAGAATCATGAATGAATGCTAACTCAAGAAGAAAATTTTGATGAGAATCAGGATATTTTCATGTATCTCCCCAGACTGCTTACTAGTTGCAAGGGAGGGGGGAAAAAAAAGGAATTACAGCGAAGAAATCAGACATTTTGACAAATCAAAATGAACATCTCCAGTGAGGGACAGATGGTTATCGGATGGTTATAAGGCACCTCCTAATGTGATCCACTGCGAAGGAAACATCACCTGTGCAGCAATAAATAACCTGGATCTAATCACACGGTAGTATCAGATAAACCCCAAATTAGCAATCCTATATTAAAAAGAGGAAAAATGGGTGTATACTTCAAAAACATCCATGTCATAAGAGACAGAGAAAGGCTGTGGAAATGTTTCCAGATTAAAGAAAGCCAAAGACATATGGCAACTAAATGCAGTATCTGAGCCTAGTTCAAACCCTGAACTGGAGAAGGAAACGATGCTACAGGGTTAACTGACAAAATTGGAGACAAATCGAGGTTAGACAGGAAGTATTGATTGTATGAATGCTAAATTTACAGAAGTTGCTACATATAAAGTGCTTATATTAGAGCTATCCCTATCCTTATTTTTAGGAAATACACATTTCCTAAGAAAATATAGGAATAAGAGGCCATGGTGAATGTAACTTAAATCATTCAAAAAAAGGATTATATGGGTGTGTGTATGAGGGTAAGTAGGTGAGTAAAGACTGAGAGCTAGAAAAGAGAGAGATTGAGAAAGTGGGTAAGCAAGTGGGGTAAATGTTCCCAACAGGTGATTCTGAGTACACAGGTGTTCTCTGTACCAATTTTATTTTTTTACCTAGTAAGTGTGAAATTGCCTACTTCCAAATAAAAAGATTCAAACGCTGTTATACCTGCTGCTAACAACAACAAAAATTCTCATCATTCTTTTAGGACTAAAATATTCAAAATCAACAATACCTTTAATCTTAGCTATTTTTCATGAATTTTATGACTCACAATTATTTTTTAAACCACTAAGAAAGGAGAAAAGATGACAGCTATAATTATAAGACAGAATTATATAGCAGCCTTTTTCCTGTTATCTGGATACGGGTAGTAAAACCCAAGGGTGGGAACAAAGCAAAGCTAAATTCCTGACATTCTAAAGAACATTCGAAGGGATAATTGGCGGCCAGACACCTTCTCCTAGACTTAACAGGGACAGAGGTGGCCTTGATGCCATCGGCCAGCACCTCAACTTGCCCCCCACCTTCATCCTGGTTTATAGAATTGGGGGGTTGGAGGGAAGAGGTCATAGTCTACAGCAGTCCTGATGAAGAGGTTTTCTTTTGTGACCGTGACCAATTGCCCCCACTTCTTAAAGCTAAGTGAAAGGCATTTGTTTTTATTTCTGGATTTTTGCCACTATAAAAAGGGCTGTAATAAACATCCTTAAAATTATGTCCTTACATGGTAGTACTTTCATTTTCAATAGGACAGAGTCCCTAGAATGTGACTGATGAATCCAATTATAAGTGGGTTTTTTTGTTTTAATTTTAGAGATGTCAGATTGCTTTTCAAAAAGGGTGTACACACTTTATCATTTTCCCATATCCTCACCAGCTCTATGTGTTGTTTTTGTCAATCAGTTATCTTACTGTTACCTTAAATACATAATACATTTCTCTGTCTATTCATGAACAGGAACATACATACATATATATATATATATATATATATACACACACACACACACACACATATATATATATATGAATAGCTTTCCTGTAATTTGATTCATACTCTTGTTTTCCCTTTTTTTCCTGCAAATTGTTAAGAAATTTATGTATATTATAGATATTAACCTTTCATCTGTCATTTATAGTACACTTTCTCCAAAACTATCATTTGTTATTCTTTGTTTATAGGATCTTTTGTCCTATAAGATTTTTTTGGTTTTTTTTTTTGGTTTTGTTTTGTTTTTTATTTATTAGGAAAGAGAGAGAGTGAGAGAGAGCATGAGAAGGGAGAAGGTCAGAGTGAGAAGCGGACTCCCCATGGAGCTGGGAGCCCGACGTGGGACTCGATCCCGGGACTCCGGGATCATGACCCGAGCCGAAGGCAGTCGCTCAACGAACTGCGCCACCCAGGCGCCCAAGATTTTTTTGTTTTTATATGATCAAATATTAACAAATACTAAATGCACACACACATATATGCATATATGTGTGTGTGCTTATATATTTAAAAGATATGTATCTTTTTTTAAGCCCCTGACATCCCAGTAACTAAATATAATTTTTAACCATCAAAGATGACTGAGAATTTAAGGTATTTGTCCTACATATAAATAAGGGACAGCAGGAAAAATGGATGTAACCAAACAGGGTTGAAGCAGTTATTACTGGGGGAAAAAAAAATTCATGTTTATTTTCCCCATCAATTGAAATTTTCAATGAACCAGTTAAATCTAACTTATTTAAGTGGATACAGCATTAAGATTCTCATTCTCATTTTAAATGGAGAAACTGAAGTATGGTGAAAAGCTGAGATTCAATAGTATGTCTCTTGAAACACAACAGCAATGTCAATAGAGTTTTTGGTAGCATTCAGGAGCAAGTTGCTTACCTTTCAATAGCTAATTCTTTGTTAGAAAGTTGCTGTACTGTAATCACAACCTTCTTCTCTATTCCTTGTTTTAATTTGAAATAAAATTTGTCTCTATCCTTAGGAACAGGACTGAAATATGCAAAAAGAACAGAAATTATCAGTACAATAACACAATAAAATAATCTACTCCAAGGTTAGAATCTATTCTGAGGTTCAAAAGAGAAAACACCCTTATTCTTAAGATGCTCTAAACTCTCATCTTGCCAGAGAAGCTAGCTACAAATTTTATAGTCAGCAAAACAAAGTCACTAATTAATTTTTAAGCAGGACTTGTAAGAGCCTTATACCTTATCTCTAACACAAGTTAAAACCAAGATTCTTTAAGTGATACCATTTCAATTTCAGAGTTTAAATTTTACAGATTTAGGAATGTAGCTTATTTATTTTTTAAGACTCACTATTCTGGTTTAGCTGGTTGTGTGGCCATAAGACACTAAAACCCAAGGCAAAACAAAGTGAGAAGAGCTTGCTTTAAATATCTACAATTTGAGATAACTGTAACAAACTCAAGTAAATATAGATAAAGATGGACAAAGAGATATGGATCAGGGACAACTTCAATTCTAACCTCGGCCAGACTGACTATTCTTGAGAATTAATTAAGATAATTAGTGTCTAAAATATAGGGTGTCTTATCTGAAATGAAAAAATACCTTGAACTTATCTAAGACTCAGTGTCTAACTACAAAAAAGCAGACAAAATATCTACCTAATAATTATTGTTAGAATTAAAGGCACATAATTGATCATTAAAGAGCATAACTGTGCTCTATAATCTATTTGTGAACACGAGAAATACGTTCTAAACATACAACAGAAGAAAATGGTTAAATGATGATCATACCACTCAACACACTATTGTTACCACTGAAACTGATTAAGACCATTTTAATGGAAAAATTCTTACATAATAGAGAAAAAACTTATGCATAGACAAGTGTATAAAAATACTCCTTAGAAATAAACAAAGGGAATAAATCAAATATTAAAACTGATTGTGGCTGACAAAACTATACCTTTTTATTCTGCATTTACTATTTTACTATATTTTCCTATAATACCATTATTCTTAAATACTGAGAAAATCATTTACATAAAATATATGGAAGCATGAGAATAATGAAACATCTCATTCACCTGCCAAATACTTACCATGTTAAAGCTTTCTACCAACATTGTATAGCTTCTGGAAGCTTCATATCAGCCAATACTATATTTCAGTTTAGAATATATTTATAATATAGAATATACTTATTATATATAGAATATATTTGTTCTTTCCAAATAACCTCACCTAAAGTTTCCTTTTCCATCATCTTCTTTTACCTCCAAGGAGACACTGAAGGTAAACACGTCACTGTCAGGGGTAGGAATAACTGAGTCTTTGACATCAGACACTTGTCTGGAAGAACGTTTGAATGCTGTACAGAAACTATATAAAATTCTGCTTACCTAAAAGAATAAAAATGGAAATACCATTAGGCAAAGGTTTTAACTGCATTTTGATAACCCACTTTCCTAATTCTTGAATCTGTAACTTTCCATGGTCATAATTTACTTCAGCAGACATAGTCTAAGCATACATTTATATATTTATGTTTACACATATTATATATATGGCATTTTATATATATTGCTTATACTTATATAAGCTTATATTTATGTATTTGTTTATATATTATACATTTCATATACAGTTTGCTTCTTTAAACTCTAGCATTTAAACATGGTAATAAAGAGGTCTAACTAACTGAAGTTCACTGAAGGAGCTATATTTATTTATAGATGTGTCTAGGTCTCAGAATATACCATATTGCAATGAATGAATCCTAAGATAATCATCAGAATGGTGCTGGCTTCTAAATCTTCCCAATGAACACACACAAAAAGGTGTTAGCCTAAGTTTTCATTTCTCTTTTCACTCCCCTCAGCTTCAGAGGGCTAGATACTGGGGCAGAGAATAAAGTATATACTGGTTTTAGCAATAAGCTGATATGGTAACAAGATTTAAAGAGATTCAAGTGCTGTTCCTCAGTGTTGCTATCATATAAATGCACTGCAGGATTCCCAGCTGAAATGATCTATTTATTAGTGCTAAGCCACCCTGGTGACTTCTATAAAATACATATCTATGAATGGCTTATAATCTTGCCCTAAAGTGGAGAGGTACTCTAGATCCCGCACTCTTTTAGAAGTTATTCTTTTTCTTGGCTCCAAAAGAAGCATCACACCATCTCAAAATCATAAGCTTGAAGCACAAAAGAACCTCCAAATTTCTCAGGCCACCCATGGGTTGAACAATGAAACCAAGATGAAATAAGAAGAGTTTAACAAAGGTTATACATAATCTCATACTGGGAGATACAAGAGACTTCTTTAAACATGAACAAATCCTTCCCTCTAGATAAAGTAAATTAAAACTATTCACTGTATTACATGAGTTTAAGACTATAATATTTTGTCATTTGCTTGAAATGACCACATACATCAATAGAATTTCTTAAAGCATGAGGTCTTTCATTTTTGTTTTTGTGATGTTCGTATATTCTGCCTTTTCTCATACGCAGTCTATCACATTCAAAATAAGTGGTCCTCAAACTTCCCACAGCCACACTTGCATCTATTAATCAATGATTACCCTAAACTGCCTTTCCATTGCCAAATTAAGTTTAACTGACTTACACACTTTAAACTGTGTACAAACACTGCCTGCCGGCCTAAGGTTCACATCTAGCAGGAGCATATTTGTACCACAGTGTCTGTAAAATTTTTTTAATATTTTAATGTTATCCAATTATAATTTCATATAAATGAGTAATAAACAACAAAAGCAACAAAGGACTGATAGAAATAAAAACTGCAAAAAAAAAAAAACACTGCAGGCCTCAAATCTTCCACAATTAAGAGAACGAATTCACACATTCATTTAATAAATATTTGTTGAGTGCCCTCTGTATACTTAGTATTATTCTAGGTTATAGGGATACAGGAGTGAACATGGTGCTTACATTTCAGCACACATAAGTTGAAGAGTACGACCCAAGGTAAAGTGTAAATAGGAACTTGAAACTACTTTTAGTTGAGTACTCCCCACTTCCTAACATCAACTAAAATGTGAAGTCTATTGTTTACTATTTACGCATTGAATTCCAGCATATTTTGAAGAAAACATTACATGTAAATAGAGGGGAATACCTGGAGATAAGTGCTGATACATTAATAGAGTCAAACCCCAACCATATTTAGTCTTTCTCCTCCTCTCCCGTATCTTCTCACTATTTCATTTTCTTTATGTCAGAGCTATTGGCAAGCCTGCCACATCAGGCCACACCAAAAAAGTCGAGGGCCTTGGCAAATTTTAAAGTAGATGTCAAGGCTCAGCAGTTTCTCTTTAAAAGGTTTTTAAGTATATGGGGCTGGGCCAGAGTAGTTCAGAATGACCTGGGGGTGAGGGGAATCAGACTACACTCTTCTCTTTTCAGACGGAGTACACAACAGTACATTAACAGCAATCAAACTGCATTTCATCCTCACGGTGTCTTACAACGGCCACTTCCAACAACAAGGTTAAAATCGTTTGTGAATTCTAGAGTCTATGAATAGCTGGAATGTGGACCCAAGGATTGGTAAGGTACAGTATCTTCAGGAATAATGATTATCAATTTCTACAGTTACTGAAACAAACTGGGTAACCAGTAACACCATGAAAAGAATATTAAGAACATACACCATGGTCAACATTTCTATACATGTCACACTATTAAACATGCACACACACACACACACACAATCTAGAATAAGCATATTCTTTGCAGAAGGAAAGCTTTATTGACAAATAATACAGTACAATTTTTCCCCAGAAGGCTATACCTACAGAAAGTACTAATTAAGCACAAAAGTATCTGTTGGGGTTGTTGATTACGAAGAGGTAAGAGGAGAGCACACATAGATACGTGGAAAGAAGATATACCAAAATCTTAACTCTGGTGGAATTTTGTGTAACTTCTATTGTCTTCTTTATTTCGGGTATTTTCCACATTCTCAAATGTGTATTACATGTAAGTACTCCAAAAAAAATGCTATTAAACAGAAGCATATTTACTTAACATAAATGACATAGCCAATTTTCCCAAGATAAAGCCTTTTCGTTAATATCGGTGAAAGATAATTGACTTTTAAAAATACCATATATCAAGAAAATGTTCACCCAAGAAACAGATGTAGAAAAATCATTCTATAAAGGGCACCCTGAAAAATACTGTGTTAAATTTTTAGAAACAAATTATTCAAGTATATTACTCAGAATGGAACTAAAATAAGAAGCATAACATACAAGAAAAAAAAATTTTTTTAAGATGTATTTATTTGAGTAAGAGAGGGAGAGAGAAACCATGTGAGCAAAGGGTGGAGGGCCAGAGGGAGAGAAACTCAAGTAGACTCCCTGCTGAGCTCAGAGTCCCACACTAGGTTCCATCTCAGGACCCTGAGATCACGACCTGAGCCAAAATGAAAAGTCGGGGGAAAAAAAAAAAAAAATGAAGAGTCGGACACTTAACCGACTGAGTCAACCAGATGTCCCTCATACAAGAAACTTTTAAAAAATTATAAAAATAAATTTATGGAAAACACTAATAACATAACTTCAGAATTAATTTCCAAAATAAGAATTTTGCTAAAATGCCATCTCAATAAATATGTTTAGAAATAATATTTTCTTGGGGCGCCTGGGTAGCTCAGTAGGTTAAAGCCTCTGCCTTCAGCTCAGGTCATGATCTCAGGGTCCTGGGATCAAGCCCTGCGTCAGGCTCTCTGCTTAGCAGGGAGCCTGCTTCCCCCTCTCTCTCTGCCTGCCTCTCTGCCCACTTGTGATCTCTCTGTCAAATAAATAAAATCTTTAAAAAATAGTAATAATATTTTCCCTTGTAAACAGGAGTAAGGTTTCTCTTACACAATGACATTTCAGTCAAAAAAAACAGTGCATTAAGAATGAAGTTCTTCCCAATGATACCCTTGATATTTACTATGAAATACATCTGAATGCCTTTAAAACTAGGTAATAACCATGCTTCTAAAATATAACACTGAGAACTGCAAGTAATGGATAAGTATGTTAAAATACACAAACAACAAACATCAAATATGTTTTGAGGAAACTTGTTACACTGACTTAATAAATTCTGAAAGAGTCAACTAAACCTTTTAAAAATATCTTTATAAACAGTTTTATACAATGTATCCATAAAGATGCAACATGGGTACATGTCTCCCTGGCTTTTTTCACTATGCTTTCTGATATTTTGTTTGGCCTGCAATCCTTTAGCAGAAATAGTGTATCACTTTCCCTGGACAAAATCATAGGCATCAAGATATCTCGGGTTGGATTCCCCAACTCTTGCCATAGGTAATCGAGAGCGGCTCCTGCAGAGCAGAGCCCTACAGATGAATCTCCAGGGTCTATCAAGTCAAATGTATCTGACCCTTCTGTGGGAACACCTAATCCTTATGTCAGGTCCCACAGAGCTATGACCTTAACTGGCTTCCTCTAACACTATTGGTGCCTGCTGCCTGTGGGATTTTAGGGTGAAATAAGAGCATCACAGTGATAGTCGGTCATGGCAGCTATGTGGCTACTCCTGCTTGAAAAGTTAAGATGTCTTCTTGCTTTTAACAAACTTCTTCAGATCTCATCCAAGGACTCTGCAAACAATGGAAAACAAGTAAGTTAGTGACATTGCTGCACAGTACATATTTAGGCAATAAGAATGTCTATTACTTGTTCCTGAAAACTATCTTTGCCAATTGTTTGTGCCCACGAAGAGGGACTTAAAAACTAAGGACTAAAGTTGTGCCTTCACCACAGAACAAGAAACCTAGGAACCAGATAATGAGACAACCAGTAAATGCAACTAAAGACTTCAGATTAATTAAAATGGGTCGTTATTTTTTGAGGGCAAAGAGGAAGATATTGGACATCTTCTGTATAAGGCATGAGTAAAACCCAAAGGTGGGTGGAATGTAAACTATATGAACAATAAATGCCTTCATAAAACATAATAAAAAATCTATATTTGCCTTTTATAGTATTTAAGCAACAGGGAAGTTGTTACTGAAAATTACATGGGTATTCAGAGTCAGAGACTTCTATTTGAAATCCAGCTCTATTGTATATAATCTTAGCCTTGGGATAAACAAAGGGTATCCACACAATTTATCAGCCAAACCAGAACCCTTCAAGAGTAAGACGGAGTGCTACTAACAATATACCTGGACAACAGACATAAACCAGAACTGCTCCAGGCAGAGCAGAAGATCACTAATCAAAATAAATACTATCTATATCACAGAGATCTCATGAATGTCAAGAAAATGCTTAGCACAGTGCCTGGCATTAGCTCTACATTTATACTGTTTATTTTTTCATTTAGAAATATCCCTCATAATAAAGTTTAATGACAAATGTCATGTATTTCTCCTTCAAATAATGAATTTTGCCACCAATGCCCCATAATGGAACACTTCTAAATATGCACTGTAAAAACAGGACATCACTTTCTCATAACCTGCAATGTACCAAATATCTGCTCTAGAAATACAATTAATACTACTTAATACCACATCGAAAATGGTCAGGCTGAGAGTTCCCCCACAGCTTTGTCCACTGCTTACCCACTGTTAAAGCTCTGAAAAATGATACACAGTTCCCCTGCCCATAAACAAGAGGATGCAATAATCAAAAAGAGTTTCATACCGTCATAATTATGAAAAATGCTTGCAAGCCAGGTCCCCTTTCCATTTTCTTCTGCAGAAATGTTTCTACCTCTCCAAGCAGGAGGTTCTCCAAGTCTTCAAAGTTCATTTCCTTGCTGTTCAGCTCCAATTACCCAGAAACCACACAGGTGTGTTAAATGCTGCCAACATGAAATGCCAGGACTCTACCCTCTGCTTCTTCACTTCTGTAGTAGAGTTGCAAGGATCTGAAATAGACCCCTTCATTCACAAATACACAGATATTCTTTCAACCTATTTATATTCACTGCCTCCTCAGTGCCAGACACACTTGTACTCATTCACTCTCCTATCACACCTCTGACCAAGCAGATAGTAGATAAGTAATTATAGAAATGTTGGCCATGAAATAAACTCAGACGTATTTTTTAAAAACAAAAAAACTAACCTGACCTTCTTATACAGACGTGGGTTCTGTCTTGTATGGCTACAATTAAATTATGTGTGTCTATGCATGTTCATTTTAGTATAAATTAGCCACCAGGGCATAAGAATTGACATATCCCTCATGCTTAGTATCAAACACACAGAAACACACATTTCTGTGAGTTTCCATGCTGGGGCCAGAAATAAACTCTTAGAAGTCCTGTTAATACAATGGTTATTTATGTTTCATGGTAAACAGAGAATAAGAATAGCTGCTTTTAGCATTTCCTGCTGACAATTCATATTTCCAAAAGCCAACACACCTTAGATTTGCCCATCCAAACAAATTTATTAATGCCTTTAAAATGGTTGTAAGCACTAAAGTTCTAAAAGTACAACCTAATTATACCTGAAACTATGTAACACTGCGTTTTAACTATATTGGAAATTTTTTAAGTTTTTGTATTTATTTAATTATTCTCTACACCAAACACGGGGCTCAAACTCACAACTCCAAGATCAAGAGCTGTACACTCTACAGACTAAGCCAGCCAGGCACCCCAACTACACTGGAATTTTTTTTTTTAAAGTGAAACCTATTTTTAATTTGGGGAGAAGTCAACAAATATAGAAAAAAAGGCAATTTCTCTATGTATTTAAGAACCACTTCTCTAGTCATAGAATAAACCACCAGTTAGTAATTGCCAAAAGGAACATAACTAGCATCTTCAAAAAACTATAAGTTGATACCCCTGCTATAGGTGAGATTTGTATTTTTAATTAGATCAGTTCCATAAAGCAGAAGTCATCCTCTGAGGGAATGAACATAATAATCACCAGTGAAAACCACAGATATCTATGAAACAATCTTAGTTTAATATGTAGATGAAAGCAATATGCAACCATCAGATCAGCGGAAAAACATGTTTTGTTAGAGATGCTTTTTAAAAAGTCACATGGACCAATCAACTTGGGAAAAATAACAAAAGAGGCCCTTCTAAGCCTGAGCAATTACTACCACGGTAGGGCAGGAGGAGAACTCATCAGGTAGGATTTTTCTGCTACATCTGTTATGCTGTGAGTGCCCTACCTACAATACCACTTTAATGCAGTTATCAGATTTAGCTTTCCATATTTAGTTCTATGCCATTAAATATTAACTTTCGCTTTAAAAATGTACTCCAAATTTATGTAATAGAGTATATGGTGATACATACTAAGTTATACAACAGTGAGACCAGGGCTCAAAAATATTACCCTAATTCTTCATCTTGATAGCAAATTGCTACAATGTATTATACTTACAGCCTCTTTAATTTCACAGGAGAAAACATGTATCTGAAATTCTTCTGAACCATGGGAACTCTCTGTAAATGCAAAGCAATTGCTCTCTGTTGTCCCATCATGTCCACGTACACAGAATAACACCTTATAGATCGGAAAAGAAGCTAACTCCACATTGTTGGATTGGTCTATAATTCTACAGAACAGTGATAAAAAAAATAAGATAAAATATTAATTATCAAAGAACAAAAGCAAACAGTTCTATTATACTAATGGCATATACACATAATTATCTTAAAATCACAAAGGTAAACTGGTTATAATAATGTATTAAAATAATATTTTGTTATGTTTGTGTACACATGTACGTGTGTATATACGTATACAGATATACATATTTATACACAAACACACACACATAAATTATTCAACTTCTTTTAACAATTACTTAATTTTTGTATCTCCTATGAAGCAATTCATTTATTCCCAAAGCCAAGTATATTACCTGGTAAAATCTATGTCACCCATCCCCAATTGCTAGCCTTGTTCTGCTACAGCAAAAGAAATGCTAGTACAGAATAGCACAGACCATCCCTGGAGAGTTCATTTCTATTTACAATAGCACCTGTAAGTTTATCTAAGACCTGGGTCATTGTTCAACCAACACATCTCTTCCCCAAAACAAAAAATGTCAGAGTGGTCCCAAAGTTGAACTTAACAACAGAATTTAAGAAGTAAAAGGAGTTTGTGGGACTTAGGAGTAAATAACTCTCTGACTTTCCCTATGTAAATCGTAAGGCCTAGACTGATCTAAAATCTCAAAACCACGTCAGGAGCTCTCCATGAAACTAAGGGGTACCCAGCAGGAATAGAGAGGCAAGTCAAAACACTAAGTCTTCATCAAGATGTGTTTGGCACTTTGAAACTAAAAAGATAACTTTAAAAGACATTCTGACATTTTTTAAGAAATATTATAGGGCGCCTGGGTGGCGCAGTTGGTTAAGCAACTGCCTTCGGCTCAGGTCATGATCCCGGAGTCGCCGGATCGAGTCCCACATCGGGCTCCCAGCTCCATGGGGAGTCCGCGTCTCACTCTGCCCTTCTCCCTTCTCATGCTCTCTCTCACTCTCTCTCTTTCCTAATAAATAAATAAATAAATCTTAAAAAAAAAAAAAGAAAAGAAATACTATATAAATACTATATCTACAAAACACTTTCCTGAAAAATTCAAAGCATTTTCACCAAACCTTATAAATTTATATTGCTATTACTTTAGTACTTAGAACTAAGCTAACACTTGCTCACATTCTAAATCTTAGAGAATAAGGCATTTCAAAAAGAGTTTGAAAAAAGACTAAATTGGCTGCTAGGGAATATTATAGAATCAGGATACATTCAACCTAATTTCTAAGACTTGGTTCATATCATTTGTTCATTCAGTAAACATTTACTGAAAATCTGCTATGGACCAGATACTACTCTCTACACTACAGCACAGAGAAAGAAATAATCTACTCTCATGGAGCTTATATTCTAGTGAGGAAGTTAGACAATAAACCAGTAAGCAAAAAAATATACAATACCAAGTCAAAGAAAATGCTATGAAGAAAAAAAAAGGCCCAATAATGGGAAAAAGAGGAACAGTTACATGACCTGATCAAAGGCTTCTTTTGATAAAATGCTTGAGGTGAAATGGTAAAGAAGTAAAAAAGTCACTGGGAAACAAAGAAAGATTGCCTAAGCACATGCAAGAGAATATGCAAAGGTCCTGAGGTAAGAATCATGATGTCTGAGAAAGTAAAAAGAAGCTACTATGACTGGAATGTAGTGAATGAACAAAGTAAGAGACAGCAAGAGAGGAGAGAGGAGAAGAGTAAAAGATCACGTCAAGGCAGCAGTTTATCAGTGGCCAGAAATAGTAAAGATTTTTTTATATAATCACAAGTGTGACTAGAGGCCACTGAGTGTAGGAGAACATGATCTGATTAATGAAACTTAAGCTTCAGATGATGGTAAACACTATTCCTAATTAAGCATAAGAGAAAAAGCCATTTTGCTTCTTCTCAGTCTGATGTAAAAAGTATAAAATCTATGGCTCATTCTAGTTTTTTTTTTCCTTAAAGATTGTATTCATTTATTTGGAGAAAGAGAGAAAGCACAAGTAGGCAGAGTGGCAGGCAGAGGGGGAGGGAGAAGAGGTTCTGCACTGAGCAGGGAGCCCCATGAGGGTCTCGATCCCAGGACCCCAGGATCATGACCCAAGCCAAAGGCGACACTTAACGAACTGAACCACCCAGGCGCTCCTCACTCTAGTTCTTGAATCATGGTTATATGACAAGGGGAAGGCAGGTTTTTATCTTCCTTCCGAATAATTATAGGTACGTTTAAAGTTCTATCTCCATTTATAATATTCTAAGCAAAATCTTGTAAAAGCTTCTCATAAACAACACAGTCTAAACCTAAACATGTTTACTTTTCACATCTACAGAGTAAAAGTGAATTCAAAGTCCTAGGTCTGATTTATGATAGAACATCACCATCACCATGCAAAAACTTTCATACATGTCTAGGAGAAATAAAAAAAAGATTGGAGCTTACCTCACAGAACCTTCTGGAACATTTGGCACATACAGAGTAACAGGAAAGGGGTGCTGACTGGAAGATTTCATGGTTGCCATTGCTCGTAAAGCCTCCACTTCATTACGTGGGGAAGAAACCTTCAAACATCCTAAGTAGGTCAGTTTGTTAAATAAAACACTATCTTCTTCAGGTAGTCCTGTTGGAGAAGATGGTCTGGGTGTAGAAATTTCTGAAGAAAAACACACACATACCCACTCAAAAGTTAATGGAAAACTTAAAACAAACGAAAAACTGCAAACAAAATTTAGGTCTGTGTTTTCACTTCTTTTGATGTTTATGCTACATCTTAATTCAGAGTTCTGGAATTTTGTACTTTCTTTCTTTTTTTTTTTTTTAAAGATCTTATTTATTTGAAAGAGAGAGAAAGTGTGAGAGAGCATGAGAGGAGAGAAGGTCAAGGCTGGGAGCCCGATGCGGGACTCAATCCTGGAACTCCAGGATCATGACCTGAGTTGAAGGCAGTTGCTTAACCAACTGAGACACTCAGGCACCCCTGGAATTTTGTACTTTCAAAGCCTCTCAAGGTATTCTCTTACTTAGCTTCTTACTCTAGCTTCTTTAGAGGAAAAGGAAAAAAGTTAAGTTTTTATTAAAAAAAATAAAAAATACAGAGTTCAAATGATGTAGAACAATAAGGAGGGAAAAAAACCTACACTAAAGACAGGGTAGGGGTGTCTGGGTAGCTCAATCAGTTAAGCATGTGCCTTCAGCTCAGGTCATGATCCCAGGATCCTGGGATCCAGCTCCATCTCAGGCTCCCTGCTCAGTGGGGAGCCTACTTCTCCTTCTCCCCTCTGCCCCTCATGCTCTCTCTGTCCCTCTCTCTTTCTCAAATAAATAAAATTTTTTAAAATAAAAAATAAAATAAAATAAAGGCAGGTTAAGCAGCCTAAAAATAATGAGGATTAAATAAAACTAAAATAAGTTAAAAGTCTGTCTTGGCTGTAAAGATCCTGCATAGCACCAAACTTAATAAGGAGCCTAACACTTCACAAGAAAAAGTAAACAATGTTAAGATGTTACATCTCATACCAATAACAACAAACGCAAGCTCCTTTTTGGGCTCCTTCCTGGCTTACTGATCTCTATGAACTATGTAAGTATTCCAATTGATCCTATGATTGCTTCCTATGAATGATCGGATGATTGCTTCCCCTAATTCTCCTCTCCCCATTAATGAGTTTCTAAAAAAAAAAAAACTATTCACTTTAGAAAATTCTAAGCACAGCACGCAGCAAAGGTCCAAATGTGGCTAAAGAGTATCTATCTGCATGTATCAGATACTGTCAAATTCTCCCTTTGCCACTCTCTCCATCCTCACCTGAAACCCACAATGAGTTAGTCTCTACCTCTTCCCATTACCCATATCCTAACACGCCTGTCTCACCGGAACTAGATCCTTCCACCAGGCCCAAATCCTCATTACCAGGATTCCACTTAATAGGATATTAATAAATAATTCACAAAAGCCATTACCAGCTCCCAAATATTATACTATAGCATGCAACCTCACCACCTACTTTTCTTCTATTAAGAAACTAAACCCATTCAAAATGAATTACTTCATCTACCATGTTCTTTAATCACTGAAACATGTTTTTCCCCCTTTGAATCAGTTCAAAGTGCTGTATTTCAAAAGAGATAAATAAAAAACAAATATATGTTAAGGCTGAATGCTAACATGTCTAGACTTATTACATGTATTTTTTTTTTAAGATTTTATTTAACACAGAGAGAACACAAGCAGGCAGAGTGGCAGGCAGAGGCAGAGAGAGAAGCAGGCTTCCTGCCGAGCAAGGAGCCCGATGCGGGACTCGATCCCAGGACACCGGGATCATGACCCGAGCCGAAGGCAGATGCTCAACCAACTGAGCCACCCAGGAGTCCCTACATGTATTTTTTTTTAACTTAGCATGCACACAACAGTTATTTGCAAGATCCTATGATTAAATCATGTTTCGGTAAAAGATGGGGGCAAAAAAAGCTTTTTTTTTTTAAAGATTTTATTTATTTGACAGAGAGTACAAGTAAGCAGAGTAGCGGGCAGAGGGAGAGAGAGAAGCAGGCTCTCCACGGAGCAGGGAGCCTGATGCGGGACTCGATCCTGGGACTTCAGGATCATGACCTGAGCCGAAGGTAGCCGCTTAACCAACTGAGCCACCCAGGCGCCCCCAAAAAAAGCTTTTTGAAAAAAATATTCTAGGGGCGCCTGGGTGGCTCGGTCGTTGAGCGTCTGCCTTTGGTTCAGGTTGTGGTCCCGGAGTCCAGGGGTCGGGCCCCACATCAGGCTCTCTCCTCGGCCAGAAGCCTGCTTCTCCCTTTCCCACTCTCCCTGCTTGGGTTCCCTCTCTCGCTGTGTCTTTCTCTGTCAAATAATAAATAAAATCTTTGGGGAAAAAAAATTCTACTAATCTGTGTAACTGACAGATTCATATAACTCTGTAAACCCCAAATAGAGAAATTGATCCCAAAAAAGACAAATGACAAAATAAGCAAAGTCTTTAAAATAACTATCATAAATATGATTGAGGATTTAAAAACATCTAACAAGGAGAAAAAATGAAAGACAAAGGACCAAAAGAAATTCTAGAGCTAAAAAATACAAGATGTGAAATCAAATACTCCCTCCTATAACAGCAGATTCTAAATTGCAAAAGAAAAAAGTTCCTTGGGACAAAGGAAAATGATACTAGAGGAAAACTGAAGAGCACCAGAAGTTATAAATATGAGGGCAAGAATTTTTCCTTGTTTTTTCATTTCTTTAAAATAGAACAGATTTTTAAAGTGAAAAATTAGTATTTTGTAGAATTTGTAACATGTATAAGCAAAATGAATGACAACAAAAGCATAAAGTCTGCAAGAAAAGAAATGGAAGATCCTCACAATATATGTGAAGTGGTATATTATTGAAACATAGGCCTGTTAAAGACTTGAGTCATAAACCTCACAGCAAGCACTAAATAAAACAAATTATACAATTTGTGTACATCTGTATACAATTACACAGTTAACATACCAGTAATGGGGATAAAATATAATACTAAAAAATATTCAATCAAAGGAAGGCAGGGTAAGGGGGAAAAGACACAAAAAACAAAGGGGACAAAGAGAAACCAAGCAGCAAGAAAGTAGGTATACTTATATCCAAACATGTAAAAAATTAAATATAAATGGTCAAAGATAAGGGTCACCAGCTTTTTCTTTAAAGGTCCATATTAATAAATATTTCAGGCTTTGTGGGCCAAGAAAAAATTTAGATACTATGCAGGTATTATATAAAAAGAGAGAAATGGCCTTCCACAATTTTTTTAACAAAATTCAAAACTTAACTTATGAACTTTCAATTTGAATTTCATATCACTTTCACATGTCACAAAATATTATTCTTCTTTGACTTGTTTTCAACCCTTTGAAGATGTAAAAACAATTCTTGCCTTGCAAGCCATACTGAAAACAAGTAGTGGGTAGGGTTTGGCCCATGGGAAATAATTTGCTGACCCTTGGTCAATTAAAAGTTCATCAGATTGGATAAAAAAGAAAAGTTCAATTATATGCTATCTACAAGAAACACAATTTAAAGACACAAATAGACTAAAAATAAATTTAAAAAGAAATAGGACACATTCCAAGCAAACACTAATTATAAGATAACTAGAGTAGTTATATTAATATCAAATATTAGACTGCAAAACAAGGAATATTAACAGGGGCAAAAGTGGCATTTCACAGTGATAAAGGGTCAATTCATCAGGAAAGCATAGTAACTTTAAGTGGTTATGCCCTCTAACACCAGAGCTTCAAAATACCTAAAGCAAAAACTGGCAGAACCAGTCAAGTTGAAGTATTAAGTCTGCTATAGCTTATCTCTCCTAACTAAAAACACTGAACAGAATATAAAAAGTACATTAAAATTCTTTTTTAAAAAGTAAACAATAATTAAGATTAAAGAGGAGTCAAAACGTGAAGAACTACCAGTATAGTGTTGAGTTTCCTCCCCGCTCCCATCTTTTATCTCCCAGATTTAACCTAAGAGCAGTCCCAGTTGCAGAACTGTGCAAAGAACAAAACTGTAAAAGAAATTAAAAAACAGAAAAAGGATTGTCTGCAAACCAGAATATCTAGGGAATTATGACTCATTTTTGATATTGTTTCCTCTCTCTCTTTTCTCTCTCCCAGTTCTACCACAAGGCCAGCCCCAGTTAGGGAGCTATACTGCAATGGGGGAAAGGTGGGCGGGGCGGGGAATGGGGGACAACAGGCATCTAAAACTTAGAGGAAAAAAACCTGTCTGAGTATCTAGAACACTGGAGCAAATGGGCTCACTCCTGTGATTCAAAAATGGAGAACAAAACTTCTACTACTTTTCTCTTATCACTTTGACCTAGAGTAGACTCCAGGCATGTAAGACTGCTAGACAGCACAACAAAACAAAAACTCTAAGTAAGAAATCTGTCTTTCTACCCAGAAGAAGGAAAATGGGCCCCTAGGAACCCAGAGAGTGTGACAGAAATCCCAAGGAGAGTTGAGGAGAAGGAAATTCCTAATTTTGTGTATGAACTAACACAAGTTTCGGGCTTATTACCATGCTGTGTATGTGTATAACAAGCCAAAGAAGCACAGCTAAGGTTTTGGGAACTGAAGTGACTTTGGAACCAGAAAGGAAAATAAAATTTGCAGTCTGGACATCACCAGGTAGACTGCCTGCTAAAATAAAGTAAAATCAATGTTCTGCAGAGGATTTTATAGAAAAAGAATATCAAAACATAAGATTCAGAAAGTCTGGAAAATAATCCAATTAACAAACAAACAAACAGTAAAAAGTCACCAACTCCCAAGGAAAAGAAGAATCAACGTAAACCAATCTGAAGAGTACACAGTTGTGGAAATTATTAAGGACTTTAAAATTGGCTTTATAACCATGCTCCATGATATAAAGGTGAATACACCTGAAACGCATAAAAATATTGAAATTCTTGGCAAGGAAACAGAAAATGTAAGAAGAACCAAAGTAAATTTAAGAACAGAAAAATGGAATATCTAAAATTAAAAATTTAGTAGAGGGACTTAAAAGAATGGAGAGTAAAGAGTCAGTGAACTTGGGGGTGCCTGGGTGGCTCAGTGGGTTAAAGCCTCTGCCTTGGGCTCAGGTCATGATCTCAGGGTCCTGGGATCAAGCCCCGCATCGGGCTCTCTGCTCAGCAGGGAGCCTGCTTCTCCTTCTCTCTCTGGCTGCCTCTCTGCCTACTTGTGATCTCTCTCTCTCTCTCTCTCTGCCAAATAAATAAATAAAATCTTTAAAAAAGCAAAAAAAAGTCAGTGAACTTGAACATAGGTCAACAGAAATTACCTAAACTGAAAAACAGAAAAAAATTACATCCAAAAATGAAGAGAGCCTCAGGAAAGGTAGAATATGAAAATACCTAACATTTTTGTAGTCTGAGTCCCAGGAAGAGAAGAGAAAGTGATGATGCAGAAAAATATATATATATATTTCTAAGACATAATGGCTGGAAACTTCTCTTATGTGGTGAAAGATACAAACTTATAGATTCAAGAATCTCAGTGATCGGTGAACTCCAATAAAAATAAACTAAAAAAAAAAAAAACACCCATATAATCAAACTGCTGAAAAGATAATAAAAAGTATACAGAAAAAAACAGCATGTTATAAACAGGGGGAAAAATAATGTTCAAAGGAATACATATTTCTCAACCAAAACTATGAAAACAAAAAGACAGCAGAACAACATATTTATAGTGCTCAAAGAAAAGAACGATCTAGGGGCGCCTGGGTGGCTCAGCAGGTTAAGGCTCTCTCTGTCTTCAGCTCAGGTCATGATCTCAGGGTCCTGGGATCGAGTTCCGCATCAGGCTCTCTGCTCACCAGAAAGTCTGCTTCCCCCTCTCTCTGTGCCTGCCTCTCTGCCTACTTGTGATCTCTCTCTGTTAAATAAATAAAATATTTTTTAAAAAGAAAAGAAAAGAACGATCTAAATGCTTTTCAAAAGGACAGTGCTCCATAGAAATCTCCAAGAGCTGCTAAAGTGCTTCAATAGAGATAAAGACTCTGCCCCCTGCCCCACATCCGCTTTAAACAGATATGTATTGTAATTATTGGGTTTGGACCTAAAAGTTTATGTGATTTTATTTTCAGATTCAACATTTCCAATACTATGGAGGATGAAGATGATGATAATAAGGAGAAGAAGAATGGTATTTTATTTGGTACTTACTTTGTGGCAGGCACTTTACAAAATACTTAAAAATGATGTTATTTAATCCTCCTTCAATAGAAACAGCAGATTCTATTTTATCTTTATTTTACAGATGAGGAAACTAAGCATTAGAGAAGTTAAATAACCTGGCCAAGGTCATAGAGACATAGACAGAGCTTGGGTTCAAACCCAGGTCTGAACTTCAGATATGAGGTCTTAACCTCTATGAAAGGTCCACCATAGGATGAATTAAAAGAACAATGTCGTTCTCATTCTGCATTTAATTACACAGGTATCAGCTCTTCCGGGGAAGGAACTGTTCTATCCTCTTTTTATTCACAGCACTTATTAACAGTGTCTAAAAGACTAGACAATACATATCAAATTAATTAATCACTAAATAAACAAAAAATTTTAAGGCTAGTAATCCTTTTGGCAACCTATCATGGGAAACACATCATCCTGGGCAAAAGTGGCATTTCACAGTGATAAAGGGTCAATTCATCAGGAAAGCATAGTAACTTTAAGTGGTTATGCCCTCTAACACCAGAGCTTCAAAATACCTAAAGCAAAAACTGGCAGAACCACCTACACCCTATCCTATCCACAACTGAATGTATTATAACTGCAGCCTTCATGTAGACAAAACACATTGGTAACTCTCCGATTACAACTAGTGGAGATCCTGAGTTAAGCAGGCAAATAGCAAAATATTTCTACCAAGGCAATAGTTCTAGACCTTGTTAAATCATGCACCAACGTAAGGAATTCATTCCCAACTAAACATAAATTCAGTCCTATTCTTCAACTCCATCCACAAAAGTACACAAAAGAAGACTCATCTTTGTATCCAAACAGTATTTAAGTATATTCCAATAAACCAGCAAGATTCCGTTTTGAGTTGCATCCAAGTAGCCAGGATATAAGATCATCAAATGACAAAAATGAACACGTTATCATCATGTTTAAACAAAAGCTTTCATCTGTCTAATTTTACAACGAAAAACAACATAGCTTAAATGTTCGCTCTAGGCCATTTAAATCTAGATGATTTCCAGACAGTTCCTTGTCACTGAAGTTATGCATCATTTTAAACCAACCACAATAACTGTTAACCAAAATTGTGTTGACTGGAACTAGGAAAAGGCAGCTGAAATGTCCTGTCGTAGTCTGTGAAGGCTGCTATAACAAAATACCACAGACTGGGTGGTTTCTAAACAGCAGACATTTACTTCTCGCAGTTCTGGATGCCAAAAAGGCCAAGATCTAGGCTGGCAGATTCAGTGTGTGGTGGGAGCCTACTTTCTGGATCATAGACAGCATCTTTTCACTGTGTCCTTAGAGGTGGAAGGGACAAGCTAGTTTTCTGAGGTCTCTTACAATGGTACTAATCCCAACCATGAGAGTTCCACCTTCATGACCTAATCACTTCCCAAAGGCCCTACCGCCTAATACTATCACCTCGAGAGCTGGGATTTCAACATGAATTCTGAGAAGGACAAGAACATTCCAATATTATACTATTGAAAATTAAAACTAAAAATATATAACTAGAAAAAATACTAAAAACTTACTTGTAAAGCAAAGGAAGTCTAGTCTTATTCAATATCTTTAGTGAAAAATACATTTTAAAAGATATATTTAGGAGCACCTGGGTGGCTCAGTGGGTTAAAGCCTCTGCCTTCAGCTCAGGTCATGATCTCGGGGTCCTGGGATCGAGCTCCACATCGGGCTCTCTGCTCACCAGGAAGCCTGCTTCCCCCTCTCTCTCTCTGCCTACCTCTCCGTCTGCTTATGACCTCTCTCTGTCAAATAAACAAAATTTTAAAATATATATATTTATTTATTTGTTTGTTTGTTTGTTTAGTGTAATGAGTGTTGAGAACTCAAAAAGTACAATACATGGTCCCTATCAAATACACTCAGAACCATAAGCCCACTGCAAAGATTAATTCAACAACCCATCAGAGCTCCATTAGAAGATAAAAGGTATTTCCTTTCTTAATCTAATAACCAAAATATAATTAAAAAAATGTGATACCAGTATGCTCTGGGCTTTTTGGAAGGGTGGAGATCTAAGAAATTCAAAAGATAAAGCAAAGCACAATGAGTAATATATAATCTCTTATGTTCCCTTAAGCACAAAAATTAATACTTTTTAAAGTTTGTTTCAATCTTATATTTTTAATTGAAATATATATACATAATGTTTAGCTTAAGTTCCCTTGAACTTAATTCTAGCTGTGAGTATGACTATATACTGAAACCTATAAGTATTTATAGTGAGCCACCAAACCAGAGGGTTTTATTAAGGATCCCCAAAGCATTACAAATATCTTCTCCTAGTCTGTCAGTAAGCCATATTTATTACATAGAATGGTTGAGGATGTATCAGTTGAAATTTTTAGTGCCTAACACTAATGGTCCATTTGGAAGAAATCCCATGAGTACAACATTTTTTTTTTAATGTTAAAATGTGTTGTCTAATAATTTAATTAAAATGTAGATCAAAGCAAAAAAACCTCGTTTATTATGATACCATTCTCACTCAGAAGATTTAAGTGTTTATGTATTAAAATATAACTTTCAGGGAACCCAGATGACTCAGTTAGTTGAGCATCTGACTCTTGATTTCAACACCTGAGTGATCTCAGGGTTGTGGGATAGAAGCCCAGGGCAGGCTGTGCACTTAGGAGGGAGTCTGCTTGAGACTCTCTCTCACCGACCCTACCCCACCACGTGCACACGCACACACGCTCTCTCTAAAATAACAAATAAAATTTTTTAAATATATATATATTTATATATCATAAATCTTTTAAATATATATATAAAACATTTAAATATATATATTATATATAAAACTATCTTTTTTTAATGATGTGGCTTTTCCTGTGCAATCACAAAAATAGTCCCCGATATTTTCTTCTTATAGGTTTATTTTTCACAGTTAAGTATTTGATTCACTAGGAATAAATTTTGTGTGTAGTGTAAGTTAGAGCCATCATAGCCACACTGTGTAGAACTTTGGCCTGCATCTATACTTACCCTATAGCAACATTCAGAAATGAATCACTGGCCCTAAGTCAATCAGGATAATCTCATCTTGCCTGTCAGTGTGACTTATTTCAGGGTTTGAATGTAACCATCAATTATGGTGATTTACGGGTGATTCCCCTGACTACTAGAAAATGGTTCAATGGAGTGAAACTCACAACTTTGGTTCAATAGGTAAAAGAAGAGAGCCTTTCTCTCTGTCACCAGCCATAAATTATCTGGCCCTACTTACCAGTTTCTGCTGCTAACTACTTTGTGACCATAAAGGAAGCCAGTTAAAGAGAAAGGGGACATAGAGAAGATCAAAGTTGAATAGTTTAGTTTGAATAGAATAGTTTGACTAGAATAAAAAAAAAAAAAAAAACACTATCAGAGCCCAGATCAAACAATACCCCTAGTGTTTAAACTATCTGAAGTAGGAGTTGGCTTTGGTTTGATTAAGCTTTCTTTGCTCCCAAAACCATTTTGCATTATAAGCTGGTATTTCCATTATAAATCCTACTCAATTATGGATATATTTATTATCTAATATGTTGAGAGAATTGATATGCTATTTTACTTAAAATTTTCACAAATGATAATCTGAAATAACTATAGCCAAACTGAGTAAAAAGGAACATCATATGAAAGACAATGTCCATTACACTATTTCTGACACCCAAGAATTTATTCAATTGTTCAGTATTTACTGAGTGCCTACTATGCACCAAGTACTAGGAATAAAACAAAGACCCAGAAATAGTCCCTGTTCTCAAATAACACTGACAAGGATTTTACATGCAGGAAAAAAAAAAAGAACCAAAGAGGGAACCAAAGAGGAAGAACCAAAGTGGGAACTCTCGACCAGAACCAAAACCTGGTGTCTGGTGGCCCTAATCTTAGAAAACAAAGCTAACAGGATCTTAAAATTTTCATCTTAGAATTTTCATGATCACTTTATCCCATTTCTCTTAAGGTGTTTAAGAGTTCGATACAGTACCTGTATTTGATGGATCCAAAATTAACTGAAGAGATGGCTTATTTGTTTGGCTGGTTGAAACATCTCCAAATGAATGGTCTGAAATTTCAGTGGAACTTTGACAATCAACAAGAAGGCTGCTTTGCCCTTTCTCAGAATCTCTCAAAATCTCTTCCATGGCTTTTTCCAATTGTTCATCACCATTAGAAACTATCTACAGGCAAATAGAGACAATTCTGTTTCAATCATATTATAGTTCTGGGGCTTAATGAAAATATTTTATTTCTAGAAGAAATTAGAACAAGTTAAATTTTAAATTTAAATATAAGTTACTGAATACAAAGAATTTGTACAGTTGCACCTAACTATATCTGATCTAAGATCTAATTTACAAAGATTTTCTTTCCTTTTCTTTTTTTCCATAAGAACACATTCTAAGTACCAGGTAACATTAAATTTGTGTGTTTTAAAGAGAAAAACAGGTAAGTTTAAATAAAGTATCTACTCTCTTATTTAAAAGGTCATATTTCTTGTTATCATAGCTTAAACATATTTGTGATTTCTTTATAAAGTTTGCTTGCTTGCTGCAAAGAGGGGTATTGGTAATTTCCTCACATTTAAGTTGACTCATTCGTCTCTTAAAAGCAGGTGAGACGCAAAGTTTAATAAATGTCTTAAATACATTAGTATTAAAATGTAAATATTTAAATAGTCATTCAAATATAGATATACTTAAATTTAAATGAAACCATTGTTTTAATATACTTCTATAGCTATATATCCTCAACATAGTATAAATGTGTATTTAATAATATAATTTTTATAAACTTTTATTAAATTGATATATACTTTTAAGTCCATGGTTAACACTAAATAAAAGTCATAAACAGTATGTAGCACGTCCGACTAGTTTCTCTATTCCTGTTTCTAAAAGGTGGTTATATAATTCTCATGCATGTACACCTGGGTCTGATTCTTTTTCTTTGAGTTAGGAAAGACAACAAAAATGAAAAAGGATCATTTTTGTTTAAATAAAAGTTTAACTACTAAAAATATAAGACATATGCTTAAAATATATTCAGACAAGTCAACGATTAAATCACATACTAGAATGTTACCAGCTGATTTAAAACATAAACACCACAAAATTGTTTCTGAAGTACAAATAAAACATAACTTTTATATAATTAACTTTAAAAACTCAGCAATAAGAAACACAAAAATATCCAGATAATGGTTAAATCTTATGTAAATTTAAGTCTAATTCCCCAATTATCCTTTTCTATTTTCTCTTCTATTCCTTCTTTCTAAAATTTTGAATTAAAAGATAACCAAAAGCAAAAAACTTTAAAAACACATAAACCAAATAATTAGCCTCTGCATAAATAAAAAACCTTTGTATTTTACCCATCTCTTAAGATCAGTCTCACCTCATTAAGAAAAAAACAGTAATTTAAAATAATATCATTTGTAAAGAAAGAAAGATAGAGAAATACCTTCAGTTCAGGTTTTTCATCCTCTTTTGTAGAAGTATCAACTGCATGCTGAGGAACCAAAACAAATTCTTCACTGTTCAGCATAGCCACAGAATCCGATGACCCACTAACCTTCTGTAACGAAGCTCTGACCTCCATTTCAATTCTGCAAACTTCTCTTTCCACATCCACCTGGTCAAAACTACAGGGATTAAAAAAAACTATTAATAAAAACATGGATTAATAAGCCCCTGATCAATACTCAGACTTTAAAAATGGTTCATGTGAAGAATTCTGCTGGCTAGATAATTATCTCAAAACTAGGGAGGCTACCTTCTTGGACTGGACCACATAATGGAAATGTACTCTCTTCACCCTGAGATTCTTGACTAAACGAACCATATTGTTCCCTGAAAAACAACACAAACCCTCCCACACCACAACTAAATAGATTTACTACTGTTTGACTCTGTTTCTCCTAGAAATATTACTTTTGTTTTTAATAAATACAAGAAATAACTCAGTATGATACTAAAAGCCAAATTCACACACAAATATTCACTGAAATTACCTTATAATTAAATCTAAATGTTTCGAAAAATTTATCTCCTCAAGACCAAGTACTGTACCTTAAAATACCTTGTGTCACTGAAGTTGACTGATTAATAAAGAATTCAACACCCTAAGCCATGTATCTATTCTTTTCCAGACACATTATCACTTATCAGCACAAGGAGGGGGTAAAAGGCTAAGACTTTCATGTCACATTCATGTGACAAACTGTTTTAGTAATTCTGTTTTCTGGATCAATCTGCCACCACAGAAACTCAACACTGTCTATCACTTCCAGAAATTCAAATATTCACACAACCAATTTTAACTGAACGTGTGTACTACCTAACAGACATAGTACTCAGCACTGGGGTTATATGAGTAAGGCAGACAAGGTGCCTGCACTGCTGGAGCTCCTATCTAGTAAGAAAACAAGCAAGTAAGCAAATAAGGCAATTCTAAATCACCCTAAAGGCTTTGGAGAAGATACAACAGGTTATTGTGACCAAGAATAGCTATAAAAAGTACAAGGACAACTTTAAGTAAGGTGGTAGGAAAGGACTCAGGGAAATATTTGAGCTGAAATGTAAAAGACAAAAAGGAACCATATATTAAACAATATGCTCAGTGACCAAAAGGGAAACATGATAGAGGGGTAAGACAAGTAAACTGGGGCTAAATAACACGACTCTAAGTCTGCTAACCCATGCCTTAAAATTACCCACAGATTTGTTCTTTTTCTCACCCCAATTAGGTTACTCGATTCTTTGTCTCATATAAATATGACTGCAATATCTCATTTTGCCTTTAGGTGACACTAATACCATTACTCTTGGCCAAAAGAAACCTTTACTCTCAGCTTCAAATTATACTTTAAAAAATTGATTACTGTCATCTTTATCAAAACTCAAAATTTCCAATAATATCAAAACAAAGAAAAAAAAACAAAGAATAATTATTTGTTCTAGGATAGTATAATTAGCTACCATCATTTAATTCTGTTAAACATGTGAATATTCTTCCTTTTAAATTTTAAATCCTTCAAGTCCTCTAAAAGTTTTTTATTTTGCAGGTAATGTTTCTGAAAATGCAATATGTAATAGAGGCCATGTCTCTACCCCAGGCTGTCCCATGAACCCTTGACTGCCAAGATGCAACATAGTCCAGTGTTCCTTCTATGGCCAATTCTTTAAGACCAGGCGGGCAATCCTACACTAAATGTTGGAAATTCCCCAAATTCAAGTCCTGAGCCTTTTCCTGATTCCTTGCCACACACCCCCTCTAGGTAGTGTCACTCATTACCATGTATTTAACTATCATCCATTTTCTAGCAATCTCCCAAATTTCTATTCAAATCCAAATGTCCTCTAAATTCCTTATTTGGAATCCAACTTTCTACTTTATATTTCCATGTGGAACTCTTATCAGTATCTTAAATGTGACTCAAATGGAATTTTTAATACCTCCTCTAAACTTGATCCTCATTCAGATTTCCCTTTTCAATAAATAATACCACTTTCTACCAAATTGCTCAAAAAAGAAGTCTGGACATTCTTAATTCAGCTCTACTTCTTCATTCCTTACATCAGCAAGTCATGTTAGCCCCACATCCAAAATAAATCCCATATATATCCCATTTCTTCATGGCCATTTTTTATCAACCTAATCCAGGGAATGTTCTCATCTACTAAAAATGTCTCCTAACCCATCTACTACCCCTAGTCCTCTCCTCCCCTAACCTACTCTTCACAGAGCTGCCAAAGAAATCTTACGGAAAATAAGTTATATTACATTAAAACTCCATTCTAAAATCTTTTCACTAAAATTCAAATAAAATCCAAAATACTTGCCAGGACTTAAAAAGCCCAACACATCTTTGCCTCTGTCACCTTACCATTACAGCTCTTTAATTATAGAAAAGTTCTTTCCCACTGTAGAGTCTTAGCAATTGCCTCCTACTTTCATATGGCTGACTCTAACAGGTATCAGCTTTCATTCATTCATCCAACAAATATTTAATGAGTCTCTACTATGTGCTAGAAACTACAATGGGAACTGGAGACTAAATGATAAATGAAACCAATGCAGTCCCAGTCTTCCTAGAGCTAATATTCTTAGAGAAGAGAGAAATAACATAGAAAAACAAAGCATGGGATGCCTGAGTGGCTCAGTGGGTTAAAGCCTCTGCCTTCAGCTCAGGTCATGGTCTCGGGGTCCTGGGATGGAGCCCCACATTGGGCTCTCTGCTCAGCAGGGAGCCTGCTTCCTCCTCTCTCTCTGCCTGCCTCTTTGCCTACTTGTGATTTCTCTCTCTCTGTCAAATAAATAAATAAAATCTTTAAAAAAAAAAAAAAGAAAAGAAAAACAAAACATAAATCAGGATTCCATACTGGAATATATACTATAAAACGTAATAAGAAGGTAGTAGGCAATATGGATCCAGTTGACATTTGGGCTTAATTGAGTGAGCCATAGAAAGAACTGGTGGCGGGGTGGGGGGGGGGGGTACCTCAAGTACAAAAAACAGCAAATACAAAAAGCCCAGGTATGAGAAAAGAGGCCTCGGGTAGCTAGGTCAAAGTGAGCAAGGGTGAGAGCAGTAAAAGATAAGAAATGAAAAGGAAGGCAGGGAAGCCTGAGGCCACCCCTGATGCTAAAGCTATCTAAATAAACCCTCACCCTAATTCCAATTCTTTTGTTTATCTGGGAATATCAAATGCCTAGTACAGTAGACCTAGTACATTCACTCAATGTGTTGAACAAATTGTTGTTAAAAGCACTTATCAGGCTAAAGTTTTCACAAATAACAAATGTAGAACCAGGATTCAAACCAGTATTCTGACTTCAAAGTACATTGCTCTGAGCCACTACATTATACCATCTCTTGAAGTTTCCTCACCTATTCCTAGACACCCAGGGCTGGGGTCTGTCACTATGTGCAGAAAACCTTCTCCATGCCCCTCCTCCCTCTACCAAAAGTTATCTGTCCTGGGCGCCTGGGTGGCTCAGTTGGTTAAGCAACTGCCTTCGGCTCAGGGCATGATTCTGGAGTCCCAGGATCGAGTCCTGCATTGGACTCTCAGCTCCACAGGGAGTCTGCTTCTCCCTCTGACCTTCTCCCCTCTCACGTTCCCTCTCACTCTCTCTCTCTCAAATAAATAAAATCTTTAAAAAAAATTAAAAAGAAAAGTTATCTGTCTTCCCACAAGACATTTTTCTTAGATAAGTGATAAATAGTTAACCTGGCCCTTAACTCTAAATCAGCATGTTAATGAATACTATTAGTTGCTCAATTCAAATAAGATGTCTATTTTTAAGAGGTTTCCTTTAGCCCAAGAGAAGGTTAGATATTCTGCCAGGCTAACAAAAAAAACTTATCAGTTTACCAAACATAATTTTATGACCTCTAAAACACAGCCCAGAATTTCTCATTCCACTCAGAAATAGCTCTCATTACTACCATCAAACCCTCTAAGGTCTTAGGGATACTTTCAGAAGTTTGCCTAGTGCTACCTTATTGGGTTGAACATTTCTTTTACCTTTAATGCAAATGCTTATTAAATTTGCACACAAACACAAAATCTGAGAATACAAAGCCAACATTTTTAAAATATTTCAACAGGCAAGTAATAATATTTATTAAGATTTTATTTGTCAGATGCTGTGAAATGTGTAAGCCTGATGATTCACAGACATGTACCCTGGGGCAAATAATACATAATATGTTAATAAAAAAATTAAAAAAAAAAGAATGGAAAAAGAAGATATAGTCCATATATACAATGGAATATTTGCCTCCATCAGAAAGGATGAATACCCAACTTTTGTATCAACATGGACAGGATTGGGAGAGATTATGCTGAGTGAAATAAGTCAAGCAGAGAGAGTCGGTTATCATATGGTTTCACTTACATGTGGAGCATAAGGAAAAACATGGAGGACATTGGGAGAAGGAAAGAAAGGGTGAATTCGGGGAAATCGGAGGGAGAGATAAAGCACGAGAAACTTGAACTCTAAGAAACAAACTGAGGGTTTTGGCGGTGAGGTGGGAGGTTGGGTGAGCCTGGTGGTGGGTATTGATGAGGGCATGTATTGCATGAAGCACTGGGTGTGGTGCATGAAAAACAAATCTTGGAACACTGAAAAAATAAAATAAAATTTAGAAGAAAAAAAATTTATTTGTCAGAAAAAGTGCACGCACACATGTAAAAACAAGAGGAACAGCAAGCAGGGGGAGAAGCAGGCTCCCCACTGAGCAAGGAGCCTGATTTGGGACTTTATTGCAGGACCCTGGGATCATGACCTGAGCCAACAGCAGACATTTAACCTACTGAGCCACCCAGGCATCCCCAAGTAATATTTAAATAGAGAAAGAACAGTCTTTAACAAATGGTGCTAGGATAATTAGATATTTACATGCAAAAGAATGGAATTGAACCCTTACTTCACACCATATACAAAACTTAATTCAAAATGGACCAAAGACCTACATGTAAGAGCTAAAACTATAAAACTCTTGAAAGAAAACAGATGCAAATTTTCATGTCGTTGGGTTAAGCAATAATTTCTGAAATGACACCAAAAGCGCAATGGTAAAAGAACAAAATAGGTAAATTGGACTATATTGAAATTAAAAATGTTTATGCCGAAAATGATATGAAGAAAGTAAAAATAAAACTATGAGAAAATATTTACAAATCATATATCCAAAAACTCAATAATAAAAAAACATATAATCCCGGGGCGACTGGATGGCTCAGTTGGTTGAGCAGCTGCCTTTGGCTCAGGTCATGATTCCAGAGTCCTGGGATCGAGTCCCGCGTCGGGCTCCCAGCTCTATGGGGAGTCTGCTTCTCCCTCTGACCCTCTCCCTTCTCGTGTTCTCTCTCATTGTCTCTATCTCAAATAAATAAATAAATCTTTAAAAAAATAATAATCATCATCATCCCAACTTTTAGTTTCAGCTAAAAAGCTTGGAAGTCATCACTCCTCTTCCTTACAAGAAAAGCTTGGACAAACTAAGTATCAGTAGCTTGGATCCATCAGAGAACTGAGTTCATAAAACAGACTGCCATCCCAAAATCTGGAGAGACAGACAATCCAGAGAGAGATAGCAAGTCAGATCTCTTTAACTGAAGCAGAAGCTGATGGAACCATAAACTGGTAGGAACACTTAAATGGTAATTTCGACAAATTGCTGGAGGCTAAGTGAGGAATCTGGGTGTGGGATGGGAGAGTGGGTTAAAGAAGGGTAACTTGAAATGTTGTGTATATTAAATTGAGCTTAATAATAATAAATTTCTAACATTTAAAAAGAAAAGAAAGTTGCAACAGCTATACTGATTTTTTAAAAATGCAGACTTCAGAACTAGGAAGGTTATTGGAAATAAAGAGGAGCTTTATATAATGATAAAGGGATCGATTCTCCAAGAGGACATAACAATCCCAAACAAGTAACCACCTAACGGCATCAATATATAGAAGGCAAAAACTGATAAAACTGAAAGGGGAGGGGTGCCTGGCTGATTCAGTTGGTAGAGCATGTAACTCCTGATCTTGGGGTTGTGAGTTCAAGCCCCATGTTGCCTATAGAGATTACCTAAAAATATTATTTTTAAAAAACGGAGAAACAGACAATGCCATATTATGGTTGGAGATTTCAACATCCCCCGTGAGGGGAGAGGGGAGATATCTGTGACATATCAAGCAGGCAGAATATTAGTAAGGATATAAATACCTGTATAGCACTACCAGTCAACTTCATCTGACATTTATAAAACATTCCATCTAACAACAGAAGAATACATTTTCTTCTCAAGCTCACAGGGAACATTCACCAAGGAAGACTATATTCTGGGCCATAAAACACACCTTGACAAGTGTGGAAAAATAAGAATCATATAAATATGTTCTCAACTGTAATAAATCAAACTAGAAATCAGTGACAGAAAGAGAGCTGGAGAATTCCCAAGTTTTAAAAATTAAACAATATACTTCTAAGTAAACGTTAATCAAAGAAGATGACCCAAGAGAAATTTAAAAATATTAACTAAATGAAAATGAAAATACAACTTGTCAAAAATTGTGAGATGCAGTGAAAGCAGTACTTAGAAACTTGTTGCATTGAATGCATATACTAGAAAAGAAAAAAATGTCTAAAATATCTGTAAGCTTCATTAGGAACCTTAGGAAACCAGAAAAAGAAGAGCAAATTATGAGAAACAAGTAAAAATATAACAGAAATAAATGAAATTGAAACAGGAAAATACAGAAAAATAAAAAAATGAACACCAAAAGATCAACAAAACTGATAAAATGCTAGCCAGGCTAAACAAGAAAAGAGAAGACACAAATTACCAATATAAAAAATGAAAGATGGGTCATCACTATTGATCCTACATTGAAAGGGTAATAAAGGAATACTAAAACAATTCTAGGCCCATAGATTTGGTGACTTAGATGAACTGGACCAAGTTCCTTGGAGTACATCATAAAAAATCTCAAAAAAAAAAAAAAAAAAGTACCAAATTTCATACCATGAAAATTAGATATCCTGAATAGCGCTATAATTGTCAAGAAACTTAACAGTAATTAATAACCTTCCAAAAAAGAAAGCACCATACACAGATGGCATCACCAGTGAATTCTCCAAACATTTAAAGAATAATATCAATTCTCTACAATCACTTTCAGAAATTAAAAGGGGAAACACTTTGCAACTCATTTTATGAGGTCAGCATTATCTTAAGAACAAAACCAGATTACAAAAATACTAAAGACAAAATATAAAATTTTATTCAACGACATAAAAAAGGCTTACACATCAGGTATACAAGACTAAGGACATTCAAAAATTAATCAATGCAATAAATCATACCAATAAGCTACAGAAAAATCATAATCACATCATTTGATACAAAAAATGCATTTAACAAAATCCAGCACTTAGTCAAAAATAAAAATAAAAACTCTCAGCAAACTAGCAGTTAATGGGAATTCCTCAACTTGATCAACAGTATCTATAAAAGGGGTGCCTGGGTGGCTCAGATAAGCACCCCACTCTTGATCTCAGCTCAGATATTGATCTCAGAGTCATGAGTTCAAGCCCCACACTGGCCTAGCAGGGAGCCTACATTTTAAAAACAAAAAGAAAAAAAAATGAGTATTTCCAAAAACCTATAGCTAATATACTTAATTATGAGACTGGACACATTCCCCTTAAGACTCAGATCAACACAAGGATGCCCTCTCTCACCACTCTAATTCAACATCATAAGAAATAAGAGAGAGGAGAGAGAGGATGATGAAATAGGGGACCTGTGTTTCATCTGGTCCCTTGAATTCAGCTAGTTATCTATCAAATCATTCTGAACACCTATGAATTCAACCTGAGATCTTAGAATTCCTGCAATTCTACAAATAAAAAACCAACCAGGGTCGCCTGGGTGGCTCAGTTAGGTGTCTGCCTTCAGCTCAGGTCATGGTCCCAGGGTCCTAGGATAGAGCCCCACATCAGGTTCCCTGCTTGATGGGGAGCCTGCTTCTCCCTCTCCCACTCCCAAGCTTGTGCTTGCTCTCTCTTTCTCTGTCAAATGACTAAATAAAATCTTAAAAAAAAAAAAAAAGGCAATCAGTCTGCAAGGTAGGAGGTGTGGAGTGGTACCTGGGTGGTTCAATCAGTTAAGCCTCTGCCTTTGGCTCAGGTTGTGATCCCAGTAACCTAGGATGGAGTCCCAGATCAGGCTCCCTGCTCAGCAGAGAGCCTGCTTCTCCCTCTGCCCCTCCCCCCCCCACTTGTGCTCATTCTCTCTACCTCAAATAAATAAATAACATCTTTTAAAAAAAAAAGGTAGGAGGTGCAGAGACAGGAATATGAGGGGATACATCCGGAGATAAACCTGGGGAGGAGGGAGCCTCCATAAGCCAGCTACCGGAAAGTGTTACAGCAGCAGAGAGCAAAAACTGGAACTTTTAGAAGTCTGCTCCTGTGAGGATGTCCTTGCTTGAAAGGTGCTCAGGTGGTGAAGCGGGGACAGAATTCTAACTGGGACAGTGTGGTCTCAGGATTCCCACGATCACAGAATGAACAGGGTGCCTGAGTCCCACAGAGTTCCCAAGCATTGGAATGGGTGAAGCCAGCTACAACTATTAAGCCCCGGAGTGGCCTCTCAGCTAGGGGTTGCCATAAACCAGGAACCCCGGCATGATCACTCTCCAAGTCAGGCCCAGGAAGCCAAAAACACTGAGAGACCCTCCTCCTTCCCCCAGGGAGAGCAGCCAGGGTACATGCACAACCAGGCAACCACTCCCCAAGTGGGGACACAGTGAGAAAACCACCCCCGCTGCAGGACTGGTGCAGATATGCACTGAAGAAGTCAGCAGAGTTTGGTGCACGCACAAGGGACTGACTGCATTTCTCTGAGGGTGCACTGAAGAGCAGGGGCCCCAATCATTCTGCTTCAGGGTTAGAGATCCAGATGCTGCCATTTAAAATTTTTTTCATCCTCTGGAGCAGCAAGGGAAACCTTCAGGGAACAAAAGCCACATGAAGCAACCCAAAGCTGCTTACGCTGAGTCTGAGCACCTCCCTCCCTGCAAAGGGTGCTGCAACTACACCCTGGCAAAGACGCCCGAGAATCAGTACAATAGGCCCCTCCCTCAGAAGACCAGCATGAAAATCAGTCAAGTAGGAAGTTTATGAATCACTCAGAACTGAAAAACTCCTCTGCTAGGGGAAAATATCATATAGAATACAAGGGTTTTTTTCTCATGAGTCTTTATTTAGTCTTTCACCTTAATTTTTTTTCCTTTTTTTTCTTTTCAAATAGTTTCTCATTTTATCAACTTTTATGTTGTCAACCTTTAAGTCTTTTTATTTTCATTTTTACATGTACATTTTATAGATATATTTTTCATTTTTGGCTTCCTTTCACTGTATTCAATTTTATTTATGCATATACATTCATATATATAAGTTTTTCTTTCTTTACAACTTGGGACTTAGTGTCTTCTAACAAACAGACCAAAATACACCCAGAACCAAATGGATCACACTGTTCTATCCACCTGTGAGATCACACTCTTTTTTCCTTTTCTTTTCTTTTTTGGTTTCTGACAACTTCAGATTTGTGTAGTGTGTATTTCACTAGGGTCATGGTTCATATTTTTTATTTTGTTCTCTTGTCCATCTATTCTTCTCTGGACAAAATGTCTAGAAGGAGAAATTCACAGCAAAAGAAGAAACAGAGGTAATACTCTCTACTACTGATCTAATCAATATGGATATAAGTAAAACATCAGAAATTGAATTGAGAGTAACAATTACAAAGCTACTAGCTGGGCTTGAAAAGACACTAGAGAATCTCTTAGTGCAGAAATAAAATCTAATCAGGCCAAAATTTAAAATGATTTAACTGAGATGCAGTCTAAAATGGAGGCTCTAACAGCTAGGACAGAGGCAGAAGAGAGAGTCAGTGTCAAAGAAGACAAAATGGGGGCGCCTGGGTGGTTCAGTGGGTGAAGGCCTCTGCCTTCGGCTCGGGTCATGATCTCAGGGTCCTGGGATCGAGCCCCACATCGGGCTCTCTGCTCAGTGGGGAGCCTGCTTCAAAAAAAAAGGGAAAAAAAAAGACAACAAAATGATGGAAAGGAAGGAAGCTAAGGAAAAGAGAAAAACAACTAATGGACCATGAGAGAAAGCTTCGAGAAAGCAGCAATACCCTAGAGTGAAGCAATGTTAGAATTATGGTGTCCCAGAGGAAGAAGAAAGAGAGAGGGACAGAAGTTATATTTGAGCAAATCATAGCTGAGAAATTCCCTAATCTGGGAAAGCAATCAGGAATTCAAGTATAGGAGGTACAGAGAATGCCCCTCAAATTCAATAAAAATAGATAAACACCCCAACATATAATAGTGAAGCTTGCAAGTTTCAGAGATAAAGAGAAAATCCTGAAAGCAGGTCAAGACAAGGGGTCCTCAACCTACAAAAGTAGGAATATTAGAATGGCAGCAGACCTATCCACAGAGACCTGGCAGGCCAGAAAGGCCTGGCATGACGTATTCAAGGTACTAAATGAGAAAACTGTACAGACAAGAATACTTTATCCAGCCAGGCCATCATTCAGAATGGAAGAAGATATAAGGAGCTTCCAGAACAACTTAAAATGGATGAAAGATCTAAATGTGAGATAGTAATCCACAAAATCCTAGAAGAAAACACAGGTAGCAACCTCTTCAACCTTGGCCACATCAACTTCTTGCTAGACACATCTCCAAAGGCAAGGGAAACAAAAGCAAAAATAAACCACTGGGACTTCATCAAGATGAACAGCAAAAGAAACAGTCAACAAAACTGAAAGGCAACCTACAGAATGGGAGAAGATATCTGCAAAGATGACAGATAATGCCTAGTATCCAGGATCTATAAAGAATTTATCAAACTCAACACCCAAAAAATAAATAATCCAGTCAAGAAATGAGCAGAAGACATCAAAAGACATTTCTCCACAGAAGACATCCAGATAGCCAACAGACACACGAAAAAAATGCTCAACATCACTCAGCATCAGAGAAATACAAATCAAGACCACAATGAGATACCACTTCACACCAATAAGAATGGCTAAAATTAACAAGATGGGAAACAACAAATGTTAGCGATGATGTAGAGAAAGGGGAACCCACCTACACTGTTGGTGGGAATGCAAGCTGGTGCAGCCACTCTGAAAAACAGTATGGAGATTTCTCAATTAGTTAAAAATAGAAGTACCCTTCAACCCAGCAATTGCACTACTAGGTATTTACCCCAAAGATACAAATGTATGGATCCGAAGGGGCACCTGTACCCCAATGTTTATAGCAGCAATGTCCACAATAGCCTAACTATGGAAAAAGCCTAGATGTCCATCAACAGATGAATGGACAAAGAAGATATGGTGTGTGTGTGTGTATATATACATATATACACACACAATGGAATATTACTCAGCTATCAGAAAGGATGAATGCTTACCATTTATGTCAACATGAATGGAACTAGAAAGTATTATGCTGAGCAAAATTAGAGAAAGAATTATCATATGGTTTCTAAAATAGATCAATAAGAAACCTACAAAACACTGATGAAAGAAATTTAAAAAGATCTACGTAAATGGAGCTACTCAATGTTCATGGATTAGAAAAACTCAATATTGTTAACATGTCCATTCTTCCCAACTTGCTGAGGCTGAATAACCAACTGACTGAGCATTCAACTACAAGCTTAGCTATGTGCACAAGGGGAGGGGAGCATGTCTCTTTTTATTTTACTCACCAACATATCCCCAACATAGTGCCCACAGATTAAAAAGATACATGTTTAATAAACAAGCCAATTATTCTGGATGTAGCAGAATGGATTCATGCATCAGATAGGATATTGGACATTAGATAAGATATTGGACTGAATAAATTCTAAAGTCACTGAATTTTAAGATTCTCATTCCATGTGATGTGTTGAAGAGTTCCATTTCAACAAGTCAATTCAAAATATGACTAAGTCTACTACTCTGCAGCAATATGCTAAGCAAAATGTTACTTGCTCTTTATGTATGGCAATCTACTATTATTTCTGATCAAAAGAAATAGCAGTTGGAAAATTTATAGGGGTCTTTTTTTTTAAAAGATTTTATTTATTAGAGAGAGAGAACACATTGTGCGCATGTGAGCACAAGTAGGAGGAGGGGCAGAGGGAATAGCAGGGAGCTCAACCCAGGCTCTATCCTGAGGCCCCCAGCTCATGATCTGAGCCAAAGGCAGATGCTTACCTGATCAGCTAAGCCATCCAGGCACCCCTCCAAGGGGTTTTTAAATAATACAGAGCTCACAGTGCTGTGACCTCAAGACGAACACATCCATTTTAACTCAGCATGTGAAAGCATTTAGTTAGGGCACCTGGGTGGCTCAGTCAGTTTAGCACCTATCTTCAGCTCAGGTCATGATCCCAGAGTCCTGGAATCGAGTCCCACATAGGGCTCCCGGCTCAGCAGGGAGTCTCTTTCTCCCTCTACCCTTCCCCCTTGCTCGTGATCTCTCTCGCTCTCTCTCATGCTCTCTTTCTCTCTCAAATAAATCTTTTTTTTAAGCATTTAGTTAAAAGGCTACCCTTATTATAATCCAAAAATTAGAATGTACAGTCTGATAAAAAAATTTCATGTCCCTTCAGGCACGAAAAAAGAAAAAAAGAAACTGGGAACTACAGTGTAGGCAAATACATTTTCATTCTTTAGGCATTTTAAAGGTATAAGACAATAAGGGGCAGAAAACTTATCAGTCTCACAGAAAATATTTTCCCCTTCTCTGAGCCCAAAGGAGCTCTATAAATATTTTTGACTGAATTGAACCACTTAAACACACATATCCCCCACACTTATAGTAATTTTGCCAATTCTACCAAGTGAAATGGCTTTTAATTCTTACTTTAATGCCACATCATTTTTGTCAAATGAGCAATATAACTTAAATTAACACCTCACTTGGATGTCTAAAACTACAATTTTCACAGATACTAGAAACAGTATAACAACATTTAGCAAAGTCTAACTGGAAGCTATCTTCTTCCCAAAATAACTGAACACATTCAAAAATATAAAATCGTGGTGCACATGGTCCAATTTCTTTTTGTGCCAAATGTGGTTAGCCAGCTTCTTGCTTTTAGATTGTATGTTTGCACCTATTCATTTTCAAGTGGCTCTTGAACTAAAATAGAACAGTGAAAATATGAGTGTGACTCAAAATTGGACAAGACAGGCTGCAAGGACTATTAGGCATGAGAATTCAAATGACTACATGGAAAAAAAAACAAATGACTACATGGTAGACCCATCATAATAGTAGAAACAGGAAATATTCTTAATTTACAATAAGAAAATGAACATGAATAATTTAGAACACTTACCAACTATAATTCTGTGCTTTGAAAAACCAAGCCAGTCTTGGGGGAAAAAAAAAATTACCATAGCCTCTATTTACTAAGCACTCCCTTCACTATTCCAGTTCTCAGGCAAGAGCCATATCAATATGAGTATATGCACGTAAATATATCCCTGCCCCTGAAAAGGGCACAAAAGGGCCTTATTAATTCACATTACTTTAGTGGATACCTCTTTTTATTTGTCTAGCAATAATCTCAAAACACTCTTCACTAAGAATAAGCCCTCCCTCTGTTCAAACTGCATGGTTTTTATAGAAACCTCAACACTATGGCCAAAGAGATCCAAAGATGGACACCGAATACAAACTAATTAGACCAATTAACCCAATTCCTAAGATTTTTGGACTGATGACCAGAGACGTCATCATGACAGTTGTCACTCTTATAGCAGAAGCTTTTAAGATGTAAACTAGGAATTGTTGGTAGCCATGTCTTTTCCCATTTGAAGAATGCCAATATGCAACGAAAGAGAAAAGTAAATCCTAAATACACGCAAGCAAGAGAGTCTTAGTCGAGTCCCTATCATTTTGTTTGAGAGAATCCTGAAGTGTAGCTTCATCTGTTCCCATCCTCAGTTTTGGTAAATCCACCATTCTTTTAATTCTACGAAATATACCTTCCGGGCGCCTGGGTGGCTCAGTTGGTTGAGTAACTGCCTTCGGCTCAGGTCATGATCCCGGAGACCCGAGATCAAGTCCCACATCGGGCTCCCAGCTTCATGGGGAGTCCGCTTCTCACTCTGACCTTCTCCCTTCTCATGCTCTCTCTCACTCTCTCTCTTTCTCTAATAAATAAATAAATAAAATCTTTAAAAAAAAAAAAAGAAATATACCTTCCAATAAATTCTTTTTGCATAAGCTAGTTTAAACTGAGTTTCTGTCACATGAAACCTCTTAAGTCCTACTATAATTATAAGCTACCAAAAAGACATAAAAGATATATATAGATATATATACTTACTTTTTAAAAGATTTTAAGTAATCTCTACACCAAATGTGGGACTCAAACACACAACCCTAAGAGTCACGTGTTCTTCCAACTGAGCAAGCTGGACACCCCATAAGATATATTTTAATAGGTTTTGTATAGTAGTTAGAGAATAAAAATGTAGGTGAAGGAAAAAGACAGTATCTAATAAGTTGACAACTTTCCACATAAACAGTATACTGGATATGATGAAAGAAAGAAAAAAAAAAGTAAAGCTTAACCTACTGAGTCTGGGTAGCTCAGTTGGTTAAGCGTCTGCCTTCAGCTCAGGTCATGATCCCAGAATCCCTAGATTGAGCCCTATGTTGGGCTCCCTACTCACAGGGAGTCTGCTTCTCCTATTGCTCCTCACACCACTCATGCTCTCGCTCTCTCAAATAAATAAAATCTTAAAAAAAAAAGTATGGTCATAAAATAGAAACACACACACAAATCAATAGAATAGAATAGAGAGCCTGGGGGGAAAAAATCTATGATTATATGATCAATTACTTGACAACAAAGGAGGCAAGAATATACAGTGGTGAAAAAAGATCATCTCTTCAATAAGTGGTGTTGAGAAAACTGGACAGCCACATACAAAAGAATGAAAGGGGACCACTTTCTTATACCATACAGAATAATAAACTCAAAATAGCTTAAAGACCTAAATGTGAGACCTGAAACCATAAAACTCCTAAAAGAAAACAGGCGATAGTCTCTTGTACATCAACCTTAGCAGTATTTTTCTGGATATGTCTCCTCAGGCAAGGAGAACAAGAACAAAAATAAACAACTGAGATTAAATCAAACTAAAAAGCTTTTGCACAAAAGAGACCATCAACAAAATGAAAAGCCAAAAAAAGAAAGAAAATAAGAGAAAGAAAAAAGAAAAAAGATAACCTGCTGAATGAAACATGGATTTTGGGAATGACATATCCAATATGGGGTTAATATCCAAAATATATAAAGAACTCATATAATTCAACACTAAAACAAACAAAACCAAATCCCATAAAAAAATGGGTGAGTACCTGAAAGGAGAGTTTTCCAAATAAGACAGAGAGATGGCCAATAAACACATGAAAAGATGATCAACAGGGAAATGTAAGTCAAAACCACAATGAGAAACCACCTCACACCAGTCAGAAGGGCTGGTATCAAAAACACAAGAAATAACAAGTGTTCAGAAGGACGTAGAGAAAAGAAAATGCTCATGCACTATTGGTGGAATTGGAAATTGATGAAGGCACTGTGGAAAACAGTATGGAGATTCCTCAAAAAACTAAAACTAGAAGTACCATAAGATCTAGTAATTCCACTTCTGGGTATTTACCCATGGAAATGAAAATACTAACAAGATATATGCACCCCTCTATATACTGCAGCATTCTTTACAATAGCCAAGATATGGAAGCAACCTAAGTGTCCATCAGTAAAGGAACGGATAAAGAGGATGCGGTATATGGATATATACAATGGAGTATATACATATACAATGAATACAATATTCCATATACAATGGAATATTATTCAGCCACAAAAAGAGACCTTGTCATTTGTGACAACATGAGAGGACTCAGAGGATATTATGCTAAATGAAGTCAGACAGAGAAAGACAAATACCATGTGATTTCACTTACATGAAGAATCTAAACAACAAATGAACATGCAAACAACAAGAAAAGAGGAACAGACTCATAGAGAAACAACCAGTTGTTACCAGAGGGGAGGCAGGTAGAGCAGATAGGCGAAATAGGTGAAGGAAGCTTAAGAGTTACAAATTTCCAGTTATAAATAAGTCATGGGGCACCTGGCTGGCTCAGTCAATTAAGCATCTGACCCTTGGTCTCAGCTCAGGTCATGACCTCAGAGTCATGGCATCAAGCCCTACAACAGGCTTTGTGCTCAGCATGGAGTCTGCTCAAGATTCTCAAATGAATGGATGAATGAATAAATAAATAAATATAAGTCATGGGGATGAAAAGTACAGCACAGGGAATATGGTCAATAATATTAAATAAGTCTGTATGGTAACACATGGTAACTACACTTCTTACGGTGAGCATTTCACGATATATATATTTGTTTTTGTTTTAAAGATTTATTTATTTATTTGACAGAGAGAGATCACAAGCAGGCAGAGAGGCAGGCAGAGAGAGAGGGGGAAGCTGGCTCTCTGCTGAGAAGAGAGCCCGATGCGGGGCTCAATCCCAGGACCCTGAGATCATGACCTCAGCCGAAGGCAGAGGCTTTAACCCACTGAGCCACCCAGGGGTCCCTATAATTGTTGAATCATTATGTTGTACACCTATATGTCAACTGTACCTCAATTAAAAATAAAAATACTCAAAATACTGATTAGCTGTAATGACATAACAGAAAAGGAACAAATATGTAAATATTGCTTGCCTCCCAATGACAGAATAGTACTTTTACACTGAGTAACACTTGCTATAAATCAACAAACAAAAACCTGTATTAGGATGGTAAGATTTATAAGTGACTGTTGATCAGATTATTGTACCAATTTTCTACTCCCTATTATAGAATTGTACAGTTAGAACCCTTATCGTGTGATTTGGTAATACCTCTCACTACAGTCAGTGGAGCAAAGTATTTCCCAGCCAAAAAAATTGGGGGCTTAGCCATGTAATTTGCTTTGGTCAATGGAATACCAATAAACAAAACTTGGGCAAAGACTTTAAATGTCTTAAGTTATTTGACTTGGTCTCTTGAGCTTCTGCCACCTATCCTAAGAAGATGGTGGCCCAGGAAGCCAAGAGACCCAAAATGCAACTCATGACAAAGATCTGAATCCAATCCACAGAAGGAAGTAGAGTCTCCCTCACAGACCCACAGAACATGAGTTAAAAACCTAAATGTTTGTTGTTGTAAGCCGTCAAACATTTTTGCACTGTTATATAGCACGACCACAGCAATGGCTGACAAATTCAGTGACTTATTTAATGTCTTCAGCCGAGGCACCTGGCTGGCTTAGTCAGAAGAGCACAGGACTCAATCTCGGGGTTGTGAGTTCAAGTCCCACACTGGGTGTAGAGATTACTTAAAAATAAATAAATAAACTTTAAATGCCTTCAGTATTATTATGCTATCTTTAGATTAAATAAAAATCAGAAATAGCTAACACTGCAACTAACAAACCTATCTCTCAAGGAAATACTGATATGGTTCTTAACTACTACCTAAAAAATCCAGTGATTTCTGTAATTTTTATATTCCCCTGAATTAAAATGTACCTCAAGAGACTAACCTTCTAATACTAATATTCAATTCTAGATATACTTAATTTGTAAAACTTTGACCCATGCAATATATTGTAGTTTAGAAAACCCTACTCAGCAATATCTCCTAGGCAATAATATAAAAGAAAAATACTTAGAAAATATTCTCAAATTTTTTAATCAGGATTGACTTTAACTCTAGATTTTTCTCTTAGTTTTTCTGCCATAATTATTTATGCAATCTATTCAAGAGTAAGGTTAATAAAATATAATATAAATTATATTATAGTCACTTACTGCCTTGAAAACTAAGGTCTGACAGCTATACAATTCAGAGTTCAATAAACTTGGCCTAAGACTAATAATCAGTTTTGTGCCCAGCAGGTACAAGCATATGGCCAAGGGGGGAAAAAAAATCCATCGCATGACAGAAGAGACCATCACTAAAGTATCCACTTCATAGTTCTAGCTCCCCTTCATATAATAAAATCAAAGTTTTGTGACCTTTGGGTCACCATCTAACACTTGGCATGATGTATGATGCTGCATAAAGCACAAACCACATTTCTGGCCAATGTGACCATGGGAATGGTGTCTCAGTTCTATGAACAAACGGGTTTCTTTTTCTGAAAAATAAGGGATTGAGCTAGTTGATCTCCAAGGTCTCTAAGCTCTAAAGCTTCTACATATAATTTATCTTCAAAGTTATGGTGCAAAGAAATTAAAAAATTTCTCTAACAAGTTTCAGAGCCAGAAGGAGAATCTAGAAATCCTTAGCTGAGAAATCTATTTACTAGCATATTACCCTTCCAAGGTCTGGTAATCATTACACTATTACAAACATTTTGATTCTAATCCATTGTCTCTTCTGCTCTCACATAACACGCTCTATGAAAGTATACCAAAATACAACATCAAGCAGAATGAAGAGGGGAAACTAGTGAATTCACATTTACAGTGTATCTCCACACAACTGATACTTAGGTAACAGAGGAAATGGTAATTACCAATTTGCTAGGTCTAGCATAGAGAGACTTAAGGTAGCATCCAAAACTTCATAAACGTGGCAACCAGACATGGTTCCTAAGAAGACCAAGAGATTTCACAATTACCTTCTTCAACTATTCAATCTGCACAAAATCAGCAGTGAGGGGCACCTGAGTCACTGCACCAATACAACTAAAGTCAAATGATTTTAATTGTTTTTCTTTTCCTATTAAGTCTACAAAGATCTGACTTCTGTCTTTAAAATACAGAGCCCTCTGTGTTTAGTATAATACTGAATGTTTGTGAAATACGCCTGACTTAACACCTTTTAACCCACCAGAAGAAATTTAAATACATAAAACCGAAAAGCTTCTTGGCATATAGTATACATGTTTGTATGCATTATGCAATTTATCTCCGCCTGGTTCTGCAGAATTAGTGAACCACATAAAAGAATTAGAGTTCTTGAAAATCCCTAAAATTAACCAGGTTTCAAGAAAAGGCATTTTTTCTTTGATTTGGAAGAAAATTTTTTTCATTTATTTATTTGAGAGAGAGAGAGAGAGAGAACACACGTGCACACATGAGCCGGGAAGGGGCAGAGGGAAAGGGACAAGCTCCCCTGCTAAGGGGAGCCCTGTGCAGGGGAGAGGGGTATTAATTCTAGGACCCTGAGATCATGACATGAGCCAAAATCAGACACTTAATTGATTGAGCCACCCAGGTGCCCCTGATTTGGCAGAATTTATAACAAGGAAGAGATACTATACTTCAGACTACTCTCTAATCTTTTGATTAAAATGATTCAGCAGGATGCTTATGAGGAAAGTTAAGCAATATGAAAAAAAAAGTTTTAAAATCCTAAAAACAGGACTTCCAAATTGTGTTGCAGAAATTAAACACAAAGGCACAGAATAATCTGAAGATATTAATATTTAGAAAATACGACATATCTAAAATTTCATAAGTAGTTTCTATGAAATTATATGTCATGTGTCTACAAAAGCAAAGGGAAATAGGGTCTTGCTAAGTTGAAACTATAAACTGAGTCTCTATTCATTGGGAAAATAATCCAAAGTAAAAACTGTTCTAGTTCTAGATTTTTCTATTTTACTCTCACAAGGCAACAAAACCCAAAGGTACTTTATATAATTAGAAGAACTAATTATTCAATGACCCCATAACTATTTCTAATGAATATACCACCTACTAAAGGATGTTTTTAAATGCCTTCTGATATTTTAAATAGGAAAAGTGTGATAAAATACAAGCCATCAGAAATCCAGTATTTGAGTTTCTCACGCTGCTGAATTTGCATGTTGATGTTCATCTTGGTATTTGTCAGGCCTCTGAATCTTAGGTCGTTAGCCACAGGAGACTTGCTGCATACTGAGGGCAAAGATAGGAATAGGAAAGGTCCATGCTCTAATACCACTCATACATATATCCAGTTAATTTTAACAAACATTCACGGTTATCGCTGATGTTGAACACCTATTATTTGACAGGCATAGTTACAGTCGTCTCCAACTGGATGCCTAAGACAGACATTTCAAACTCAACATATTCAGAAATCACACTTCCAACCATTCCCCTATCAATCTGACCCTCACTCCACACAACCTGCCTACAGGTTTTCTCATCTCATTGATGACAATTCAATCCTTCCAACTCTGGCCAACTATATCAGTCATGCTATTCCTCCTGTTCTCTTTTTCTCCTTCCTCAAACTAACAAACTAACTCTCTCCACTCTCTCACCTTACATCTACAGTATCAGGAATTACTTTGGTTCTATCTTCAAATTACATCCAGAAATCAACCATTTCTCACTACCTCCACTGCCACTACCAAGTCCCAATCCCACCCATCATCATCCCTTACCTAGATTATTCTAAAAGTCTCTGAAAATACTCTCTCCTTCTTTACTTGCTCCCCTATGGTCAATTTTCAAAAACAGCCAGAATGATCCTTTTAATTTAGTTGATGCCAGTCCTCTGATCGAAACTCTCCAATGGCTCCCCCTATTACTCATAATAAAAGCCAAGCGACCTTCTAAGCCATTATATGCCTGTACCACAAATGCCCCTCCTCACTACTTGCCTTCTCCATCTTACCTTACCTTTGTGACTTATCTCCTTCAATTGTCCCCCTTGTAGACTCAATTCCACCTAAAACTCCCTGCTACCTCTTTCGCTCAAATCGCCCTGGCACACTGGCTCTGGCTGTTGCAAAACAACACTCTTCTCCCAGACGTCTGCTAACATGTTTACTTCCCTGTTCATATCTTTGTTCAAATCTCATCCTCCTCAGAGAGCTACCCTGATTGCCTTATCTAATACTACTTCTCCACAACCAATTTCCAATCCCCATTTATCCTGATCCACTTACTTTCTTTCCCAGAACACTTATTTTTCTAACATACAATCTAATTTACTTTTGTGTCATATTTACTGTTTCTTGTCTGTTTCTCTCAGTAGAATGTAGCTTCTTCAAAAGTAAGGATAACTGTTTTATTCATTAATATAACCCAAGCACCTAGAAGAATGCCTGGTATATGGTATACAGAAAAATATTTGCTGAATAAATGAATGACTATCCAAGACTGAATAAATTCAAAGTTCCTAAAACTCAAGGAGCCACATAAGACCCCACAGCCTGATCATAACTTTGACTCTAAAGGATAATAATAGCAGTGACGGGTTTTTTCCCTGGGTAAATAACCAGCATACACTTGACATTACACAGAACTTGCACAGATTTAGGATATAATGAGGTAACTTGTAAAAGACAGTAAACTAAAATGTTAGAGACCTCCTCACCAAATTTCCCATTCATGCAAGGAAAATAAGAACAATAACAAGTCAACCATATTAAGAAATTGTTGATATTTCTAACAGCATGAAAATGGGGGTAGTGTCATGAGAGAGTCCTTGTCTTTTGGCAATACATTATGAAATATTCACAAATTAAATAATATGATGGCTGAGATTTGCTTCATAAAATCTGGGTGAGCACAAGTGAAAACTAGACTAGTCATCATTTGATAACTGCTGAAATTGGTAAAAGACCATAGGAATATTTATATCATTCCCTTTGACTTTGTATGCTTGAAATTTTTATTTTATATGCTCAAAATTTGACAAAAATAGAAGAAAGTAATAGTACAGGAAAAAAAAAGCCTATATTTCCTTTAGCATCTAGCACATTATTTTTTCATTATGTATTTATTTGGGTGCCATATAAAGTACATAGCATAACTGAAGAACAGTTCCTATAAACTTCCACAATGACAAGAGCAGATTAAAACAAAAATGAATGCCCAAAGTGAGGCTGTCCTTCAGATTAAAGGAAAAATGGCATGCAAATCAATGGCCTCACTGACCTCAGATTGGGAAGACTAGAACAGAAAGGGGACAACCCAAAAAAACCTTTCCATCTTTTTTTTTTTAACTTTCCATCTTTTTACAAGATAAAAACTGTACTTTATTCTATAAAGGTCATTCATATAAATGCAAAATAAAATCAACAGGGAGAAGAAAATGTGGCTGAAATTTTATGTACCAAGTAATACTGTGGCATAATTAGAAAGAATACTAATAGAAATGTTAAGGAGCAATTTGACCAGAAAACAAACACAGCAGGAAGCAAACACTATCTCAAACTCAGAAAGGTCAAGTAAACAAAAAAATTTTAAGGGTATAGAAAATTTAGATCTTGTAACTGCTAAGGTAGTATAAACTAGATATACATGGGCACCTGGGTGGCTCAGTCAGTTAAGAATCTGCCTTCAGCTCAGGTCATGATCCCCACGTGGAGCTCCCTGCTCAGTGGGAAGTCTGCTACTCCCTCTCCCTCTGCTCCTCCTCCTTGCTCATGTGTGTGCACGCACTCTCTGGCTCTCAAATTAAAAAACAAAACAAAACAAAACAAAACTAGTTATACAAAATTTGAATCCTTCAAAACATAATTTGTATAGCCTCTGGAAGCAATTTCAACAATTTCTCCAACTGATTAAATCTACTCTAGTAAAATGATATTAGCCTTACAGGGCTTATGGTCAAAAACAATTTTTTGAGAGCCATCCATCCAGATCATGTACAATAAATGTTTGGGTTTTGTTTTTAAATTCACATTCAAACAACTAAAAATAAAATTCTAATGGACTAAGTTCAAAAAAGTATAAATTTTTCCCATCAGGAAAAGAAACTGTTATTTATGCCAGCTTATTCTACTAGTGTGCCAAAGAGTAAGATGTGATACATGTGTTTCACATTCTAGGAATACCAGATTTTTAGCTACCACCTACATAAGAGCTTATATAAAAACATCTTAAGTACCTATTTTAGTTTTCTCTTGCTTCTTCCTCTTACTTGCCACGAAATCTCAAATTCTTAATAAAAACAAAGAATAGGTATCTGAGATGTTTTTATGCCATTAATTCCTGGTACAATACAGTGTACCCTGTTGCTGATCAAAAAGGAAATGAAATTTTTTTTGGTTTACTACAAATATTTTCATATTGTAAAAACTTATTTTCATGTAACCTAAACCAATCATCTTTTTAAAAAAAAATATTTTATTTATTTATTTGACAGAGAGAAAGAGATCACAAGCAAGCAAAGAGGCAGGCAGAGAGAGAGGGGGAAGCAGGCTCCTCGCAGAGCAGAGAGCCCGATGTGGGGCTCGATCCCAGGACCCTGAGATCATGACCTGAGCCGAAGGCAGAGGCTTTACCCCACTGAGCCACCCAGGCGCCCCTCAATCATCTTAATCAAAATATTATACCAGATTTCAAAGAGGTGAAACCTATTTTAAATTTGCTCTCAAGTCAAGTCCTTGAATCTAGGGATTATTTTATGGCTCTTCCACTCTAAAAGACGAAAGCAATATCACAATCTGCAAAGTCATTGCAGGACTGGCTTAGTACAGTAAATAATTCCATAATGAACTAAATAATAATCTGTTCATTAGTTCATGAAACTCTTAAAAGGTCTTATAAACAAAAGTGTTATAAATAAGATCTAAACCATATATACTATAGATTTAGACATTTCAATCATTACAGCACAAACATCTAAATATTAAAGTGGCATTTTTTTATTTTTTTATTAACATATAATGTAGTATTTACCCCAGGGTACATGTCTGTGATTCATGAGGCTTACACATTTCACAGCACTTATCACTGCACATACCCTCCCCAATGTCCATAACCCTACCCCCACCACCTCCCAGCCACCCTCAGTTTGTTTCATGAGTTTAGGAGTCTCTTATGGTTTGTCTCCTTCCCCATCCCATCTTGTTTCATTTCTCTTCCCCACCCCCCCACAACCCCCTGACCTGCCTCTCGAATTCATCATATCAGAGAAATCATGTGATAATTGTCTTTTCTCTGACTTATTTCACTTAGCATAATACCCTCTAGTTCCATCCACGTTGTTGCAAATGGCAAGATTTTGTTTCTCTTGATGGCTGCATAGTATTCCATTGTATATATATACATCTTTATCCATTCATCTGTTGATGGACATCTAGGTTCTTTCCATAATTTGGCTATTGTGGACATTGCTACTGTAAACATTCGGGTGCATGTGACCCTTCGGATCACTACATTTGTATCTTGAGGGTAAATACCCAGTAGTGTGATTGCTGGGTCGTAGGGTAGCTCTATTTTCAACATTTTGAGGAACTTCCATACTGTTTTCCAGAATGGCTGTACCAGTTTGCATTCCCACCAACAGTGTAGGAGGGTTTCCCTTTCTTCACATCCTCGCCAACATCTGTCGTTACCTAACTTGCTAACTTTAGCCATTCTGACTGGTGTGAGGTATTATCTCACTGTGGTTTATGATTTGTATTTCTCTGATGCCGAGTGATGTTGAGCATTTTCATGTGTCTATTGGCCATTTGGATGTCCTCTTTACTGAAATGTCTGTTCATATCTTCTGTCCATTTCTTGATTGGATGGGGTCGTTGTCTGGTTTTGGGATCAAGGTAATGCTGGTCTCAAAAAATGAGTTTGACACCACAGTACTAATTGTCTTTGTTGGTTAGTGTTTAGCATCTACGCATTTAAAAGAGCAAAAGAAATAAATTGAAGACCATTTTTATGTGAAAAAAAAATGAGTTTGGAAGTTTCCCTTCCATTTCTATTTTTCGGAACAATTTTAGGAGAACAGGTATTAATTCTTCTTTAAATGTTTGGTAGAACTCCCCTGGGAAGCCATCTGGCCCTGGGTTCTCCTTTATTGGGAGATTTTTGATGACTGCTTCAATCTTCTTACTAGTTATGGGTCTGTTCAGGTTTTCTATTTTTTCCTGGTTCAGTTTTGGTAGTTTGTGTGTCTCCAGGAACGCATCCATTTCTTCCAGATTGTCTAATTTGCTGGCATATAGTTGCTCATAATATGTTCTTATAATTGTTTGTATTTCTTTGGGGTTGGTTGTGATTTTTTCTTTCATTCATGATTTTATTGATTTGGGTCCTTTCTCATTTCTTTTTGATAAGTCTGGCCAAGGGTTTATCAATTTTCTTAATTCTTTCAAAGAACTGGCTCGTACTTTCATTGATTTCTTCTACTGTTCCTTTGGTTTCTATTTCATTGATTTCTGCTCTGATCTTTATTATTTCTCTTCTTCCGCTGGGTTTAGGCTTTCTTTGCTGTTCCTTCTCCAACTCCTTTAGGTGTAGGGTTAGGTTATGTATTTGAGATCTTTCTTGTTTCTTGAGAAAGGCTTGTATTGCTATATACTTTCCTCTCAGGACCACCTTTGCTGTGTCCCAAAGATTCTGAATAGTTGTGTTTTCATTTTCATTTGTTTCCATGAATTTTTTAAATTCTTCTTTAATTTCCTGGTTAACCCATTCATTCTTTAGTAGGATGCTCTTTAGCCTCCATGTGTTTGAGTTCTTCCCAACTT